>CAIGQV010016813.1:369330-417375 GCA_903798115.1 Danio jaintianensis
ACACACACACACACACACACACACACACACACACACACACACACTTTCTGCAATTGCCTGTGAGCATGTCTACAATTTCCTGCACTTTAAAGCACCACAACAAATCATAGCAAATGAGGTAATATTTCATTACGAATTGTGACATTGAATTCAGAAGTGTATGTAATGAGATTTTAAAAAGATCAATATTATTAATAATATACTTTTTTTCTGTTGCATGGTGTATGTATGTGTGTGTGTGTGTGTGTGTGTGTGTGTGTGTGTGTGTGTGTATGCGTGAGTGTGTGTGCGTGTGTGCGTGCGTGTGTAGTAACAAACTAACAGCACAGGCCAATGTAAACTGATTTAGAAACTGGCCACTTTCAGGAGTTGATTCTTTTAATAAATCATAAATGAATCAATAAAGACAAAAATATAAATAAATACTGGACTGAATTGGTGATTACGCATCACAAGCACAATCAAAGAGTAGAAACAACTGTAATCTACGATCTGTTAAAGCTTATGATGCTTTTGGGAAATGTACGACAGGGTCATCACTTTGAAACGTATAATGTTAATGTTAATGTATCATCACAATGTGTAAAACTTACCATATAGTATACTTTTATTTAAAGGGGACCTATTAGGCAAAAATTATTTTTATAAGGGTTTAAACACGGTTGTGTGTCAGCAGTAGGGATGTAACGATTCACCGTGAGCCGGTTGAAAATCTATTCAAACCAGTAGAAATGTCTATTGTGAAGTGAATTTCACGTGTGAATGAAGCGAGTTTGACATGCAAATAAAGCGAGTCAGCTCTAATCGACGGCGCTTGTGTTTAAGCGTTTTTTCAACTTGTTTTACGCTTGAACAACTAAATTAATGCTTTATTTAAATGATTATATTTGAATTAAAATTACATTATTGATGCTCACTCACACACACAGGCACTCACGCACACGCTTGTGCACTCTCTCACTTGCACATTCATTCTCGAGCACACACACACAGTCACACGGAGTGCCATCATTTTCATCAGTGTGTTCAAATAGCTGCAAATCCTGAGAAAAAAGATGCCATAAAATCTGTCATTTTAGGTAGCAAGAACCACACCATATCCACCAAGGCAACTCGGGGTGCAGAAATATAATTGGTTAATCTGGCAGTTGGCGGAGTTACAAAGATCAAAACAAAGACAGACATTCCGACATGAAACGCACATTTTCAGAGCAGAATATCTGACTTCAGCATTGTTTTTCAGATAAACATGTTCACTTATGATTCTTAAATATCTCCAAAGATATTATAGTATTTTTATGCTGTAGAAGAGTCAAAAACTTTAAAATCTACCAATCTATGCTGCAAGGTCACCACATTTGGAAACTGTGCGTCTCCATTATTTATGATAATCACAGGAGCTGGAGTCAGGAGCTCAGGGAACGACAGACATACAAACCATGAAAGTGTTTGATTCAAAGCGCTGCAGGAACTAGGTGAGTGTCAGAACAGATAAACCTCTGGATCCTGTATGAAGCCCGGATCTGTTCCTCCACTGAGAAGACTACATGAGCTGCGAGCTCACGCATGCACATGTGTGTTTGTTTGTGTGCATGCATGTTTATTAGTCTCAGTAAATGCCACCGTCAGGCCGTTTTCAGGGAATTAGACTATGAAAACGCTCCTATTCTTCACAGACTGCGACTCTATGTTTGCATCAGTTCGCAAACATCCATCTGGAATAGACCACCAGTCTTTGTTTCTAGCTTTCATGTAAAGCTACACTATATTGTTTCAGCATCGATATCGCAATGTAGTCACATTACAGTTGGGATTATAGTGGATTGTTTAGTTGATTATAATCAATGCAAAGTTTAATCATAACAGAATGACAGTTTTATCATCTGCATGTGTTTTTAAAGGCATAGTTCACACAAAAATGAACACTTACTATTTTCATTTCACCCTTTACTTGTTTCAAATGCAACTTAAATGCCAACTTGTATCCAATGCACACTTTTTAAACTAATGCAATGAAGTAATACCTTTTTAATAATCTTCCCATCCCTATTGCAGTACATATGACTTGTCATGTTCTCTGTTTACTGTCAATGCAAATGTGCAGAGATCTCAGATTATGCCATAAAATGTAAAAATGCTGATGAGTCTTGGGGGAAAAAAGTTGATAGCACAAAACTGTATAGTCTTCATTATAAAAATAGTTCAATAAATCTTTATTAAAAGTGGCAAACGGTACAATTTCACAGTCACAGCCCTTAAAAACACGTGCAGATGATAAACTTTCACTCCATTATGGTTAAACTCTGAATGTTTTCCGAATTATGGCTCTTGCTCAACTGTATCCCCAACATATAAACTCAACATTGCAGATCCTCGCCACAGTGCCACTGGCTTGCTTGGTTTGAGACTTGTGGAGCTGCGCGTCAATGGATTTGCTCTTCAGTGTTTGGACTTTTAGCAGTGAAAATTAAACCACACTGAACTGAACTAAACTGAACATGAACTCTGAAAACTGGACTGACACAGTTTACATTCACTAGAACTTCTATGTTAAGCTGCTTTGACACAATCTACATTGTAAAAGCGCTAGAGAAATAAAGATGAACTGAATGTGACTATTGCAGATGCGCACATAGCAATATAGATGCTGAAATGACATATTGTGCGACATTATTTGATGCATGAGAATCTTACCTGCTGATGAAGAGGATGGTAAATAAAGAGCTGAAGAAGGTCATGTTGAGAGCGCTGGAGTCTATCTGAAGAAGAACAGAAACGGGTCAGTGAAACGTTCACCTAACATGCTCTCGTTCTGCATGCACAGGTCAAGACACACTTCCACACGCTCAGCAGTAAAGAGCGTAATGTAAAGGTAAAGAGTGCAATGGACTGCTAAAGCTTTGGCTCTTCTGACAGCCGGTGTCAAATCATACATTTCATTTATACAGCTTTTTAATAGGTATAAAGAACTAAATTCAAACGACTTCACACACTGTAAAAAAAATGCTGGGTTCAACACAATTCATTTATGTTGTCCCAACACAAATCCATTAAGTTTACTTAATTGTTTTTTACATATTTAAGTGGATTGAACAAAATTCAGTTGAACATAAACATTCAGTTTTGATTCAGATTTGTTCACCTAATTTTTCTATACGTTTCCATAATGGTATATACGACTAGTAGACTAGAATGCATATAAAACAATTTATGTAGCAAACATATGTTCATGTCAAAACACACTTCGAAACAATAATGCCGAGTTCAGACTGCATGAATTTAGCCCTGATTTTGACTCGCCGACAGGTTTTGAGAAATCGCTGACAAATGCCTGAAATCACAGGCAAATCGGTGCTCGTTCACGCGAGTAACAATCACACAGTGTGAACTATCAAAGACGCGATCTGAGAGAATAGCCGATGAGTCGCAGACACCCGTGAGATATTTGGCATGCTAAATATCTGGACCGGTAGCGATTCAAAATCATGCCGTGTGAAATGTGTTCTGATTGAAAATAACATTGGCGATTACCAACAGCCAATGAGAGAGCAGCATCCACTAGTGTGGGTATCTGCAGGCCAGCGGGAGGTTGAGGGATGAGTTAAGGGCTTCTTTTCGGTCTATTTGGACCCAAGAAATGGAGGAAAGACTCGTGGAAATTTGTCAGGAGCACCCGTGTTTGTTTGACGTGTCATCTGAGCAATACCACAACCAGCTAGAAAATGAAAAAAGTTGAGGAGAAATTGCTAATTCCCTTCAAAACCCAGGTGAGCAAAATAAGTACATTTTCTACCCCACTAAAGGTTTCTTTCTATTACCAAAAGATATACTATGTGACCTCACGTTGTTTTCATGTCACTTCTCACGTGTGCTTGGTTATGAGACGTAGTTTTGTGGACCTAGACCGAAAGTTGTCGGCGATTCTTCCTATTGTAAAGTCATGCAGTGTGAAACCCCATCGCCGATCCATCCTGCAGTGTAAACAGCAGCGACGGAACGCTGCCCCAGATAGTCATGCAGTGTGAAAACATCTGTGACGCCACTACTTTGAAAACCATGCAGTCTGAACTCGGCATAAGCAGAACCAATGTAAATAGTACAGCTTTTTGTATAGGTATAAAGAACTAAATTCAAACGCTGTCACAAACGCACTGTGTACTGAATTACAGTAATTGTTTTAATTAGCGTTTGATCTGCAAAACAAAAATAAAATGCATAAAATATCATTATCAACATTTGCTCTTCTGATACAGCCTAATGTAAGCCGCATTTAGGTCAATGCAACAATTTTAATATAAATATACAAAATTATTTACATATCTAAATATGCATATTAAATATACACATTTAAAAATCACTTAATATCCAAGTATACATATTTAAATATATAGAACACAATTAGCAGCTCAGTTTTACTTATAATTCCTTTGCATTTGTTCACCTAATTTCTATACACTTCCATAATGGTATAGAAGACTAGTAGACTAGAATGCATATAAAACTATGTATATGTACAGGTCAAGACACTTCAAAATGCTCAGCAGAACCAAGGTAAAGAGTGCTGTGAACTGCTAAAGCTTTGGCTCTTCTGACAGCCAGTGTCAAACCATACATTTCATTTATACAGCTTTTTAATAGGTATAAATAATTGTAATTCAAACAGCGTCACACCACCCACTGTGCATACTGCAGAACTCTCACGTTGTACTGAATTACAGTCATTATTTTGATTAGTGTTTGATCTGCAAAACAAAAAAGCCACATTGCAGTCACCACAACAACAGTTAAATATATAAAATTATTTACATTTTAAATATGCATATTTAAAAATTATTTAACATGTAAATATACTTATGTAAATATATAGAACACAATTAGCAGACAAAATATTTACCAATTGTGTTGCTTTTTTCATTTTAATTCCTTTTAACTAAACGTATAAGCTGTATGAGGTTAAGGTAGGAGTGCTTATGGAAAAACTGTTTTGTAACAGTTTGTTTATTTTTTTAATTTTATTTTTTTTATTTATTGATTTTTTATTATTATTTTTTTTTATGTGATTATTTAATGCAATTACGAATTATTTACTGACTTTGGAAACATTATGCCTTTAAATAAAACTGCTTGTTTCTGATTATTTATTTACTTTTTTAGTTATGTTAATGTAAACTAAAACATGTATAACATGTAAAAACAGTTATATATTATATATGCATATGTATTTCCTTAAAATAATTTAGAAATTCAAATAATTTAGATAGAAATGAATAAGGCAAGGCAAGTTTATTTATATAGCACATTTCATACACAGTGGCAATTCAAAGTGCTTGACATAAACAGGAATAAAAGAGACAAGTATAAATAATATAAAAACATATGAAAACAGCGTAAAGACAGACAGTTTTTCCATATTCCAAAACACCGGTGTATCATATTTTCTCATTTTACTCTGGGACTTCCCCATTCTGGTGATCACCCCCCCTCTGTGGACTTTTTCTGTACCTATTAATCTTAATTTATTGGACGTCTCCAACAATTTTTCACCTAAAATCAAAAAGTTAAGCTTTACAGCTCTAATTACATGCCCCCCAATTTCAACTTCCTTCTGGAAGTAAATCGCATGGCCCCTGATTTCTACCCCCTCCCAGGAGTAAATCGCCTTAGCTAGCCAAACGTAATAAAAGGTCTTGATCTCAGCCAGACCAGCCAGAATAAGAGATATGTAAAGATGAGCAAACAAAAAAAGATGAAAGATGAACAAACAAAAGAGGCTTGCTGGATTTATAACAAAAAGGTTTAATAGCATAGGCCATAGGAGAAATGGTCGTGCCCAACTGAGCCTGGTTTCTCTCAAGGTTTTTTTTTTCCCTTCACTTTCGCCAATTGGTGAAGTTTGTTCCTCGCTGCTGTCGCCACTGGCTTGCATGGTTTGGGACTTGTGGAGCTGCTCATCGATGGATTTGCTCTTCAGTGTTTGAAAATTAAATCACACTGAACTAAACTAAACTGAACATGAACTCTGAAAACTGGACTGACACTGTTTACATTTACTATAATCTTCTATGTTAAGCTGCTTTAACGCAATCTACATTGTAAAAGCGCTAGAGAAATAAAGATGAATTGAACTGAATTGAACTAAGCCAAAGGAAAATGAATGAATGAATAAAATCAATCCAAAAATGTTTTGGTCATATGGTGCAGTAATATTCATGATCACAATATTGACCAAAATAATCATGATTTTTTTTCATAATCAAGCAGCCCTAGGCACTCCACCACCTGCGAGCATAATTAAACAGCAAGTTACATAATTGTCAGTAAAATGCTTCTCAGATCATCAAACTCAACATGACTTCAGATGCATGAATGTGACGCTCTAAGCTGCTGATTTCCTACATAAGGAATAATTGGCAGAGAAACAGATTCAGAAACTTCTCCTGTTCTGTTTCCAAACTTCCAAACTCGCCCCAGTGGGCATCACAGATGGCATCAGCCGTCTGCGCCACATCTTCTTCACAGAAAGACTCTCATTTGAGGGAACTACTTGCTCTTGAGAGCCGACAGATGTAATATTTACCCTATGGCCAGTGAAATCTGCTCCTATAATGCACTGGGGCATAACACACCTTTCAAACACCAGCTAACAAGTCAGCAGCTGATACAAACAGAAGGGTTTTCCAATTAAGCGCAAGTCAGATCAGGATAATGACTTTCTCACATACACAATCAGTAATAATCTTCAAAATTAAGGGAATTAAGAGAAATTGTATATCTAGTGTTGAAAAACTAAGCTGCCTTTTCAGTTACTAGGTCTGTCACGATATCAGTTTTTTGTTGTATGATATATTGCACCAAAATATATTGCAATAAACTATATTATTGTCATTTTAAGACCATCTTATGCCACTTATTATATAATGCCAGAATGACAATATAATATCAGCACGATGCAAGTACACTCTTCCAGAGAACACATCATATTTCATTCTTAAGAATATTTAATTTAGTTATAGTCATTTTAACAGTTTAATAATGAGGCATTGGAGTCAGAATGTGAAAAGGCATATCCTAAATAAATAAATAATAATAAATGTTAACATTAAAGTGCAAGGTAAAGAGTAACAGAGGCTGCGATATCTGCTACCAAATCTATTTTCAGCTGTCAGACACCCACATGAACATATACTATAGTAATTACAGTAAATACTATAGTGTTTTAAACCATACTGACACTGACACCTCCAATAGAGATAGAGATGATGCACAATCAGCTAAAGTGTTGCTAGAATTGGTTTTTATGTATGGGTGATATATATTGCATCACCAAAAATGATTGAGCTCATGTGCATGTGTTGTGCCATAAGTCAATATATTGATTATTGTGACAGGCCTATTGGTAGCACTGGTGCTCCCAACTATAACCGTTTTCAAGGTTTACCGCAGTTTTAAAATCATTAAAATTGTCTTGTTTTGTAGTCAACGACAAGAATTGTATTTATTGAGGACAATAATAAGACCCCCTATTTCTTCAGGATTTTTTTTTGTGATTTTTCCGATAAAAATGACTAATATTGTGGTGGTAATTCCCAGAAATTTGTCGAACATTTTGTGATTAAAATTATTTATACACTGTAAGACCCAACAATCAACTTTATCAACTGAAATGTGTAGTTAACTCAGTGAACTCAGTGTTGAAAGTAATGAGTTAATTAAATACCTCATTACTTCAACTTAAATGGAGCAAGTTCACAGTACTCATATAGATTAGTTTTACTCAAATGGTTTGTAGCAATCGGTTTCCTGAAACGGTTTGAGTTGCCTTAACTTATTGGGTTTTACAGTACTCAGTTGGTTTGGGTTCTCTTCATTTATTGGGTCTTACTGTGCTCAAATTGCTTCCTTTACTCAAATGGATTAAGTTCACAGTACTCATTAGGATTAGTTTTTGAACTTAAATGTTTTGTTGCAATCGGTTTCCTCAAATGGTTTGAGTTACCTTAACTTTTAAGGTAAACTTTTTTTTTTGTAAAACTTTTTGGGTTTTACAGTGTATATAAACATAGAAAATATATATATATATATTATTTACCATATCAGGTAGCCTACTATGTTAGATGTGCAATCTTTATGACACAAATCATAAACACAAAGCTTTTTTATTTTGGTCTCTTGTCAAGACAAGATCTAAAACGGTAGGGATTAAGCCAAAGGAAGGTTGTATAACTATTTTACCCACGATCCTACTTTCTCTTTCTTAGATTTCACTCCCTGGAGCATCTGACATCATGTACCTCACACATAGGACATGCATTAGGGATTCCCCTACAGTAATGCAATTAAAACATGGATTGCCGTAAAACGTTTTCGGAAGCGTTTTCTCTCGTCAACAGCAGGGAAAGAGTTAAACGAAATCATTTATCGATTTCCAATTTTCATAATTCCAGCCAAACATGTAAAGCAAAAATAATGTCCTTTAATTCGGTCACGTCCAGCGGTTGTCATCCATCTCAATCATTGTAAGCTGCTTGCTGTTCTGTCGGTTCCATTGCTCCGTTTGTTAGATGTTTGCTCTCACTTTCTTTTGCAGTCTGAAGCGCGTCAAACACACGAAACGCCCAGTTCACGCCATGTCATTCGCTCGATTTGCACCACAGGATGTTTAATCGCATCTTTGCATTGACTTCACATGTAAATCACTCACGCTTAACACTTCATCTGCGCCTGCTTACTGCATAGACTGCAAAACATTTCTCCCCCACTTTCATGTAACTTTAGGATAGTGAGGGGGCAGGTGAGTCATAATTTTTCGAGAGACACTCAAATACATCACGTGCGCTGCGCATGCAACGTCTATAAGTCACATAAAACAACTAATTACAAACTGAAATAAATATAATTTGATTATATGGTTTAGAATTGGATGTTTTATGAGATTATTTACATTTTTTGTGATTATATTGAGTTTAAATTAAGAATTTTGCAGAATCTGCAAAAATTGCGACTTTTTGTTGACTTTGCGTTGGATTCTGCGATCGCAAAATCTTGAAAAACTACGTGGTCTGAATAGTATCGCCAGAAGCAAACGAGCATCCACATCATGCCTTTTTTTTGTTGTTGTAAAGAAATCTGTGTTGATTAAACTAATGAAGATTCATTCAGAAGTGTCTGACCTTCGCTGTTTGTCAACTACTAAAGTAAAATAAACATTTACAACATACAAAAAAAACTGATTTGCTATGATATCAATTCACTATACAACCGTATACACAGCAACCACACACACAGACAGACAGAGAGACAGACAGAGAGACAGACACAGACAGACAGACAAAACTATCAGCACATCAGAGAAACATTCTACCCCAAACTCCAGAGCATTTACCCTCAATTCAGACAATACAGCACAACTTCAATATTTACTAGGGGAAAAAACTGACTGTATCCTTCTAGCGGCACAATACATTAATGCCTGACACAAAAAGAGAGAGGAGACCAATAAAAACATCAGTGATGCGCTTCCAAACACACACGCACACACACAATCTAAATTATTATAATTGAATCATTGTAAATATACTGATTATTATTGTTTTTATTACTGTTATTATCCTAAAATGTTGATTGTTTAATGTACAGTTTATTCTGATCTACTATTTTTTTTATTGATATATGTGAATATGATATATTATTTGTTTTTATTAATTCATATATATATATAGACAGACAGATAGACAGACAGACACACACACAGACAGACAGAGACAGAGTATGAGCATTATTTTCGTATCCATCTTTCCTTCTTATGTAAGAGCGGATGCTTTACTAATTTAATGTGTCTTGTTTCTGGTCTCGTCTGCTTCCAGCTATTTATAAAACAGCTTGTTATTCTACTTAATATTGCAACCTAGTGTTTTTTGCAAACATTTACTTGCATAGACCAATGCATTGTAATATGTTGTTAATAATACCATTCCTAACCTCTTCCACACTGAAAAAACAACAACAAAAACGTACACACTATTATCATTTGAATTTAATGTATGTTTATATAAATCAGAGATGCCCAAACTAGGTAACCTTGGAATTGGCCGGCCATCCCATCAGAGAATGGCTTAGAGAACCAAAAAGTGATCTGAAATTAAACATTTAAATGGTGTAAATTAATCAGATTTAGTTTAAAATGTACATACGACGCATAGAGGGCAATGCAAGAGACTTTGGTGAGCGAATCAAGGTAAAGGCAGATTCTGCTTGACTAGTGTATTCAGCATTGAACTCCACTGTGTTATAAATGTGATTTTTTATGTTTTTAATCTCAGTAAGTTATATTTAAAAAAGGTTATACTGCATTAGTTAATACGATTCAAAGTAACATTTTCTATTTATTTTTTTAATATTATGAACTGAATTAGGAAATTACCCATGGCAATGTAAAATAGTAAATGGTATATTTATTTTCGGCCCACGGCTATCAATGATATTTGGTATTTGGCCCTTCATACGAAAAAGTTTGGGCACCCCTGATATAAATATATGTATAATTATCCTTCAGAAAAACTGCTAATTCATGTTGATATTCTCATTAACCATTCAATGATGAGATCGATCACTAACACTGATTATGAACAGCTTGAACAGTGGTGGAAAGAGTACTGAAAAATCATACTTAAGTAAAAGTACCATTACTTGCCTAAAAATGTAGTGCAAGTAGAGTAAAAGTATCTGTTGTAAATATCACTCAAAGTATGAGTAAGTAGACCTTTCAAAAGTACTCGAGAGTAGTGAGTAGTGAGTATTACGCTGTAAAAAGCTGATGCATTTACATGTAATTTGTGAATGTGTGTAAACGTAACATTCTGTAGTGCATTTAGCTATTGCCCAGCAGGTGCACAACGTCATAAGACGTTAATACTAGATTAGATTTAGGTCGCGACGTCAGGTGACCAAAATTCAATGTCTAGGACAATGTTATGTAGATGTCCAATAACGACATCAAATGACGTTGATATTTGGTTGATTTTAGGTTGTGTTGGAAAGTGACCAAAATCCAACGTTGAGCCAACATCTTAAACCAATGTCATATTAACGTCAAATACTGACATTTATTCATCAGGTATGGCAACCGAAATCCAACGTCTGATAGACATCATAGTGGTAACGTCCACACAACGTCAAGCTGGAACATCATTAGACGTTGATGTTTGGTTGATTTTAGGTTGGATGTTGGACAATGACGTCAGCCTGACGTTGAGTTTTGACGTCAACCCTTTTTTTTATTTTCAAACAAAATGCAACGTCCCCACGTCATTGGGGTATAACGTCAATCTGACGTCATGTTGACGTCTTGTGCCTGCTGGGTGTTTAAGGCCATTTCGGTCATCATAAAGTAAACATCTGTCATCTTCTCATCAGTGACGTGCATCTAAACAGTCTCTGGGTCAATGCATGTAAAGATTTTGAACATCTTCTTGGACACTTTTAATGCTTCCAAACAGTTTGCTGCGATTATAAATCGCCCGTGTCTTGAGGTAGTTCATTATGATTTAACTTCTGTGTGCGATTTGATTGGACAGGAATCACAGGACTGATTTTTCTAATCCCCATAGACAAGAAAAAATAAAGTAGTGACTGCAGGTTGAAGGAAAGTAGTGGAGTAAAAGTACCAATACTTCACTAAACATGTACTCAAGGGAACGTATAAGTACACATTTTTAAAACTACTCAGCAAATTACAAATCCTGAGAAAAACTACTCAATTACAGTAGTTTGAGTATCTGTAATTTGTTACTTTACACCACTGAGTTTGAAACATGGTGCTGAAATGAACTACGATTGTTTATAATGAAAAGTACAATATAAAACAATCTATTACAACAACAACAAAACACTGAAACCCACTCGCTCACATGATAGATTGTTGCACATCAAATCAAAACAGCTGAATGTAAACCTGTATGAAGTGCATCTTAATAGATAAACTAGGCTACTCAACAGCTTCTTCCCACAGGCTGTTAGAGCTCTCAACTCCAGTCAATTTACCCCCCTCACGGAGTATGTCCCATTAACAAACCCCCTGTAGAAAAGACACCCTCTCATCTCTCTGACACTTGCACCAGGTTGCACATTTGCACTATAGACACTTTCTTAATCACGCCACGTCTCTTGGAAACACTGTGCATTTCAAATTGTGCTTCATACAGGTGAGTGGGCTTGACAAACCACCTGTAGAAACACTCTTCTCTCTTATGCACCTGACACTTTATCTAAACTCCATCTTACAAGGACTCAATAATGGAAGCGATGTTTACTATAAATGTACCACAATCATGCTACACTGCTTGCTTCAACCTTAAATACCTCTTGCACAATATTCACCTTTAATACCTCTCTTGCACAATATCCTGCACAACATTGTCCAGTCTCATGTAAAAGTACTTGTATAGCCTGTCTTATGTGTATAGTTAAGTATCTTATAGTATATGTTAGTTATGCATAGGTTTTTTAAAACAGCTCATGTCCAGTGTTGTGTTTGTATTTATGATTAATTTACACGACATTTCGTTCCTCTGTATGTCCACACATGTAGCGGAATGACAACAAAGCTCGACTTGACTTGATAAACCACCGATATCTGAAGCTGAAAGGGATATTGCATAAGATGGCCTGTTATCTGTCTGCATAGTTATTTTAAGACTCTACAACAGAAGCTTTTAAAATTGAGGAAACGGGAAAGTGTGAATCCAAGAGGAATTAATTAATTGCCTGATACTGACAGTCTTTCCTCTTTACCAACAGGCACAATAACCAAACACATAAATTAAAGAAAAACATTATATGTGCATTTAACAACCAGAGCTGTTGCCATGTTCTTGATTCCATGCACTACACAATGAGCAGCATTATTTGTGTAGCCTATGTAGGGTGTATCATTTCAGTCTGAACTGCTGTTACAGGCATACGTATCCTTCCTTTTACTTGTACGGTGGCTCTAAACAGTCAAAACGCCGTCAAAAAAGCCTTTATGATTCACTAAGCTAATGTTAGCTAAATCTTAATAGACTTTTTTTTTTGTCTTGGGCAATACTACACAACAGACGGAGAAAGTATAAGTTGGCTATTTACAAAACGTCACAGGGTTACATTTATTTTACATTATCATTTCATTATCCGATCATTTATGTAACGAGTTTGCCTCCAACATTTATTAAATTTGCTAGGAATATTTATGAACGTCTCCGATAGACCTGCAGAACGGCATTGATGCGTCCTGAAGTAAAGTGAAACGAAACTCCAGCAAGATAAAGTAATTGTATGCAGAACCATAGACCTTTATCTATAAAAGTACAATTATGGAAACTGTGTTCATCATAACTGAAAGCTGCGTCATGTTTACTGGCCTTAATGCATTGCACAGGCGCTCCTGTCAGTCAGCAGGTATAACATTAAAGGGTTAAACAAATAACGCACAGCACTACTACGATTACAGAAAAGTTTGCTCTATTACAATTCACTTAACTATAACCCGCTATAAAAAAAAAAAACAGCAACAACTGAATGTTTTGAATGAGAAGCTGTAATGTAGCAGTGGCGGGAATGAATTTTGGTGAGGTGCCCCGCCATGGCAGAATGAATGTAGTTGAAACCATGGATACCCATCCTCTAATGTCGACTAATCATTTTAGTCCTAATTTGTACCTTTACCACTTTATTTTTTTGTGCATGCACATTTTACTTATTTTTAAAAATTTGCAATCTTGCACAAACCTTAACATGCAAATTTTTCTGCCATTATTTTACCTTCACATAAACAACTGGCTTCACTTTTAAACTAGGGCTGGGCGATAAAATCGGTATCGATATTCATTGACCGAACACCATTGTCAATAACGATAAAAAAAAGTTCGGTATGAAGGCTATAGCTTTATTAAAATGTGGCTGCTGAGCACACGCCTTGGAAGGAATGCCAATAAGCTTAGGGTGTAAGTTTGCCATTTCCAATGGAGTGTCTTTAGTTCCAATGGTGTGCAAGCGGCGCATGCATTTTCCAGGTACACCTAGTTATAAACTTGATAAAAACTCTAAACTTTTAAATAAAGTTATAAACTTTATAAATCTGAACTTTTCCGAATGCTGCGAGTGCACCGCAATTGATGCAAGTAGAACTAACCAATCTGCTTCACATTTTGTATGGAATATACACATTTCAGTAATAACGGTAGACTAATTACCTGAGACAAACACAGCACACCCAAACACTGCAGTGCTTTTTACTTTTCTCCATAAACTTTGGCCATTTGTCATCCTTAGAGAAAACGGTTGATGGTCACCTAGTTACAGAGAGACGCCATAGAAAATGGTGAAGGAAACCACGCACTCGCACATCTCACTTCAGGTCAGAATAAAAACACATGTGTAAATGAGTGCCGTATAGCAGCAGTGAGGAGATTGTAAATAAAAAAAGGATGTAAGGATGTCGCCAGAGTGGCTTTTTGGTTTCTTTCCTTGTGCATCTCAGCCAGTAGCACCCCATCTGAAAGAGTTTTTAGCATAGGGGGTAATGTAGTCATTCAACTTCACAATTTGTAATGTTGCAGTATGTACTTGAATAATGATGGTTAGTTCCTTTACTTGAAAGCTCAGATTTGATGATCATAATTTGTTTTGTTTACAGAGTTTGAGATTTACTGTATTAATATTGACACCTTACAGATGTTGATCTTCCTTTACCATTGCACACACTTTAACATTTTACTTATCAAGTTTGAGTCTCTTTAACACTCATGTTTATTTTATTATAAAGAGATCAGATATTTTGTTTAAATATTTTTTTATTATTATTAAAACTATTTGCCTTAGTAATGTTGGTAAATGGGCGACGCGGTGGCGCAGTGGGTAGCACGTTCGCCTCACAGCAAGAAGGTCGCTGGTTTGAGCCTCTGCTGGGTCAGTTGGCGTTTCTGTGTGCAGTTTGCATGTTCTCCCCGTGTTCGCGTGGGTTTCCTCCGGGTGCTCCGGTTTCCCCCACAAGTCCAAAGACATGCGGTATAGGTGAATTGGGTAAGCTAAAATTGTCCGTAGTGTGTGCATGTGAATGAGTGTGAATGAGTGTGTGTGGATGTTTCCCAGAGATGGGTTGCGGCTGGAAGGGCATCCGCTGCGTAGAACATATGCTGGATAAGTTGGCGGTTCATTCCGCTGTGGCGACCCCAGATTAATAAAGGGACTAAGCCGAAAAGAAAATGAATGAATGAATGAATGAATGAATGTTGGTAAATTACAATAAAGTGGTTAAATAACAAAACATCACAATATTCCTAAATGTATTGTTAAAAGATATTCAATAATTATCGATATCGAATGATATGAAACATGATATTGTGATTTTTTTTCTGCAATATCGCCCAGCCCTATTTCAAACACACATTATGCATCACTCAGGCAGGTTTGATGCGCAGAAGCAGCAGAAACTGATGGTGAAAGTGACCGTATGTCATCTATAGCCAACAGACGGCACAAGAAATCGTGCCATATCTGCGTTATGGGTCATATTCACACAGCCATCAGGTCACAAAGATCATCAGATCCGAGCTGATATTCGTCTGTCCAGCAAACTCTGCGGCTCAACAGGAGTTTGCAGCAGATTGTGGCCAGAGCCTGAGGAAATTGGGTTGTGAACGTGGGACTTTTGAGTTTAAGTAAACGTGAAAAGGGCAAAAAGGGGGAAAAAGTGTGTGCTTTGGCGTCATGTGACCCAGCTTGATCTAACGTCCTGTCGTAAAGCCTTTTCATCTTGCTATGCATTTTCTTGATTTAAAGAGCATGAGAAATATGAATATGACTCACACATCTACATTTAATTACATACAGACAAGACATGCAAAAAAAAAAAAGTACTTTTACATGACCTTTGACCTCCACCCAGCTCATAAATTCATATATCTCTTATAAATATAGTAAACAAAATATGACTTTAGATGAACAACAAATTCAACTGTATGTCACATTTGACAGTTTTATGTAGACAGACATTATTATTATTATTATTATTATTAACATTTCTCAAGTAACATCTTCTCACAGACATCAAATATATCCCAAGTACGTATTAGGAAAATAAAACTTAAACATGAAAATATAAATGTGTAAACACTAAAGAAATATCAGTGTTTTCCTTCTAAAATACAAAATATATAATTAAATTTTTGTATAAATATTGAAACTATGTGATCACTTCTTGTTGAAAATATAAAGCAGTCTTCAATGGAATATAATATAATATAATATAATATAATATAATATAATATAATATAATATAATATAATATAAAAGATTATGTATTTTTATTTAATGCCATGTCAGCAACAAAGGCTATTTTCATAATACAGTCGTGGCCAAAAGTGTTGAGAAT
This sequence comes from Danio jaintianensis, assembly GCA_903798115.1. Lineage (NCBI taxonomy): Eukaryota > Metazoa > Chordata > Actinopteri > Cypriniformes > Danionidae > Danio > Danio jaintianensis. Next base: position 385,739 of record CAIGQV010016813.1, read on the forward strand.
GACACAAATATTAGTTTTCACAAAGTTTGCTGCTAAACTGCTCTTAGATCTTTGTTTCAGTTGTTTCTGTGATGAACTGAAATATAATTGCAAGCACTTCATACGTTTCACAGGCTTTTATCCACAATTACATGACATTTATGCAAAGAGTCAGTATTTGCAGTGTTGGCCCTTCTTTTTCAGGACCTCTGCAATTGGACTGGGCATGCTCTCAATCAACTTCTGGGCCAAATCCTGACTGATAGCAACCCATTCTTTCATAATCACTTCTTGGACTTTGTCAGAATTAGTGGGTTTTTGTTTGTCCACCCGCCTCTTGAGGATTGACCACAAGTTCTCAATGCGATTAAGATCTGGGGAGTTTCCCAAAATGTCAACGTTTTGGTCCCCGAGCCACTTAGATATCACTTTTGCCTTATGGCACGGTGCTCCATCGTGCTGGAAAATGCATTGTTCTTCAGCAAACTGTTGTTGGATTGTTGGAAGAAGTTGCTGTTGGAGGGTGTTTTGGTACCATTCTTTATTCATGGCTGTGTTTTTGGGCAAAATTGTGAGTGAGGTTCTTAAGGACAGATAAGAAGTAAAGACAACTAACCTATATTCAAGTATCCAGATATTGGTTAAACTAATTTCCATGAGAGCAATGCGGTGGCGCAGTGGATAGCACAATCGCCTCACAGCAAGAAGGTCACTGGTTCGAGCCTCAGGTGGGTCAGTTGGCATTTCTGTGTAGAGTTTGCATGTTCTCCCTGTGTTCGCGTGGGTTTCCTCCGGGTGCTCCGGTTTCCCCCACAGGTCCAAAGACATGCGGTACAGGTGAATTGGGTAAGCTAAATTGTCCGTAGTGTATGAGTGTGAATGAGTGTGTATGGATATTTCCCAGTGATGGGTTGCGGCCCAATTTCTTTTTTTCCAGCCCTGGAAAATGCCACGTCAAAATTCCATCATTTTCCATGACCGTATGAACCCTGATATTAGGGCTGCACAATTAATCAAAAAAAGATTGTGATCTCGATTCGACCCCCCCACACAATCTTAATCCAGCATCTCTACGATTTAGCCAATTATATTTTCAAGGTCGGGAGAGAAGCATAAAGGCGGTTGCACAAGATATTCAGTACTGGGAAACACCCATACACACTCATTCACACACACACTCATACACTACGGCCAATTTAGTTAATCAATTCCCCTATAGCGCATGTGTTTGGACTGTGGGGGAAACCGGAGCACCCGGAGGAAACCCACGCCAACACGGGGAGAACATGCAAACTCCACACAGCAGCGCCAACTGACCCAGCCGGGACTCAAACCAGTGACCTTCTTGCTGTGAGGCCACAGTGCGACACCACTGAGCCACCGTGCCACCCCAATAGCTATTTTGCTTGTAATTTTAATAAAATAACAATGTTAGAAAGAAATATAAACATATTTAGGAAAGTTCTAGTGTTAAGACTCCACGGACACCCTAATCTTTAATATCATGTGTAATTAGGATGATCCAAACTGAGAATTCATCATGAGTGTGTTCTTTGTGTGTACATTCACCCTAAAGACACAACACACACGGCCTGAACTCTTATCTGCAAGCATGAGCTCATTCACTGCATCCATGAAAATGCAATATGACACGGAGATGAGTCAGGATCAAATATGACAGCACTGACTCCAAATCCCATAATGCACAGGTGCGAGGGAGCGCATGAGTTTTAATCAGTTACAGCGAATGAGCCACCTGCTGCTCCATCTATAATGTGTGCCCATCCGTTGGCATCTGGTACCAGTAGCGAGACTGCAGGGGTCACGCTTACCTTGACTGTAAATCACAATTATATGGAAATGCACGGGCAAACACAGAGCATGGAACAACACAAGATTTGGTACATTTAAGAAAAAGAAATTTGACGCATTTTGTAGCCTTTAAAAGTCTACTACCTAACTAAATGAAATGAACACAAAATGCATATAAATTAGGGTTGGGCGATGTCGACCAATTTGGCATCGTACGATGTCTAATGTGAAACATTGCGAAGGACGATGGCATCGTCGTCGTAGGCGGCGGTGAAATAATTATTTATGAATAATCAATTCATAACGAATTAATTATTTGCAGCCTACCGTTTCAAGTACCTGACCCGCAAAGTCTTTGTTTTAACGTTACCCATAACCAAATTATAAATAATTAAAGATAAGTTACACACAAATTACCACCTGTCAATCACTTTTTCCGCGGGACTCTTGCATGAATAGGTAGAGTGATCTGTGTCGTTATAATGGCGTTGACAAACTTGGTTGGTAAAAAAGGTGCACAGCCAACAGGAACCAACCAACAGTATCTGAGGTTTTCGCTTAAATTACAAAGTACAAGCATGAAAGCGAAAGATTGAAGCAGTGTACTGACGCTGTGACACGTTACCTGATAGATTCAAAAGACCGAAGAGTCATTAGATGGAGACAAGATTAATTAAATATCACGTTTAACAACTATAGTGAGACGCAATCCAGCGGTACATCCTTGATAAACTGTCTGACGTGCACTGCTCTCTGGGGTGACTGCTAGAGCTCAGAGTCAGACGTGCGCATAGCCTACACTGCAGCGCATGACAGTGTGTGTCTGTGTGTGTGTGTGGTCTAGGCATGGGACGATAACCATTTTCAAGGTATACCGCGGTTTGGAAAAGTCAAGGTTTTAAAACCGCCAAAATTTTCTGTAATACCGTTCCTAAGGTATGTGTAAGATTTTTCATTTCATTTACATTTTTTTGTTTTCGGACAACAGTACCTCCAGCAGAAAAGGTATCCAAAGATGCCGTTTTAAATTGTAAAGAAATCTGTGTTTTTGAAACTAATGAAGACAGCACAAGTCAATGATTCATTTGAATTATTTAGCCTGACATGTTTACTGCTCCAAAAGATCACACAATAAAATATACTGTGTTCAAAGTGGAAAAAAGTTTTAGTTTTTTACCCAGACATTTAAAAATGACTTATTTTAGAGCAGTAATCGCAATACCGTGATACCGTGAAATTTTTATTCAAGGTTATCATACCGTCACAATCTTATATTGGCCCATGCCTAGTGTGGTCACGTGATGTGCGTTTTCAGCGGAATAGTGTGGAGGGAGATCTTTTCAGAAATGCTAGGTGAAACGCCAGAGTGGACGTGGATCGTTTTCATTCTAAAATGCTATTTTAAAACTAAGACGTATTAGTGTAAACGGGGCCTGAGTGTTTATTTGTCACGAGCGGGTTGCTGCTTCGACGGGGGCGGGGCGGAGGATCGCGATGCCAGCTCAGCGTAATGTCTATTGGCCATCGGCGATAGACAATGCTATCGTCCATCGACCCAGCCCTAATATAAATATCTGGTTTAACTTGACAAATTATAACAAGAATATATTATATCTCAAAATATGCAATATGACAGAATTATAATATGTGTTTTATTTACATAAATGAAAAATACTATCACAGAATTCATTAGTAGGCATGGGCCGGTATAAGATTTTGACGGTATGATAACCTTGGATAAAAATACGGTATTGTGATTACGCCTCTAAAATATGTTCCTTTTAAATGTCTAAACTAAATGTTTAAACTCAAACTTTTTTCCCCTTTGAACGCAGTATATTTTATTTTGAGAAAATTTTAAAGTATTTTGGAGCAGTAAACATGTCAGGCTAACAACAGAAACATATAGAAACATATCGTAACAGGCGAACTATTGACTTCTGCTGCCTTCATTAGTTTCAAAAACACTGATTTCTTTCAACTTGAGAAGGCGTGTTTGGAGATCTTTTCTGCTGGAGATACTGTTGTCCTAAAAAAACCAAAACTTACATATACCGTAGAAACGGTATAGCAGAAGATTTTGGCGGTTTTAAAACCTTGACTTTTCCAAACCACGGTATACCTTGAAAACGGTTATCGTCCTATGCCTATTCATTAGTGAATTCTTCTTGATTCTGTGATTCCTGACTTTATATCAATGTATTTCATAAATGGTGCAAATAAACAATACAGAATTTAGATTAAATTCTTGTTTATTGTTAAAAAATTTATTAAATTATTGTTAAACGTGTAGTTTAATGTTTAATTGATATACTTTTATTTTTTCATTTATTTTTAAGTCTTAAAAGTTCAAAAGTCTTGTAATAACCCGCAAATAACACCAGTATTTAAATTAGTGCCATATAAAAGGTAAATTAAAAGTTGACCAAGCTATTAATTAAAAAAGATATTTTTTTCAAAGTGGCGGGCGGTTGGATTTCATAGGCCCTTCATAACATAAAAACAAGAAATCAGCAACTTATAAATTTAGATGTCAATGCCACCTGCATTGTTGTCAAATCACAGTCGTAGGTATTATTTTAGAGTTGTCATCTTTACAAAATGACAGTAACGGGAAAACCTCAATCCAGGAGTTTAGCCTCTTACAACTGTAAAAAAATCCCAAAGGATCTTTCACTCAAGCGAAGGCTTATGCACAGATGAGGACATACGAGGAGAAATAATGGATCAGCTGTCTCGCTTTCTGCAAGATTTGTCACTCAAGTTCGAAAAGGAACCAAAAGGTCAAGAAAGAGGAAGCAAGAAAACTAAAATTCTCACATCAGAAAATGCAGAATGAGCCGGAGAGCCTACAGTATAGGTGGGATATGGAGAAACAGTCACGCAGAGCAACATGACAGCCCTCCTACTGCGCCAGAGATAATGTGATTGATGGCCAATCAAGCCTGTAGGTCTGATGGAGCGACTGCTTTACAAAGGCCATCAATGATGATAGCTTACGTCCCACAGGTAGCATTATGGGTATCTGGTTTTGACCTTCAGTAGGACAAAAATCTGCCGTCACTCATGACACTTCTCAACCCTACTGTAACTCAGAGGTTAGACAGAGTTTAGAGTTTATTGCAATATCAGCTTTGATTAGAAATGCCACAGAAAAATTTTATTTTTTAGTTTTTGGCCAAAAGAAAAAAACTGAGAAAAAAAAAAAAAAAAAAAAAAAAAAAGGCTCACCAAAGCAAGAGCAGTGGAAAACACACAGCTGAGTAACTTGTAGGCCTGTCACAGTAATCAATATATCGACTTATCATACAACACATGGACATGAATTCAATCATTTCTGTTGATGTAATATATATCACCCATACATAAAAACCAATTCTAGTAACATTTTAGCTGATTGTGCAACATCTCTATCTCTATTGGAGGTGTCAGTATGGTTAAAAAAACAGTATAGTATTTACTGTAAATTACTATAGTATATTTTCATGTGGGTGTTAGGCATGGGCCGGTATAAGATTCTGACGGTATGATAACCTTGGACAAAAATATCACGGTTTCGCGGTATTGTGATTACTGCTCTAAAATATATTCTTTTTAAATGTCTGGGTAAAAAACTAAAACTTTTTTCCCCTTTGAACACAATATATTTTAATCTGAGAAACATTTAAAATATTTTGGAGCAGTAAACATGTCAGGCTAAATCAATCATTGACTTGTGCTGTCTTCATTTGTTTCAAAAACACTGATTTCTTTTTACAATTTAAAACGGCATCTTTGGATATCTTTTCTGGTGGAGGTACTGTTGTCCTAAAAAACAAAAAAAAACAAAAACAAAAAAATGTAAATAAGAAATCTTACACATACCTTAGGAACGGTATTGCAGACAATTTTGACGGTTTTAAAACCTTGACTTTTCCAAACCGCAGTATACCTTGAAAACGGTTATCGTCCCATGCCTTGTGGGTGTCTGACAGCTGAAAATAGATCTGGTAGCAGATATCGCAGCCTCTGTTGATCTTTACCTTGCACTTTAATGTTAACATTTATTATTATTTATTTATTTAGAATATGCCTTTTCACATTCTGACTCCAATGCCTCATTATTAAACTGTTAAAATGACTATAACTAAATTAAATATTCTTAAGAATGAAATATGATGTGTTCTCTGGAAGAGTGTACTTGCATCGTGCTGATATTATATTGTCATTCTGGCATTATATAATGAGTGGCATAAGATGGTCTTAAAATGACAGTAATATCATTTATCACAATATATTTTGGTGCAATATATCATACAACAAAAAATAGATATCGTGACAGACCTAGTAACTTGTAGATATAATCTGTGGATATTCTACTCATGTACATGTATAGTTATCTATACATGTACTGCACATGCTCACCAAAAAAAAGCAAAGATCACACAAATACCTCACCGACAGGACATTTCTATGTAATAGTACTTGTTCCTGCTGTTTTAAATAGCATTACTGTGTTGTCATGGCAACACTGATAAAATGACGCCTCTCGACTTGTTCACGGTCAACAAAATATTACTGTCAATAAAATGTTGTTTTATTGCCGTTTTTTTTTTTTTTTATCAGTATAATTAAGAGTTTAATTTAAAACGGTTTATAAAAGTTTACTTTATATTTAATAAAATAAAGTATATATACATCTATATTGGTTAAACATTTTAAAATGGGCGGCGTGGTGGCTCAGTGATTAGCACTGTGGCCTCACAGCAAGAAGGTTGCAGGTTCAAGTCACGGCTGGGTCAGTTGGCGTTTCTGTGTGGAGTTTGCATGTTCTCCCCGTGTTCGTGTGGGTTTCCTCCGGGTGCTCCGGTTTGCCCCACAGTCCAAACACACGCGCTATAGGGGAATTGAATAAACTAAATTGGCAGTAGTGTATGAGTGTGTGTGTGTGTGAGAAGTGAGAGTGTATGGGTGTTTCCCAGTACTGGGTTGCAGCTGGAAGGGCATCCGCTGTGTGAAACATATGCTGGAATAGTTGGCGGTTCATTCCGCTGTGGCGACCCCTGATGAATAAGGGACTAAGCTGAAGGAAAATGAATAAATGAATGAATTTTCAGAGGCTGACAGCAAGCACAGAAAAGAGCAAGTTCTCTTTCATGCTTTCAAAAACACTTCAATAAAACGAGCACACCACATGCTGCAAAAGTCAAATTACATAATTTTACTTTTTCCTATGTAAAATTGGGCTTTGTGTAGGAATGAAAGCAGACGAGAGATAGGCATGACATTATAATTGTTTTATCTCGATGTTTTTTTCTAATCGTTGGAGGCCAAAATCTAAATGTAAACTGAATTTTAATTACTATGCAAAAGTCCAAATGGACGAATGAGACTTTCCCAAAACTTAAGCCATGTTTCCTGATATTCATTCATTCATTTATTTTTAACCGCTTTTCCGGGTCCGGGTCGTGGGGGCAGCAGTCTCAGGAGAGAACCGCAGACTTCCCTCTCCCCAGACACTTCCTCCAGCTCCTCCGGGGGGATCCCAAGTCATAGTCCCTCCAGCGTGTCCTGGGTCTTCCCCGAGGCCTCCTCCCGGCGGGACATGCCTGGAACACCTCCCTTCCTGTTTTTTTCAGTCGGTGACGTTTTTGAATTGCTGACAGGTCCAGATATTTAGCATGCAAAATATTTCATGAGCATCAGAGACACATCTGCAATTTCTCTTAAGGCATCTTTGATGATTCACACACATGAACTGGCACTGATTTCAGGCATGTTGACTATTTCACACAACATGTTGGCAAGCGAAAATCAGTGCAGTATGAACATTAATCCTCACAAACCCCCACAGTCATTCCCCCACAGTCCAAAGACATGCGGTACAGGTAAATTGGGTAAGCTAAATTGTCCGTAGTGTATGAGTGTGAATGAGTGTGTATGGATGTTTCCCAGTGATGGGTTGCGGCCGGAAGGGCATCCGCTGCGTAAAACATATGCTGGATAAGTTGGCGGTTCATCCCGCTGTGGCGACCCCAGATTAATAAAGGGACTAAGCCGAAAAGAAAATGAATGAATGAATGTTGGCAAGCGAAAATCAGTGCAGTGTGAACATTAATCCTCACAAATCATGCCAACATGCTAAACACACATGTATATGCATGACCTACATCTTCACAAAGTCATGCCTTTGTAGTTTACTCAATATAACAATATCATTTATTTTTTTTAAATCACTTTGAAGCCAATTTTTGCATTTACAAGCCCCAAAAATCATTATTTAAATAATATTGGTCATTCATTTACATGTTATCCATGCCTCATTCTTGCTGTACTTTAATTCACACGCTCTTCATACACCGACTGTAAATAGTTTGAAAATAGTACTAGCGTGTCCCAAAACACACTGTTCAAATAAGTACTCCAAAGCTACGTAGGTGGACTACAAATCTTGGTAGAATCTTGTGTTGTCATGATACTGGAATTCGATACCAATCAGTACTGAAATTTTAAAATTGTTCACATGCTCAACAGAAATGACTGTGATTGGTCATGAAGGTCACCGAACTCACCGCTGTTTACTGAGTGTAACTACAGATACAGGGACACTGGAGCGTTTTAAAGCCATGAAGACCAGCTGGTCTGTTTATAAGCTGACATACGAGCGATCCACTGATGAATCGACTGATCTTCATGGCTTTAAAACGCTCCAGTGTCCCTGTATTTGTGGTTACACTCAGTAAACAGCGGTGAGTTCGGTGAACTGATGACCTTCACGGCCAATCACAGTCATTTCTGTTGAGCACATGAACACAATAGCAAATCAGAGCTGTTTAAGAACGAGCTAAAATTTTAGCGGGAAATGGATGTTTTTAAAATTTCAGTATCGATTGGTACCGAATTCCAGTATCGTGACAGCATTAGTAGAAACACAAAATGATGATTAATGATGCTGATGATACACAAGGCAACTTTTTGAGCAATATTGCAGTGCGATGTTGCTTGACTACTTTACTTTTGAAAATAGACAACAAAATTGACAAAAGCATGTGCCAAAATCAATGAAGACTTCACGCTAGGTACAGAGATCAACTTAGATGACATATAAACGCACTTTTATATAAATACATTACAATACACAATGTGCACTAATGTTACAATGCAAAACATCTAATCAAATTATTCAATATTGCATTCATACTCATCTATACTGCAGCTGTCTAATGATTTGAAGTGCTTTTATCATCCTTTTTTGTAAATCGCTTTGGATAAAGACACCTGTTAAATTAATAAATGTAAATGTAAAATGCATAATGTGTCAATCAAGTAATTTTTTATCATTGAATATAATGAGAAAGCATTAACACATGATTTTCCATGACCGTATGAACCCTGATGTAAGACGTCTTATCATCATGTCATATTTACATTCAAAGCTACTTTTGAGATATTAAACCTAAGCTTTGAATGTCTGCTGTCATGTTTAATTAAGTCATCACCCTAAAAATACGATCTTTTTGGTAATATAAATGTACTGTTAGGCTTTACCATTGACTATATTTTATTTACACCATTGACTATAATGAGAAAGCATTAACACATGCCAGCCAAACCTCTCAAACGATTTAAAGGTGCTGTGTGTAAGTTTTTGACTCTTCTAAAGCATAAAAATACCATAATATGTTTGCAGATATTAAGGAAACATGCCAAGTGAACATTCTTGTTCATCTAAAAAACAATGCTGAAGTCAGATATTCTGCTTTAAAAATGTGCTTTCCAAACCGAAACGCTGTCTTTGTTTTGGTTCTTTTAACCCGCCCAATGCCACTTTAGCCAATTATATTTCAGCACCCCGGGTTGCCTTGTTGGAAAACAGCGTATTTCATTCATTCATTCAGAAAGGCTCTCAAAGTATGTGCCCGCGACCTCCGGTGGACAGTAGCAGCCTCTGAAATGAGACGCAGATTCAGAGTTCCACATGAGGTTATTAATTAGCAAATAATATAAATATTAGGAAGGTAAACATTAGGTGAGCAGGTTACATTGTAATACCGTGTCTTAACAACACGCTACGTGACGAGATACGCAGTGATGAGCAATTTGGCTGTTTGCACCAGACGAAACACCACAGAAATGTAAATATAGCCATTCAGAAGCACAGAATATTAGGGGTGTAACGATATTACAAACCGAGCCGAAATATCGCGATACACCAACAACGATACGTATTGCGAAACTCTCGTGGCGTACCGCGGTACTCTCACGCCCCCTGCTGCCCATTGCTGAGGTTGACGTCACTTGTCTCCAATTGAACCAATTTAAACACATCTTTATTTTATCACATTCGATTAAATTGTATTAGTAATGATGAGCTTTTGTTCTAAATATTATAGGCTATTCTAAAGTTAGTATTTTCCAAGTGCATGTCATGTGACTTGAGTGAGCGATCACACTCGGTTACTACTGTATACGCAGGATGGCAGCTTCGCATAGTATTGTGATTGCAGATCCCCCAGACACATTTAAGTCGCCTGTGTGGGAACATTTTGGTTTTCCAGTGGAGTACAGGAATGGAATTCGTGTCGTAGACAAGGCGCACACTATCTGTCGTAACTGTTTCACGAAACTTACGTATACGACAGGAAACACTTCTAATATGCAAGCGCACCTCCGGAGACATCACCCCAACATTGATATCAGTGGCACACGTAAGAAACCTCAAAAACAGGAAACCTTTCCCACTGCCTTAAGAATGAAACTACAAGCTAATGCCGACCGTGCTCAAACAATCACGAAGGCAATAGGTGTTTTCATGGCGTTAGATATGCGGCCGTTTTCCGTTGTTGAGAACGACGGATTCACGCATGTGCTAAGTGTGTTGGAGCCCAGATACCAATTACCGAGCCGACCGCATTTCAGTCAGAATGTGCTGCCTCAACTTTACAGCGAAGTAAGAGCCAAAATAGTGGAGGACATGAGCAATGCAAAATTCATTGCTTTAACTACCGACGGATGGACCTCCCGTGCAACGCAGTCTTTCATGACGATCCCAGCACACTACATTACAGACAACTGGGTCATTAAAAATCCCGTTCTGCAGACTCGCCCTGTCTATGAAAGCCACACAAGTGATCATCTGTCGGAAATACTACAGGCAGCTGTAGCAGAGTGGAAAATCGAAAGAGAAAATGCCACTATTCCTGTGACAACAGATAACGCTAAAAATATTGTTAATGCAGTTGAAGTAGCCGGATTTTCACCAAATATTCGCTGTTTCGCGCATACAGTTAATCTGGCTTCACAGAAAGGAATGGGCGTTAACCAGATGTCGCGGCTTTTAGGCAGAGTACGAAAGGTGGTCACTTTTTTCCATCGTAGCACTACTGCTGCAGCAGTTCTTAAGGACAAACAAGAGATGCTCCAATTGCCTCCACACAAGCTGATTCAGGATGTTTCCACCAGGTGGAACTCCAGCTATGACATGCTTAAGCGTTACCTTGAACAGCAGGCTGCTGTTTTCTCTGCACTTACAGACAGGAGCATTAAGAGAAACATTAAGGACATTGTTACTCTGTCTGATGAAGATGTAAAATTAGCTGAGGACATCATTCAGGTTCTTAAACCTATAAAAATGGTTACAACTCTGTTGAGCACAGAACCGCTGCCAACCGTTTCAATGATAATGCCACTGAAACACACCATCCTGGAATCTATGAAAGTGAGTGACACAGATACAACTGTAGTTAAAGATGTCAAACATGGCATTGTGTCTGACTTCATCAACAGATACCCAGAATCTGACTCAATACTTGTGCAGTTTCTTCATATAAGCACTGCCCTTGATCCACGCTTTAAATCTCTGCCCTTTCTGGATGAGACCATGCGCAGCAACATCTTTAACAGCCTGATGGAGAAGATTCTGGAGTACCATCCCCAGCAGGTATTATTATTATTTTTTATTTTTATTTAACTTAATTAAATTTTTGAATTATTATTATATTTTAACTTATTTTTTTTTAATTTCATTTTACTTGTACTATTTAGTTTCACACAAAACTGCAATGTATTTTACTGGTGAATATGTCATGTAAAAAACACTTTACAAACACAGTATATGTATATTTTTTCATTAATTTAAACGGAAACCTATCTATCTAAATGAAAACTTAGATAATCAAAAACGAGCATCACTATGTCTGTTTTTCGTAGTTCTATTTGTTTGACATAAACTGCAATTAGCAGTATTACCTTGAAACTATTTTGTGGCTTTGTCCTTGCTAGGCCCAGGTCTCAGAGGAGCAGTTAGATATGGCATCCATCAGTGGTGATCCTCCAGCCAAAAAGGCACCAATCTCTGAACTGTTGGAAAGTTATTTCCAGTGGAGCCGAGCACTCTTACACCCAAGTCTCCATCTCAAATGGTGAAAGAAGAGGTTGCGTGTTATAGGCAAGTGCCAACTCTTCCAGTGGAGTCAAATCCACTTGCATGGTGGAAGGACAACGAAAGCCAGTTTCCTCATGTAGCCAAGTTGGCTAAATGCTACCTTGGAGTCCCAGCAACATCTGTCCCCAGTGAGAGGGTGTTCTCTACAGCGGGGGACATTGTTACAGCAAAGAGATCAAGCCTCTCACCTGAGAATGTGGACATTATGGTGTTTTTGAAGAAGAACTTAAAACTTAATTGAATATTCCAAATGTCCCTAGAGAGGACAAGCCTGTTTATCTTTCACTATTCTACACTGCAGTTATTTATTTAATTTTAGTTTACTTAGTTAAGATGGCTGCACTAAAGAGAATTGTTTTTTTCTGACTAGTCTATATTGGAGGTATTTATTTAATTTTTGTTGTATACTCAGGTATCCTGACTGTACTAAAAATGTGATGGCAAAGTTAATAAAGAAACAGTTTAGTTGTTCTTGTTATTAAGTGAATCTGTTGTTCCTTAGCATTGCTGTTAAGATGACATCAACCCTAACCCCACAGCAAACAGAAACCGAACCGAACCGTGGCTCCAAAACCGTGAACCGAAGCGAATCGTGCCTTTGGTGTATCGTTACACCCCTACAGAATATGCACTCACTCACCAAATGGTTTATAATCTAATTAATACATATTAAACCTCTTTAACATTATTAAATGTAGATGCTGAATCACTGATATGTGTTGGTTTGCACTGAGCCACAGTTCTAAAGTTCAATTTCAAAGGGTTTATTTTATTTTCCAGGTCTGAGGTGAACTATCTGCTGCTGCTTTCAGTAGTATGGCAATAAATGTCATGTAAAATGGCATTCAAACTCACATTATTAGCATTTAACACAAAATAACGCACATGAGGTGTACCTGAGGTGATCACTGTCAGTTTTTTGTTGTTCAGCTGTGAGAAATAGAAGCCGTTTCTAATATATCAACTCCTTTAATATGGAGAATATTCCTTCTATCGCGTGCCGTTGCTTTCATATAGAACACGGATTAAATCAGCCTTTAGGCTCGATAGTCAGGCACACTCCTGGTGGTCAATCTGGCAACCTGCGCTTGCGTTTGTTTTGATACAGGAATGCAATACCTAGTTCAACCACTGGGTGTAAAACTTACATACTGCACCTTTAATTAATGAATTTAATTCACTGCTTCTTAATGTGTAGGCAGTATTTGTACATTACATAACCTCAAACAACAGTGCTCGACTTTCCGATTGAAAATAAACAACAAAATTGTACCTAGATCTGATTTCCCTAATAAATCACTGTGTCTCACTTGGTTATCCACCATTTTGGGCATCATTTCCAGAAGTTGGCTGGCAGCATTGCTCTAAAAGTTGCCCAGTATATGCACACTCAGGAGTACATAAAAAAAGTCCACAAAAAAATAAATACAAGTTGTTCCATGATAACTCAATAGCCATTTTGTTCTCCTTATAAACATCAGCTGTTTGCTGTCAGTCATTGTTTCTGTCAGTATATATATGCTTCTTGTTTTCTCTATTCCCATGTTGCGTTTGTTCCCATTTCTTTCTTTTGGACTGTGCTCTTGTTCCTGCATTTGGATTATCTATATGTATGTTTTTTTGTAATAAACTATGCTCGCATTTGGATGCTTGCCTCTTCTTGTCTCTGCTCCAGTGGACATTTTTAATTTTTTATAGTTTTAAATTATAGATTTACATTTTTAATTTCCATTATTTTAGCACTTCAAATTTTCATGAAAATACTGTAAGCCTCAGGTCGGCAGCTATAGTTCAAGTGCAAGTCTTCCTCAACATAGCTGTACAATCAGTACATGACATTGCAAACACAACAAAACAAAAATGCATCAAGATACTAATGCCTTTTCTCTCTAAATATCATTTGATGATGTAGATTTCAACTCTACCTTCTCAAAACTAGAAAATTCAGGCTCCAAAATTGAGTCATTTACTGAGTGGCTGATCAACTTCTACATCCTCTCACAGATAATCTCTCAAAATGTGACACTCTGAAAATCCTGAATCTGGAATTGTGACGATAAGACGATGTTTCCCACAACTCCCTCCTAAAAAAGTCATTTATGCTAATCCTGCTCATTCTCACTCCTACATTCGCTCTGCATGTCATGCTTGATTCCAGAGCTGCTGTGGGACTCACTTCAGCATATTCAGCCATATGACTGTGACAGTCTGCAGTGCTGTAGTTCATCCATTGTGTCATATAGCATACTACAAAACATGTGATTTAATAAATAGGGAGATTATGTGCTCATTGTCATTCTAATATAACAAAAAAAGGTGCTAAAATCAATGGATAGTTCATGCTATAGTAGATACAGAGATCAACTAAGATTAAATATAAATGCACTTTTATATAAACGCATTACAATACAGTATATGCACTAAAATATTGCAATGCAAAAACATCTCAATCAAATTATTCAAATATTGCATTCATATTCATGGCATCTGTATTGCTGCTTTCTAGTGATTTGAAGTGCTTTTAACGTCCTTATTTGTAAGTCAAAGAAGGATAAATGCGTCTGTTATATTAATAAACATAAATGTAAAATGCATAATGTGCCAATCAAGTGAATTTACCACCGAGAAAGCATGAACATACGCCAGCCAAACCTCTCAAATGCCTTAATAAATGAGTTTAATTCACTGCTTCTCAGTGTGTAGACAGCATATGTACATTACATAACCTCATACAACAACACATGCACAGATTCACCACATTTATTACGAAGTCTGAACGGGATAACTGAATAAAAACCGCACTTTATATGGACGAATCCATTTAGCAAATCCAACATTTCACTGGAAAACAATTCTCCACAGCTTCAATCGAATCCTTTTACCTTTATATTAACTTAGGAACACCAAATTAGTTAATTCTGGTGGAAAAACGTACTAATATAAAGGATAGAGTAACCGCGTCACAATCCAGTTTTACCTCAGAAATCCAGTTAGATCTCCTCAAACGCTTCTTACCTGTGGCGCCGTGGATAAACGGGCATTTCTCTGAAATATCAGGACGAGATGAGCACACGAGTCCACAGAGACATCGATCTTCCCTTAACATCCGAATAAAAGTGGTTAAAAGCAGCGTTTTCTCCGGTTTATGGAGCACAGCGTCCGCGAAGCTGCTCGACACCAAATGAACCCCACGCGGAGCGCGCGCACTGACTGGTAAAGATTTGCGCGCTTCAGATCGACGACCATGTTTACTATCTGTTGGTGATCCGGTTTCAAGTTAACCAGTGGTCAGTTAACGACATAATGACAGGTAACCGTAGTGATAATCTACTCACTGTGACTTTATTCTAATCCGTTGGGATTTCTAGTCTCTCCTGAATGTTTTCATCATCTGAATGAGTTCAAAAGCCATCAAGGTTGACAGGAATTAAACTAGATCATTAGTTTAGCCGTCAATTAAGTTAGTTTTTAACGTAATTCAGCTAGACATGTCTTTATTTAATCAAACTATATGTATTCCTGTAGCATAAACAGTAGATCATATTGTTGGCAACACAAGTCTTGGGTCCTATTCCTAGCATCACAAAAACTAGCTGGTTTATTGTTGAAGTGTACCAGGTTTTTTTGTTTGTTTGTTTTTTGCCTCATTGTATAATCAAGATAATAGCATCCTTAAGAAGAGCAAATACATGGAATTTTTCTAGCATCACAAAAACTAGCAATGGTTTTATTATTGTAAAAGTTTACCAAGGTTTTTTGTTTGTTTGCCGTATTGACTACAATTTGTATAATTCAAACAATAGCATCCTTAAATAGAGCAAAACCATGGTCTATTTGTAGTTAACACGGCTTAACTACAATTTTTTGTTCCTGTTTTATTTTGTTTGTTGTAAAAACCAAGGTGTTTTTTCATAATGGCTGGCAATGAATGAATATTATTCTAGTCTCACCTGAATGTTTTCATCATCTGAATGAGTTCAAAAGCCATTAAGGTTGACAGGAATTAAACTAGATCATTAGTTTAGGGGTGTCACATAATGGCTGGCAATGAATGAATATTATTGTAGTCTCACGTGTGTGGTGGGTAGCACGATCGCCTCACAGCAAGAAGGTCGCTGGTTTGAGTCCCGGCTGGGTCAGTTGGCGTTTCTGTGTGGAGTTTGCATGTTCTCCCCGTGTTGGCGTGGGTTTCCTCCGGATGCTCCGGTTTCCCCCACAGTCCAAACACATGCGCTATAGGAGAATTGGGTAAGCTAAATTGTCCATAGTGTATGTGTGTGAATGTGAGAGTGTATGGGTGTTTCCCAGTGATGGGTTGCAGCTGGAAGGGCATCTGCTGCGTAAAAACATATGCTGGATAAGTTGGCGGTTCATTCCGCTGTGGCGACCTCAGATTAATAAAGGGACTAAGCCGAAGGAAAATGAATGAATGAAGGAATGCTTATTAGAAACAAGCTTACAGTATTGGACCCCTTGATACTACTCAATATTTTTCAATTGACTTTAATGCAAATCAAGCAAGTGAAAAGTATAGACCAGGGGTGCCCAAACTCAGTCCTGGAGGGCCGGTGTCCTGCAGATTTTAGCTCCAACTTGCCTCAACACACCTGCACGGATGTTTCTAAAAAGCCTAGTAAAGCTGCGGTCACACTGCACTTTTCTCCGCATAGACTTCCATTCATACGCACGTGAATGCATCAGACCGGAAACACAAGCTCGTGCGACAAGTTTCGCAGTTCGCTGCGTTGCAAAGTTCAATCTTGGTGAACTCTGACCTGCAAAATCGCATCACTTGACTGTGTGAGACCAATCGAGGATCAAACATGACCTCTCTGGACAGAAATGTAAAACATGGACCAATCGCTCACTTTTTTTAATGTCTAATCATCTTGTTTAATGCCGCCCCTTTTCGCAGCGCCGTACAACAGAATTTCGCAAGCTCAAACTCTTGTGAGACCGCAGCTTAAGAGCTTGATTAGCTAGCCCAGGTGTGTCTGATTGGGGTTGGAACTAAACTTTGCAGGACACCGGCCTTCCAGGACTGAGTTTGGGCACACCTGGTAGAGACATTAGGCATGGGATGATAACCGGTTTGAAAAAGTCAAGGTTTAAAAACCACTAACATATTCTGTTATACCATTCCTATGTTTTTTTTACATGTTTATTACAAAAATTTTATTTCAGTTTTTAGGGTATCTCCAGCAGCAAATGACCATCCACATCAAAAGCTACTGGTCAGCCCACGATTCAGCAAACATCTGAAAAAAAACAACAACAACATCCAAACATGCTCTGGCTCTAAACAGTGCAGTGGCTTACTTTATATCCAAAAAAATTAAAGATATCCCAAGATGCCTTTTCAAAGTGTAAAGAAATCTGTGTTTTTGAAACTAATGAAGACAGCAGAAGTCACTAGCTACGTTTCCATCCACCTATATTTATGTGCATTTTGGATATGCGTATAAAAAATCGGTTGATGGAAACGCTAAGATGCACATACATTTTGAAAATGCGCATAAAAAATGTATGCGCATAACTGAGTAGGATAAACTTTTTATTGGATAAGAAAAGATGCGCATAAACTACGATGGAAACACTTTTACCGGACACATTCCAGTATGCGCATTGAAAAAAGGTCATGTGATTTGGTTATAAGAGATCATGTGATGATGAAAGTGTGTGAATGGACAAACCAGCAGGCTGAGCACATTGTAAAACATCTGAAATGTTGTTTTGGTCATTCTAAAATGCCTTCACCATTTCAGTATTAGTGTATTATATTATTAATGACCTCCAGAATTGTTAAGAGCGTCTGTGCTCCGCGTCTCACGCCTTCAAACGCCACCACGCGTTCACTGCGTGTCAGCATTGCCTTCTAAGTCATTCATTAAATGAAGAAAAGATTGACGCAGCTTCTCCTACCGCAGCAAATTCCGTTTTTACTGTTGATATTTGGCGCCATTTAATCAGGAAGTGACGATTTTGTTCTCTTTGACTCGTTGGATGGAAACGCTGCTTTATTTGCACATCTTTTATGCCATATTCCAGTTTTGAGCATAAAGTTAATTTGCATTTTTGGATGGTAACATAGCTAGTGATTCGTTTGAATTAAATAACCGGACATGTTTACTGCTCCAAAATGTTTCTTAAAATAAAATATATTGTGTTCAATGGCAAAAAAAGTGTTTTTTTACCAAGACATTGAAAAAAGAACATATTTTAGGGCAGTAATCACAATACTGTGAAACCGTAATATTTTTATCCAAGGTTATCATACCATCAGAATCTTATACCGGCCCATGCCTAATAGACATACAGTATTTCAGTGGATTATTATGCTCTCTCTCTCTTTCTCTCTCTCTCTCTCTCTCTTACTCCCACTCATACGCCCACACATCGTTAATCAAACTCTAACCCTAATTAATTAAACGAGATTCAGCAGAAATTGAAACTTGTTCTCATTTCCACTCATTCACATTTCCTTTGCGATTTCTGATTACTTCTTCATATTGTCCACGAGCCTTCAAGCGTGTTTAATTTAAGCTGTTCTGGCATTAAATGCAGATCAATTATGGTTTATTGTCACCACGGCTGCCTTGAGAATGAAGTGTTTGTTGGTGTTTTGTTGATACTCAAGGTTAATGAAGTGACAATAATTCTGTCGTTTTGTGTTTAACACTTAAAATAAGCTGTGGAAATTACTGAAAGGATCATTTGAACAAAAGCAATGAATAGATGAGAAAAAAAAAATAGATTGATTAAAAATCAGTGGGTAGCGCTGTCGCCTCACAGCAAGAATGTCGCTGGTTCGAGTCCTGGCTGGGTCAGTTGGCGTTTCTGTGTGGAGTTTGCATGTTCTCCCCGTGTTGGCGTGGGTTTCCTCCGGGTGCTCCGGTTTCCTCCACAGTCCAAACACAAATTGGCTGTAGTGTATGTGTGTGAAAGAGTGTGTATGGGTGTTTCCCAGTGATGGGTTGCAGCTGGAAGGGCATCCGCTGTGTAAAACATATGCTGGATAAGTTGGCGGTTCATTCCGCTGTGGCGACCCCAGATTAATAAAGGGACTAAGCCGAAAAGAAAATGAATGAATGAATGAATGAAAATCACTTTCTCCTCACACATTCAGACAGACAGATAATCCTTTCCAAAACAGGTGTTAAGAAACATGTTTTGCATGCCGTTTGCATTTCTAACACCCATTTCTGTCACATTAATATAGTATTTCCACCATGTAATATGAAATAGAAAAGGTAATTGCAATGTTTTTACTATCAAATGTGATTTTTTGCTTGGGAATAAAGAAATTGTCACATTTCAGACAGCGAGATATAAACATTTTTAGAAAGAAATATAGAAAGAAATATTTTAGTATCGATATTAATCAATATATCGATATGGGCGACACGGTGGCTCAGTGGTTAGCACTAATGCCTCACATCGAGAAGGTCGCTGGTTCGAGTTCCGGCTGGGTCAGTTGGCATTACTGTGTGGAGTTTGCTTGTTCTGCAGCTGAAAGGGCATCCGCTGTGTAAAACATATGCTGGATAAGTTGGTGGTTCATTCCGCTGTGGGGACCCCAGATTAATAAAGGGACTAAGCTTGAGGAAAAGGAATGAATGAATGAATGTCTACAGAACAAACCACTATTATACAATGACTTGCCTAATTACTCTAACTTTACCCTAATTAACATAGTTCAGCCTTTAAATGTCACTTTAAGCTGAATACTAGTGTCTTGAAGAATATCTAGTCAAATATTATGTGCTGTCATCATGACAAAGAGAAAAGAAATCAGTTATTAGAAATGAGTTAAAAAAAAATCTTCTCTCCGTTAAACAGAAATTGGGGAAAAAATATACAGGGGGGCAAATAATTCTGACGTCAACTCTAGATAAACTACCTCAGTAATAATTAATTCATTCATTTTCTTTTCGGCTTAGTCCCTTTATTAATATGGGGTCGCCACAGCGGAATGAACCGCCAACTTATTCAGAATATGTTTTTATGCAGCAGATGCCCTTCCAGCTGCAACCCATCACTGGGAAACACCCATACACACTCATACACTATGGACAATTTGGCTTACCCAATTCACATATACTGCATGTCTTTGGACTGTGGGGGAAACCGGAGCACCCAGAGGAAACCCACGCCAACACGGGGAGAACATGCAAACTCCACACAGAAATGCCAACTGACCCAGCCGGGGCACAAACCAGCGACCTTCTTGCTGTGAGGCGATCGTTCTACCCACTGCGCCACCGTGACGCCCCACCTCAGTAATAATATTAAGACGATTTAATATTTTCTTTCAGTCCTAAAGTAACATAAGTATACACTAATTTGGTTTTACTAGTAATTCATTGCTATTTGGACTTACGTTGTTTTGACTTAAAAATTCAATTTTACTTGAAAATGCAAAAACATTACATGGTTTAGTTGATTTATTTTTACATTTTACTTCAGTTATATACTCTTAATGTTGGGGAATTTATTCCTTGTGGTGTAAAATATCGTTATTTTTCAAGGTATTGTATCGAAGCTGGGAATTCCAGTATCGTGACAACACTACAGTGTAGGATTTAATGCCTTTTTCAGCCTTGTTTCACACACTGTATGAAAATGAAGATTTCTTTGTCACAGATAAAGACATCACATGCGATCCAGTCCCACGCACTAATCCGGCCTGTATCCCCCCCACTCGTCCTTTTATCCCAAGGCACAAGGCATCCCTATGCATTAAACATCAAAGACACTTGAGATCTCCGCTCAAATGCTGCAAAGGGGAAATTTTTGGGGGAGAAAAGCAGAAAATGAAGCATCTAACCTCTATCTGCCATCTGCCTCTGTTTTATGAATTCCACATCATAACAACAACAACAGCAGCAGTGATCTGAAAACCTCACCGTGTCTAAATCAAGCAGAACTTATAAGAATGCAATGCTTAAAGAAGTTTATTTATCCAGCAAAAAAAATATATACTGGTGAAATCTACAGCTGCTGACTGACTTCATATACAGTTGAAGGCAAAATTAATCGCCCTGCTGTGAAATTTTAATTATTTTTAAATCTTTCCGAAGTGCAGTTTATGATTTTTCCGACACATTAATAAACATAATAGTTTTAATAATCATTTTCTAATAACTACACTGTAAACAAATTACTGTAAAATCTACAGTAACTTTCTGGCAATTTTGGTTGCCAGTAAGACTGTAAATTTACAATTACAATTGTGCTGTATTTTTACATTAAAATTATAATTATTAATTTACAGTGCACTTGTAAATTTACAGTCTGACTGGTAACCAAAATGGGCAATGCGGTGGCGCAGTGGGTAGCGCTGTCGCCTCACAGCAAGAAGGTTGCTGGTTCGAGCCTCGGCTGGGTCAGTTGGCGTTTCTGTGTGGAGTTTGCATGTTCTCCCCGTGTGGGCATGGGTTTCCTCCGGGTGCTCCGCTTTCCCCCACAGTCCAAACACATGCGGTATTGGTGAATTGGGTAAGCTAAATTGTCCGTAGTGTATGTGTGTGAATGAGAGTGTTGGGGTGTTTCCCAGTGATGGGTTGCGGCTGGAAGGGCATCCGCTGCGTAAAACATATGCTGGATAACTTGGCGGTTCACTCCGCTCTGGCGACCCCAGATTAATAAAGGGACTAAGCCGAAAAGAAAATGAATTATTTATCAGGGGTCGCTACAGCTGAATGAACCGCCAACTATTCTAGCATATGTTTTACCCAGCGGATGCCCTTCCAGCTGCAACCCATAACTGAGAAACACCCATACACACTCATTCACACACACACACTCATACACTACGACCAATTTAGTTCATCAATTCCCCTATAGTGCATGTGTTTGGACTGTGGGGGAAACCGGAGCAGCCGGAGGAAACCCACTCCAACACGGGGAGAACATGCAAACTCCACACAGAAACGCCAACTGACCCAGCCGAGACTCAAACCAGCGACCTTCTTGCTGTCAAGAAGACAGTGCTAACCACTGAGCCACCGTGTCGCCCTAAATTTTACAGTAAATCCCCATTAACAGTAGCAGTTTATCAAATACGTTAAGGAAAATCCCAAGAAGGCCCAAATTTAATTTAGGCACATTTACCTTTTTTAGTACTGTTGATTAATGTAGAATGTCCTTTAAATAAAATAGCTGTAATTTAGAATATAGTTGGCGCGGCACGGTGGCTCAGTCTGGGTCAGTTGGCGTTTCTGTGTGGAGTTTGCATGTTCTCCTGTGTTGCCGTTCTCCGGTTTCCCCCATAGTCTAAACACATGCGCTATAGATGAATTGAATGAACTAAATTGGCTGTAGTGTATGTGGTTGTGTGTGAATGAGTGTGTATGGGTGTTTCCCAGTACTAGGTTGCAGCTGGAGGGGCATCTGCTGCATGAAACATATGCTGGAATAGTTGGCGGTTCATTACACTGAGGCGACCCCTGATAAATAAGGGACTAAGCCGAAGGGAAATGAATGAATGAATATGGTTTTGCATATTCATAAATTAGTGCTTGTCTGACAATGATCAGTGATTGATTTGCATATCATTAATGCCAATACACTTTTCATCTTAGCAAATGTACATTTTCTGAAACATCTGATATTAAAATGTCAGTAATTTCTCAGAGAGTGTTTTCAATGTGGGTGGTGCAGTGGGTAGTGCTGTCGCCTCACAGGAAGTAGGTCGCTGGTTCGAGTCCTGGCTGAGTCAGTTGGCATTTCTGTGTGGAGTTTACATGTTCTCCCCGTGTTGGTGTGGGTTTCCTCCGGGTGCTCTGGTTTCCCCCACAGTCCAAACACATGTGCTATAGGGGAATTGGGTACGCTAAATTGTCCGTAGTGTATGTGTGTTAATGGGAGTGTATGGGTGTTTCTCAGTGATGGGTTGCAGCTGGAAGGGCATCCGCTGCGTAAAACATATGCTGGAATAGTTGGCGGTTCATTCCGCTGTGGCGACCCCTGATTAATAAAGGGACAAAGCCGAAAAGAAAATGAATGAATGAATAAATGTTTTCAATGTCACTAACTGTCTTGTTATGAGATAAGACTCACTATAAGATAACAATAATCCCCAGTAGCAATAGCAGTTCATCAAATACACTTAAAATCCCAAGAAGGCCCAAATGGAGCGTCAGCAGCGAGATAGAAAAGTCTTGGCGCATTCATAATGCAAACACATTTTCCACTGGGATTTTTTTCCACATAATTGGCTCCACACGATTGTCTGTGCGTTTTCAATTCAATCTCCTGCATCTCTGCTGCTCTGTTCTTGCCGAATTCCTTTATTGATGATTAATCTTTGGTTTCTACTCGTCCCTTTTCTCATCAACCTCTGCGAATCAATTGCTTTATCTGTGTTTCTCTGTCTCTCTTTCTCTCTTTCCCGTCTGTGTCTACTTCAAGGTTATTGTAGTTTCACGATTGTAGTTTTATTTTGATACTATTTTTATTTACATTTGTTGAACATTTTAGTTGGTTTCATTAATGCAGCTGGAAGGGCATCCGCTGTGTAAAACATATGCTGGAATAGTTGGCGGTTCATTCCGCTGTGGCGACCCCTGATAAGTAAGGGACTAAGCCGAAGGAAAATGAATGAATGAATAATTAAGCTAATTAAGTCTTTAAATGTCACTTCAAGCTGAATACTAGTATCTTGCAGAATATCTACTAAAATATTATGTACTGTCATCATGGCAAAGACTAAAGAAATTAATTATTAAAAGTATTAGGTTTAAAAATGTTGAATAATTATGACTTACACTGTATATGTGTGTCTTTTAACAATGACAGAACTTTATTTTTTAAGCTAAAGGTGGATTTTCTGTGAAATAAAAATGTTTTATGGTTTTAGTTTTAGAATAATTACCTATAATACTACTCCTGATGACCTACTGATGATCTTTTTTTAACGTTTTTATCTCTAAATGAAAGAATGAAGAGCAAATATCTGTTTTTCTGTCTGACTTTAGTCTTCCAGAGGAGAAACCTGTAAACACACAGACGTGAATCCTAAAATCTGGCATTTTAAGGACTCTTACTCATCCTCCCTCTGGCCCGCTGCAAATGTTTGAGGCCTCTGAAAACATGGCGCTAAATCAGAGACGGTTTTCTTGACAAACTCTTCAATGCAATTCACCAGTCAAATTTATTTAAATGCATTCACAGAAAAATATACAGCCCGAGGAATTAAAGTTAAAACAGTGCATTCGCAGAAATCACCTTCAAAGCACTCATACACCATGCAGCTGACAAAATGTTTAGCTTCAGCTTAAACCCGCAAATGTTCTCAAAACACATTTGGTTATGCAAACATTTAAGGGAACATTACATTTTATATGTTATTTTTCAATGGTAATGTTGATTTTTAATGTTCTCTGAGCATTTACATTTACATTTAGTCATTTAGCTGACGCTTTTATCCAAAGCGACATACAATTGAGGTTCACAAAAGAAGCAATCAGTACAAGAGGAAACAAAGCATACATAAGTGAAATCGGACTAGTCTTGAGTAGGTAAAACACAATATACGAGCTAAGTGCAGTCAAGGTTTTTTTTTTTTTTGAGCACTCTGAAACAAGAAGTAACAGTGGAAAAAGCTTCCATGAATGTTCCTTTTTGTTTGTGAAAATTATTTGAGAACATTATTAATGATCAGGACATTAAAATAAATAAATAAAAAAACACACCTTTCAGATTTTTGACAGCCAGGTTTGTCACTTTTTTGGGGTCCCCCAACATATCTCTGTTGTGGTCTGTGTTATTTGCAGAGCATTTCTGTATTTGCATGTGTTGCATGTAAAGTAAAAGTCAGGGAAAAGTTGATTATTTGATTATCATTGACTAATGATTATATATGATTGCAAATGTTTATATGATTCATGTGCAATGCAGTTTTCATTCATTCATTTACTTTGGCTTAGTCCCTTTATTTATCAGGGGTTGCCATGGCAGAATGAACCCCTATAGCGCATGTGTTTGGACTGTGAGGGAAACCGGAGCGCCCGGAGGAAACCCACGCCAACACGGAGAGAACATGCAAACTCCACACAAAAATGCCAACTGACCCAGCCGGGACTCGAACCAGCCACCTTCTTGTGAGGCCTGTGCTAACCACTGAGCCACCGTGCCGCCCATTTCTAAACATAATAGTTTTAATAACTAATTTCTAATAACTTTTCTCTTTGCCATGATGACAGCACATAATAATTGACTAGATATTTTTTAAGACACTAGTATTCAGCTTAAAGTGACATTTAAAGGCTTAACTAGGTTAATTAGGTTAATTAGGGTAAAGTTAGGGTAATTAGGCAAGTCATTGTATAACAGTGGTTTGTTCTGGAGACAATTCAAAACAAATATTGCTTAAGGGGGCGAATAATATTGACCTTAAAATATTATAGGAAATACTGTGAAAAATTCCTGAATCTGTTAAACATAATTTGGGAAATATTTGAAAAAGAAAAGAAAATCCATAGGAGGGCAAATAATGTTGGCTTTAACTGTATATAGGTTTTATATCCATATTGAGTCAGAGAAATTGCATGTTACTATACCCTCAAAATCATTAAATCTGCAGATACTTTACAAAACTTCTTTGCAGAAATAGCAAAAAATGTCCGCAGATTCTGTTCGGCCCTGCTCATAACCAACACACATCTGCATTCACTCCTAGTACACACACAGACATATATAGCATCTTCTCAAGCACAATCACAGATCTGAAAGACTTATTGACCAGGTTGTGTTAATTGGCAATTAGCAGAGTCCTCTGATCAGCATAATCAGTAACCGGGCAGAATAATTATCTCAGAGAGCAAAAACTTTACAGATCATTAATCAGCAAGGAACAAGCTCAATCCGTAACCTCTTAACCTAAAGATCGGAGGCGGCACAGATTAGTCTTGTTTATTTCACTGTGTGTTTTTATCAGCACAGTATTTGATCTGGAGGAACTGTCTGGTTAAAAAGATTTAAGCTTTGATAATTAGCCACTGTTTACAGCAATACTTACACTGACAGTAATTCATTATCAGCAAGGCCAGACAGAATCTGCTGACCTTTTCAGATATTTCTGTGCTGAAGTTTGTAACAACTCTGTGGATTGATGTGGAATTATTTGTGTAGTATAGGACATAAAAACTTAATTTTTTAAATAGAAAACAATGCAAATTCAATTAAAACCACTTTCTGGAAAACAAAGCTACAGTAGCTCTCATATAATACATCCACTAAAAGACAGAAAATATTACTTTGCAAACTTTATTCTACACAGATCATCTAAACATCTAAACATTTGCATATATATTCAGGGGTTGGACAATGAAACTGAAAGGCCTGGTTTTAGAGCACGGTAATTCATCAGTATGGTGTAGTTCCTCCTCAATACAGCATCAGTTGGTGTTGGGATTAACAGATACAAGTCCTGCACAGCTGCCAGAGGGATTTTGATCATTCTTCTGTCAGAATAGTGTTTAGGTTACTATGTGATGCTGGTGGAGGAAAACCTTTTGTGACTCGCTCCTCCAGAACACCCGAAAGTGCTCAATAATGGGAGATGCAGGCCATGGGAGATGTTCAACTTCAATTTCATGTTCATCAAACCACTCTGTCTCCAGTCCTGCTGTGTGTATTGGTGCATTATCATCCTGACACACGCCACAGCCTTCAGGATATGTTTGACTCACTGGGTCACATGGTCCTCCAGAATGGCTTGGTAGTGACCCAGCACCCCTCTAGCTCAAGTATTGGGCCTAGGGAATGCCATGATATTGCAGCCCAAATCCTCACTGATCCCCCGCATGCTTCACTCTGTGCATCAGCAGTCTGGGTGGGACGCTTCTTTGGGGCTTCTCCACACCGTAACTCTCCCAAATGTGGGAAAGACAGTAAAGGTGGACTCATCAGAGAACAATACATGTTTCACATTGTCCACAGCACAAGATTTTCTCTGCTGGTACCATTGAAACCAACGTTTAGCATTGGCACGAGTGAGCAAAGGTTTGGCTATAGCAGCCGGCCATGTATATTGACCCTGTGGAGCTCCAGACCAACAGTTTTTGTCTGAGGACAGGGATCAGACTGCAAGCATGAACATTACTGTCTGTAAGTGTTTCTCTGCTTTTGTTGTGTGTCTTGTCAGACATTAGACAGACTGATGACTCTTTAACATACGGCTTTTTCAGAATCGTGTTAGTCTGATGCACGTCTTACATAAGCAGTGACATTTCAAAGCTCTCCGACAACTCATTACAGCCAAAACCTTAACACAAGTTTTACGTGTGTGTGTGTAATATGTGTGAGTTACGTGTGTGTGATTTGAGCGGACACGAGAGGCGCTTTCGATTATATCCAGCACTCTCTTTACATCTGTGTCACTGCACTGATAAACAATGATGCTCTTCCTGTGTGTTTTAGCCAAAAGTATTATATTTTATTCTTTTTTTAAACATATTTCTGAAGTGATGTTTCACAGAGCAAGAAATCTTTCACAGTATTTTCTATTTTATGTATAGACAGTTTATATATCTTTTTTTTTTTTTAAAGTTTGGAGTAAGTCTTATTTCTTTAAATTTGGCTGGAATAAAAGCAGTTTTTGATTTTTTAAAAAACAATTTTTAAGATCAATATTATTCAACCCAGGCTCATTGTGGATATGTACCCATGTCTACATTTCTGGAGACCACGAAATACATACCCAGAGTTTTCAGATTTTACCATGTTTTTAGCCTGTTGTTTATTCATTTTTATTTTTTGTTTTTGTTTTATCTGGTTTCTGGAACCGTTCTTTGCCTGACTCAAACCCTGTTGTCGCGGTCCACTCCGCTCCGCATCCCAAGTCCACCGGTGTACCCGGCGAGCTACTGGGCAAACTGGTAACACCAAAAAGGCCGTCCATACGGAGATAAACGGTCAGCGTTAGTGTGAAAACTGTTCGTTTTTACAGACAAAATGCAGCCAGATGTAGTCCCAGGTACATACCTGTATCCACAATCACGTACATATCCACAATCAACCTGTGTTGATTTTATTAGCCCTGTTTTTTATTGTCCCTCTCACTTTTAGAGCCAGACCATTTAGAAACAGGTGATTAATAATTATATGAACGTGAACTTTTGGATCTCATTCAGCTCCCACTTACTTTTAAAATGTCTGCTACGCCCCTGGATGTAATGGTATGAAGATTTCATATTATAGTGACCAAAATGATCCTGGTTATCAATATTATCATGCTTTTGTTAAAATTACCTTAAAAAATATGTCACACACTTACAGTATATGTATGATGTATTGTATGATACTGTATGTAGAATATCGCACAAAGCTTATATATTTAATGTATTATAATCGAATAATTTCAACCGGTCAACAGAGCGCCAGATGAATACTACAACAGACAGTCCTGTTTATTGTGTTCAAAACTAAACTCATAATCAATCTGTCCAGATATATTCATTCATTCATTCATTTTCCTTCGGCTTAGTCCCTTTATTCATCAAGGGTCGCTACAGAGGAATGAACCGCCAACTTATCCAGCATATGTTTTACACAGCGGATGCCCTTCCAGCTGCAACCCAGTACTGGAAAACACCCATACACACTCCCATTCACACACACACTCATACACTACGGCCAATTTAGTTTATTCAGTTCCCCTTATAGCACATGTGTTTGGACTGTGGGGGAAACCGGAGCACCCCGAGGAAACCCACGCCAACACGGGGAGAACATGCAAACTCCACACAGAAACGGCAACTGACCCAGTCGGACTCGAACCAGTGACCTTCTTGCTGTAAGGCGACATTGCTAACCACTGAGCCACCGTGCCACCCCATCTGGATATATAAGTCAATAATACAGCAGTGCAGATGATGGACAGATGTGATTGACAATTCACAATCTATCCAAAATGACTTTAATCCTGCAAATAAATGGAGTCTGTCCCATATGTGGCCCAGGAGGATTCTGGGTAAAATCAGACCTATCCAGGGACTGTAATGAGGTCATTTGCATGAGCTGTGTTTCAGGAAGAGGAGCATGATGTGAAAACCTGCTCCATCACTGAGCTGTCAATCACACATCAGCTGATCATCATCATCATATATTACTGTATACTACAGAGAGTTTACGGTATACTGTACTGGATACTGATGTGATGGCTCATGGAGAGATTTGATTTATATGTGGATGTTGATGCACTAACTCTACATTTATTGGTGCAGTTATTCACCAGAACTGCTTATACTGGAATAGCAAGGAAATATTACACGTGAATCAGTGTCATGATATTGCCATATTTTGCTGTACTCCAATGCTACCACATTTGTTTTTAAGAGTTTTTGTATTAATATATATGGATTGACTGGAATGTATTAGTGTATATATATATATATATATATATATAGGTGGCGTATATATAGTCACGGTGGCGTAGTGGGTAGCACGATCGCCTCACAGCAAGAAGGTTGCTGGTTTGAGCCTCGGCTGGGTCAGTTGGCATTTCTGTGTGGAGTTTGCATGTTCTCCCCGTTTTGTGTGGGTTTCCTCTGGGTGCTCCGGTTTCCCCCACAAGTTCAAGCACATGCGCTATAGGGGAATTGGGTAAGCTAAATTGTCCATAGGGCGACGCGGTGGCACAGTGGGTAGCACTTTCGCCTCACAGCAAGAAGGTGGCTGGTTCGAGCCTCGGCTGGGTCAGTTGGCATTTCTGTGTGGAGTTTGCATGTTCTCCCCGTGTTCGCGTGGGTTTCCTCCGGGTGCTCCGGTTTCCCCCACAAGTCCAAAGACATGCGGTATAGGTGAATTGGGTAAGCTAAAATTGTCCGTAGTGTATGTGTGTGTATGAATGTTTCCCAGTGATGGGTTGCAGCTGGAAGGGCATCCGCTGCGTAAAACATATACTGGATAAGTTGGCGGTTCATCCCGCTGTGGCGACACCAGATTAATAAAGGGACTAAGCCGAAAAGAAAATGAATGAATGAATGAAATTGTCCATAGTGTATGTGTGTGAATGGGAGTGTATGGGTGTTTCCCAGTCATGGTTTTTTTTATTCTGGTTTTAAATTTTTAAAAAAACATTTTAAGGTCAAAATTATTAGCCCCTTTAAGCTATATTTTTTTTCGATAGTCTACAGAACATACCACTGTTATACAATAACTTGCCTAATTACCCTATCCTGTCTAGTTAACCTAATTAACCTAGTTAAGCCTTTAAATGTCACTTTAAGCTGTATAAAAGTGTCTTGAAAAATATCTAGTCAAATATTATGTGCTGTCATCATGGCAAAGAGAAAAGAAATCAGTTATTAGAAATGAGTTATTAAAACTATTATGTTTAGAAATGTGTTAAAAAATATATTTTCTCCGTTAAACAGAAATTGGGGGGAAAAAAATCAGGGGGGCAAATAATTCAGGAAGTTTAATAATTCTGATTGCAACTGTACGTAGATATTAAGTTTGCATCAAATTTGATTTATGTGCATATATGTAGATATACAATAATGTGTGTATTTACACTCACCAGCCACTTTATTAGGTACACTGCTCGTTAACGCAAATTTCTAATCAGCCAATCACATGGCAGCAGCTCAATGCATTTAGGCATGTAGACATGGTCAAGACAATCTGCTGCAGTTCAAAGCGAGCATCAGAATGGGGAAGAAAGGGGATTTAAGTGACTTTGAACGTGGCATGGTTGTTGGTGCCAGACGGGCTGGTCTGAGTATTTCAGAAACTGCTGATCTACTCGGATTTTCACACACAACCATCTCTAGGGTTTACTGAGAATGGTCCAAAAAAGAGGAAATATCCAGTGAGCGGCAGTTCTGTGGGCGCAAATGCCTTGTTGATGCCAGAGGTCAGAGGAGAATGGCCAGACTGGTTCCAGCTGATAGAAAGGCAACAGTAACTCAAATAAGCACTCGTTACAACTGAGATCTGCAGAGGAGCATCTCTGAACGCACAACACGTCCAACCTTGAGGCGGATGGGCTACAGCAGCAGAAGACCACACCGGGTGCCGCTCCTGTCAGCTAAGAACAGGAAACTGAGGCTACAATTCACACAGGCTCACCAAAACTGGACAATAGAATATTGGAGAAACGTTGCCTGGTCTGATGAGTCTCGATTTCTGCTGCCACATTCAGATGGTCGGGTCAGAATTTGGCGTCAACACCGTGAAAGCATGGATCCATCCTGCCTTGTATCCACAGTTCAGGCTGGTGGTGGTGGTGTAATGGTGTGGGGGATATTTTCTTGGCACACTTTGGGCCCATTAGTACTAATTGAGCATCGTGTCAACGCCACAGCCTACCTGAGTATTGTTGCTGACCATGTCCATCCCTTTATGACCACAGTGTCCCCATCTTCTGTTGGCTACTTCCAGCAGGATAACGCACCATGTCATAAAGCGTGAATCA
>CAIGQV010016813.1:468437-485937 GCA_903798115.1 Danio jaintianensis
CATCCATCTGTTTTTATACGAGTCTATCCATCTATTTTTGTCCCAGTCTATCCAGCCATCTTTTTGTCCCAGTCTATTCATCCATCTGTTTTTGTCCCAGTCTATCAATTTATTTTTTTCAGTCTATCTGTCCTTTTTTGTCCCAGTCTTTCAATCCATCTTTTTGTCCCAGTCTATCTATCCATCTCTTTTAATCCTAGCCTATCCATCAATTTTTTTGTCCCAGTCTATTTATAAATTTTTTTCAGTTTATCTATCTTTTTTGTCCCAGTCTATCCATCAGTTTTGTCCTAGTCTTTCCATCCAACATGAATAATTAACACCACTATGTTTATTCTCCTTTTTTTCTCCTCCTTTCTTCAGATATCATTTCCTGGTCTTCAACGCTTCGCTGCTGTACTTCCAGGCAGTCCGGCGGCTCCTAAGGCCAGGTCAGCGGCAGCTCCTTGTGGATTCACTCTCGCAGGTTCTCAAGGCTCTGGAGGAGGTTCAGGATCCGGATCACGCATGGAGAGCTGAGCTGATGCTGTGGGTTTTGCACTTTTGTACTCATCATAGTAATTTTAATTTCTAATGACCCTAACATGCCTAATTAAACATAATTGTGAATAACATAATTACTCTTCCTAGTGAAGTAAAATGACTGTCCATTGAGACAATCCCATTTCCTTTTCTTCCATGTGTTCAGAATAATGAGAATACTTCCAACCTATTCCAGTAGCATCTTGTCATCACTTTTATGCCACGGTGGCACCGGTCGGATTGAGAAATGATGATTAAATCAGCAAATGCTCAGATAATGCATTTACTACCAGCACTTAAACTGAGAAAACTGTCTAGCTGTGGATTGTCAGTGTGTTTAAAGTCATCTATAAATCTGTATGATATGATCACACTCTTTTATGCTCGTTGTATTAAACGCTTGTAATCCTGAAGCACAATGAAAACTCTAATAAAAGTTTAAAGAGGCTTGTCAATGATTTTAAATTGAGTCTGGATCTTTGCTTTGACTTTAGACTTTGATGCATTGTTGAATTGAGAAAAGCAGAGGCCGTCTGTGTGCATCTGAGTGAATGGAGGCTCATATTTTATGTGTTTTTGTATTCAGACACCTGGTTGAATGTTTGCTGGATGCTGGGAAGAGGACAGAAGCGGCTGACATGGCTAAGGTCACCTACCAGTTTATAGATGCACATAAACCAGAGTTGCGTCCCAGGATTTTCTCCTTACTGGTAAATCTTTCCCCATTGCAGGACACTTCCCTCTGTTAATGCTGTTCAGTCATGCTGGCTTCATCAGTCAGGCTGTTTTTCAACAAAATATACATTTGCATTTTCTTGTGGATTTTCTTTGTTCTCCACAAAACTGACAACTTTTTTGGCTCTTATACACCACTGCATCCTTTAATCTTTGTGGTCTTGATGTGCTGCAAAAATGGCTGATCCTGCATTTAATTTATTTAATTCATTCATTCATTCATTCATTCATTTTCTTTTCAGCTTAGTCCCTTTATTAATCTGGGGTCGCCACAGCGGAATGAACCGCCAACTTATCCAGCATATGTTTTACGCAGCGGATGCACTTTCATCCGCAACCCATCACTGGGAAACACCCATACACACTCACATTCACACACACTCATACACATCGGACAATTTAGTTTACCCAATTCCCCTATAGCGCATGTGTTTGGACTTGTGGGGGAAACCGGAGCACCCGGAGGAAACCCACGCCAACTTGGGGAGAACATGCAAACTCCAAACAGAAACACCAACTGACCCAGCCGAGGCTCGAATCAGCGACCTTCTTGCTGTGAGGCTACCCACTGCGCCACTGTGTCGCCCCTAATTAAATTGAATAAAAATGTGTTAATTGAATTAAAAAATGAAAAACTTAAATAGTATTTTGTATTTTTTGTAGAATTTTTATTTATTTATTTTTCGTTTTATTATTATGTTTTTTTTATTAATTAAATAAAAAAATGGCATGTAAAAACAGAAATATTATTTAATAATAGTCTAATAGTCTTGATATACTCCTAAAATTGCTGACCCAGTGGAATTAAGCCAGCAGCTTTTTGTGTGTTTTATCCTTTTTAAAATATGTATGAATTAGTCTTATTGGACTTTTGTATATTTTTGTTTAATTGTCAAATAAAAACAAACAAACCCTTTATTTAAATTTGTATTTGTTTATTTTGTTGATTTATTTGTTTAAGTTTGATTTATCTATTTTTTTATTTTTAGTTAATTGAATTAAAACGTTTTAAAATGAAAAACTTAAATAGTATTTATTAATAGTGTAATAGTCTTGATGTGCGGCTAAAATTGCTGATCCTGCATAATTTTTTTTTTTTTTACACTTTTTAAAATTATTATTTAGCAATAAAAGTTCAAAAACTAAAATAATGATTAATACAAATATAAAAGTCTTTTATTTACATTTGAACAAAAACTTTAAATTCGAGTTTGCCAGGGGTATGAATAATTTCAGGCTTGACTGTAGGTGTGTGTGTGTGTGTATTTATAATTTTTTGTTATTATTAATAAAATCAGAATTTCATTCATTCATTTTCCTTTGGCTTAGTCCCTTATATATCAGTGGTCGGCACAGCGGAATGAACCGCCAACTATTCTAGCATATGTTTTACCCAGCGTATGCCCTTCCAGCTGCAACCCAGTACTGGAAAACACCAATACACACTCATTCACACACACACACATACACTACGGCCAATTTAGTTCATCAATTCCCCTATAGCGCATGTGTTTGGACTGTGGGGGAAACCGGAGCACCCGGAGGAAACCCACGCCAACACGGGGAGAACATGCAAACTCCACACAGAAACACCAACTGACCCAGCCGGGACTCAAACCAGCGACCTTCTTGCTGTGAGGCCACAGTGCTAACCACTGAGCCACCGTGTCGCCCAAAATCAGAATTTTTGAGATGTAAAAATAGTATTCATGAGTATTATTTCTACTATACAGTATTCAGTATTTAATAATAGTATAATAATATAGTGCCCCAATAGTCTTTGTTTAATCTTTGAATTATTTATTTATGTATTTATTTAGCGATGTTCTCCTGCATAAATGGGGCAGCTAAAAATATGAATATGATTGTGCGAACTCTTTATGTAGATTCTGTCTCATGCTGTTTCCTCTGCAGGTTCGACACAACCTCATGGATGCCTCTAAAATGTTGAAGGATCAAAACCCTAAACTGCTCGTGATCCACAAGATCCAAAAGCTCAAACAGTAAGGAGGATTTTATTACATTCTAACACATGAATATTCTTCATGTATCTCTATTTTGAAGTTCTCATATAGTGGCGTATGTTACAAAGCTTTGTGGATTTGGGTGCAAAGAGTTTTATAATGACATGCAGCAGCTTTAAGCCTTTTCTTCTGCAGAAATGTTTGTTTTAATGTGTTTTTATGTTCTGATTTGTCATCTGGAGCAGCTGCTGTGGGCTTTAGGCTAGACGCTTCTCTCCTTTATTCGAATGCGTTAG
Source organism: Danio jaintianensis (assembly GCA_903798115.1). NCBI lineage: Eukaryota > Metazoa > Chordata > Actinopteri > Cypriniformes > Danionidae > Danio > Danio jaintianensis. The sequence goes on from CAIGQV010016813.1 coordinate 471,955, forward strand.
ACGTGAACTCAGAGAAAATATTATGTACACTCTTTGAGAAAAAACAAACAAACTTTTTTTAAATGCTTTGTTATATAGAATAATCATAATAATACATACATATTTTATTCATTTTCCTTCGGCTTAGTCCCTTTATTCATCAGGGGTCGCCACAGCGGAATGAACCGCCAACTTATCCAGCATATGTTTTACACAGCAGATGTCCTTCCAGCTGCAACCCAGTACTGGGAAACACCCATACACACTCATTCTCACACACACACACACACACACACACACACACACACACACACACACACTCACACTCACACTCATACACTACGGCCAATTTAGTTCATCAATTCCCCTATAGCGCATGTGTTTGGACTGTGGGGGAAACCGGAGCACCCGAGGGAAACCCACGCCAACACGGGGAGAACATGCAAACTCCACACAGAATCACCAACTGACCCAGCCGGGACTCAAACCAGCGACCTTCTTGCTGTGAGGCCACAGTGCTAACCACTGAGCCACCGTGCCGCCCATATAACATTTTTTTACATATAAATAATTATATTAGTAACAAGACTAGTATTTTATTACTATTAGTAAAATAGCAATATTAATGTTATATATGGTTTAATAACACATTAATACAATAATAGTACGATAATACATGGGATAAGCAGAATAATTTTGGTTTTGCATTGAAATAACATTATTTTTCCTCCCCCATTGGCAGATTATTTGCTTATTTTTAGGAAAAACTCACTTCATTTTGACTTATTATTTCTGAAAACAAGACAATATTTTGTGCTTGTCTAGAAAATGCTTCTTGATTTAAGAATCGTTTGAGATATTTGGACTAGAAACAAGACAAAAACTCTAAAAAAGAAAAGGGGTGTTCATAAGGCTATTATGATGAAACCTTTATAATCATGATATATATTTACAGGAGCTTCATCCAATCAACATTGCAAAAAGCACTAGAGAAATAAAGATGAATTGAATGATGTGACACATGTTATAATTGTGAATGAGATTTTAGTGATGCTTATGACAACTGTCATTGAGTGTCATTTGCTCAGTTATGTCATTCACAATATCAAAGATGACATTGTTTGTCATGACAACTTGCCATAAATACATCATAACCTGTTTTCGTCTTTGTCATGACAACTTGACATTACCAAGTCAACAAAACTTAAAACATGATTGTCATAAGGCATTATAATTGTGTCATGAATATTTTTCTGAGCATGTTTTCAGTGGAATAAACTGTATTTGTCATTAAAAGGTCTCATTTAAAGTGTCATTACGCTGTCAAATCATTTTTAAGAGCGTCATTAATATTTATTGACATTTTAATGCCTAATTCAGCTTGTGCCACTGTAGTTGAGGTCAAAAAAATATGAATGACGCAACTATAAAATTCATGACAATTGGCTGTTGTTCCACTGAAAAAGTGGTCAGAAAAATATTCATGACACAGTTATAACGGCGTCATGACAATCATGTTTATGACAGATTTATGACAAGTTTTGTTGTCTTGTTAACGGCAAGTTGTCATAGCAAAGATATAACAGCTTGTGATATATTAGTTTGTCATAAACAATGTCATCGTTGCATTTAAAATGCCTTAACTGTGCGAATGACACTTAATAACAGTTGTCATAAGCATGAATAACATTTCATTCACATTCATGAGATGTCATATCATGATTATAAAGGTTTCATGACATGTTTTATGAACACCCCTTCAAGTAAAGTGTTAGCGTTATTTGAGTGATTGGATTTATATCTGCCTCTAATGCGTTTACTCCTGTGATTTTCACAACGGTGTAGCTGTCCGATCAGAAAAAGCACATGAAGTGAGCAGGTGTAAACAGCCCCAAAGACACGACTGCTATAAAATACACGATATATGCTGTGTTATTTCCTTCAAGGACTTCCGTGTCTTCAGAGATGGAAACCGTAAATCTCAAAAGCTACCAATCAAAATGTAAAGAGGACCGAGCGTTTACACTCTGAAGATTTATTTGATGCATCTTATATTCACAACATCTTCAGGCTGACAAATCCAGGATTCTTGCAGATGTCTAAGCAGAATCACCTGGCTTTTATCCGAGTTTTACCTGACCTGAGGTCTGCCTTCAAGGGCACTGCATGTCAATTTGACATTGGTGTCTGCTGGGAGTCCTGTCTCATCTGTTTTTAGCCACAGACAGCATCAGTCCACGTCTCCGACTCTTTTAAAACTACATACAACTGCTGAAAATAATCTCAGAAACACCACTTTGATCCATAGCAGAGAATCTCATTTTTAAGAATAGACAGTAATTCTTTATAAAACTGCGATGGTCTGTTTTCAGATGTCCTCACGTTTTCGTAACACTTTTGCTTTTAAAGGGCACCTATGATGCAAAGTTTTTTGACATCACACATTTTTTTTATGTTATCAGACAACAATTTTTATCTCCGTAAGAATAAGAATAGAAATTAAGAAATAGAAAGTAATTCTTTATAAAACTACATTGGTCTGTTTTGGCATTGTCACCATACTGGAATTCGGTACCAATCAGTACTGAAGTTTTAAAAACGTCCATTTCCCGCTAACATTTGAGCACTGTTGAGCACGTTCTTAAACAGCGCTGATTGGCCGTTGTGTTCACATGCTCAACAGAAATGATTGTGATTGGCCATGAAGGTCATCAGTTCACTGAACTCACCGCTGTTTACTGAGTGTAACCACAGATACAGGGACACAGGCGCGTTTTAAAGTCACGTCGATCAGCTGGTTTGTCTATAAGCTGACATGTGAGCGATCCGCTGATGAATCGTGGATTTAAAACGCTCCAGTGTCCCTGTATCTGTAGTTACACTTAGTAAACAGCGGTGAGTTCGGTGACCTTCATGACCAATGACAGTCATTTCTGTTGAGCGTGTTTATAAGCTGACATACGAGTGATCCACTGATGAATCAACTGATCTTCATGACTTTGAAATGCTCCAGTGTCCCTGTATTTGTGGTTACACTCAGTAAACAGCGGTGGGTTCGGTGAACTGATGACCTTCACGGCCAATCACAGTCATTTCTGTTGAGCACATGAACACAATGGCAAATCAGCGCTGTTTAAGAACGTGCTCGACAGTGCTCAAATGTCAGCGGGAAATGGATGTTTTTAAAATTTCAGTACCGATTGGTACCGAATTCCAGTATTGTGATAACACTAGCTGTTTTCAGATTTTGGTAACATTTTACTTAGGGTTTTTCATAACAACACACGTTATAGATATGAATGAGATTTGATGCATGCTTATGACAACTGCCATTAAGTGTCATTAGCTTAGTTAATGCATTGTAAATGTATAGATGTCATTGTTTGAGAACTTGACATAAACTTGTCATAAATCTGTCATACACATGATTGTCATTACACAGCAGTTCCTAGCCATGTCAGCCTAGAAAATAGCAACTTTTTATTTCCATCGGTTTTAGTACATGATGAAAGTACAGCAGAGTCAAGCTTTAAATAGGAAAATGATCAAAACTCTGGTCATTTGAGCGAGATGCTAATGGTCTAATCTGATTCAATGATCTATGCTAAGCTAAGCTAAAAGTGCTCCTGCAAGACCCAGAGATTGGCTGAATGGATTATAAAATTGTAAAACTCCACCGTTAACTCTAGGAGAGCTGTAAAATGAGAATATTCCGGAAAAAGTGGAGTGTTCCTGTAAAATACCACTTTCGGCACCATGTTTAATTCAGTGTGTTTTGAGCACCAGTGTTTTTCATTATACCTGCAGGTTTCATATCACAAATAAGCTAATATTTGTAAAAATAAAATTTGAAGTTCACTCATTTCATGTATAAAATTGTTGAGCGGTGTGTTTCTCTGCTTGTTATTCACAGTGTGATTGATGTCAGTGAGATAAAGAGAGAAGATGGAGAGAACTCTCTGATGGAGATCCTCCAGCTGCTGATCCAGACACCAGAACACAGAGCATCCGTCAGCCTCAGCTCCAGTGCTTCGTCCATCAGCCGCAGATCTGCTGCTCCACCCCACATCAGCCCTAGAGGATCTGCTACTCCACCTGTCAGTCCCAAAGGATCCACTACTCCACCCGTAGCCCCTAAAGGATCCACTACTCCACCCGTTGTGACCCCTAAAGGATCAACTACTTCACCCTTAACCCCCAAAGGATCCACTACTCCACCTCTAGCACCCAAAGGATCCACTACTCCACCCATTGTGAGCCCTAAAGGATCAACTACTTCAACCTTAGCCCCTAAAGGATCCACTACACCACCTGTTGTGAGCCCCAGAGGATCCACTACTCCACCTGTAGCCCCTAAAGGATCCACTACTCCACCTGTAACACGTAAAGGATCCACTACTCCACCTGTAGCCCCTAAAGGATATGCTACTCCACCTGTAACCCCTAAAGGATCCACTACTCCACCCATAACCCCTAAAGGATCCACTACTCCACCTGTAACCGCTAAAGGATCCACTACTCCACCTGTAACCCCTAAAGGATCCACTACTCCACCTGTAACCCCTAAAGGATCCCCTACTCCATCTGTTTTGAGCCCCAGAGGATCCGCTACTCCACCTGCCAGCTCCAGAGGATCCATCAGCTCCAGTCTGGACCACAGCTCCTCCATCCCACTGAGCGACAGGTGTGTTTAATCATCATCTCTCAGTCTTTAAACACACTGCTCTTCTTACTGATGCCTTATTTTTAAAACTGCTTTTCCACTATTGTGGCGAATGGTTCTGTTTTCTTTCTCTTCTGTTTCCATTCTGTGTCAATCCAGTCCAGTCAGCACGGATACAGTTTAATTTTCACTCTCTGGAATGCAATACAAATGCGTCAGTTGTTGTCTTGGTAACAGGTGTAATGTAAACAGCGATATGGATGATGATCAGATATTTCTGATTTTGGGTCTCCTTATTTCTGACATTTATTTTGATGAATGAATGAATGAATAAATGAATAGTCTGTTTCCACCTAGCCAGTTAGCGAGAAAATCAACTTTAGTAACTTTTTTCCTCTTAAAGGTGCAGTAGGTGATTGTCTTCAGAAACATGTTTAGTTGTGCTGGTTGAAAGTCTCTTCACATTCCAATAGTAATGATTAAAGTAAATGATCTAAATGTATTTATATGTATTTTTATATTCTGTCTAAGGCATAAGACTAAAAAATGTTCATCCAATTAAAATTTGTCAGGACGATAATTCTGATAATTCTGATAAGTAGCGCAAACTGTCTGTCAGCAAATGGAGATTTGTACATCTGCATACCCGTTCACACAGACAGATCCGCCGTTTGGGCCACATGAGAGAGTGACAGCGGTAAAATCAAATGCTGAATCAACTTTTTAAACTCCTGAATCAATATTGGAGTTAGTTTTGCACGCTGGAGGAAGGAGGACACCATGGCTGAAGTATTTCTGTTAGACAGGTAATGTTATGTGTTAACTATTTTAGTCACGCAGAGCTGATGTAGATTGTGTTGTGTTATGAATGGGTTATATGCACAGAAGTGTTGATCAGCCACTGAAATCTCCCTCTGAAAGATTTCATAAGGACCTTTTACAACATCCATAATGTAGATTTTTATTTAGTTTAACAACAAAACATCAGTAAATAGAGCTATTCCGCCTAGCCTGCTTGACTGAGCTGAAGTTGGTTTTATATTCACATTGGTTCATTATGAACAATGACAGCCTGTGACGCGCTCCCTATATTGTTCAACATACTGTGAATATTCGGTCTGAAATAGCATGTAAGTATGGCTTAGTAAAGCATACAGTAGTCACTTTAGGACAAAACGCGTGAGAGAGTGAGACCAGCGATCCTTGCATGCATGAAAAATTGCACATTATGACAAGTTTTGCTTGCTACACAACTGAAACGTGCTAGATATAATACAGTTTTTCATTCAGAATTGTAGTATTATAAAGTTTTCTAACTGGCGAATGACATGATCTAGTGGGTTGTCTAATGTCATCTTTACGGTGTGCGTTCGTGATTTCAGGAGGCGTGGCTTTGGATGGCAGGGGAGGGACTGTGTTTTAAAGATATTATGCGAATGGATAGCATTTTGGTAGATCACCTACTGCACCTTTAAGATAATGAGCAATTTTATCATGAAGATATTGAAGTGTAGTTTTTATTAATGTAGTAGCTTTTATCTTTTATCTTCATTTCAAGTTTCAATGTCCTAAACATTTCTGTCTGTGTGTGTGCGTGCGTGCGTGTGTGCGTGTGTGCATGCATGCATGCGTGTGTGTGTGTGTGTGTGTGAGATCAGGGTTGATCTGCTGTTGGAGCTGGCATTTCTCTCTCTGCAGCTCCAGCATCTCCAGACGGTGGTCCTCTGCCTGAAGGAGCTCAGAGACACACACGGAATCACCGTGAGTTCTGCTGCTTTTTGGCTGAACTGTTTTAGTTTAAAGGTCCCGTGAAGTGCTTTGAAATGTGCATTATTTATTCGATGTTTGACGTAATCTTAACTGAAACATGTAGAGAGGGCGGGGCATACATGTATAGTAGCTCCTCCCATTTAACAGCCAATAGTGTTTTGTTTTCCTCACCGCTCTGCGAGGTTGAGCTCAAGCGAATCAAATGAAAAGCAAATGAGAAGAAGGTGGCGGGGCATGTCAGACACTAGAGAGAATTTGATTGGTCAGAAGATTTGATGAGAACCTGAAGTATGAAGTGACATAAAAAACTTGTTGACCCATTTATGCGTAAGTGACAAACTGCAAGCTTTACATGTTTATATCAGTTTTATATTTTCTAAACATGCATTTTGTCACTGTTTTGGAGCAAACTAGATTATACACTTACCGGCCACTTTATTAGGTACACCTGTCCAACTGCTCATTAACGCAAATTTCTAATCAGCCAATCACATGACAGCAACTCAATGCATTTAGGCATGTAGACATGGTCAAGACGATCTGCTGCAGTTCAAAGCGAGCATCAGAATGGGGAAGAAAGGTGATTTAAGTGACTTTGAACGTGGCATGGTTGTTGGTGCCAGACGGGCTGGTCTGAGTATTCCCAGAAACTGCTGATCTACTCGGATTTTCACACACAACCATCTCTAGGGTTTACTGAGAATGGTCCGACAAAGAGGAAATATCCAGTGAGCGGCAGTTCTGTGGGCGCAAATGCCTTGTTGATGCCAGAGGTCAGAGGAGAATGGCCAGACTGGTTCCAGCTGATAGAAAGGCAACAGTAACTCAAATAAGCACTCGTTACAACCGAGGTCTGCAGAAGAGCATCTCTGAACGCACAACACGTCCAACCTTGAGGCGGATGGGCTACAGCAGCAGAAGACCACACCGGGTGCCACTCCTGTCAGCTAAGAACAGGAAACTGAGGCTACAATTCACACAGGCTCACCAAAACTGGACAATAGAAGATTGGAGAAACGTTGCCTGGTCTGATGAGTCTCGATTTCTGCTGCCACATTCAGATGGTCGGGTCAGAATTTGGCCTCAACACCATGAAAGCATGGATCCATCCTGCCTTGTATCAATGATTCAGGCTGGTGGTGGTGGTGTAATGGTGTGGGGGATATTTTCTTGGCACACTTTGGGCCCATTATTACCAATTGAGCACCGTGTCAACGCCACAGCCTACCTGAGTATTGTTGCTGACCATGTCCATCCCTTTATGACCACAGTGTCCCCATCTTCTAGCAGGATAACGCACCATGTCATAAAGCGTGAATCATCTCAGACTGGTTTCTTGAACATGACAATGAGTTCACTGTACTCAAATGGCCTCCACAGTCACCAGATCTCAATCCAATAGAGCACCTTTGGGATGTGGTGGAACGGGAGATTGGCATCATGGATGTGCAGCCGACAAATCTCCAGCAACTGTGTGATGCTATCATGTCAATATGGAGCAAAATCTCTGAGGAATATTTCCAGTACCTTGTTGAATCTATGCCACGAAGGATTAAGGCAGTTCTGAAGGCAAAAGGGGGTCCAACCCGGTACTAGTAAGGTTTACCTGATAAAGTGGCTGGTGAGTGTAGATATACTAATATAAGATAACAAACTGAAACTAACATCTAAAATGGTTTATTTTTATTTCACGGGACCTTTAAGTCATAGTAATTTTTCTATGTCACCTCATTTCAGTTAGACATTTCTCATTTGCATATTGTCGTCTAATATTTATACTATATTTTTTGTCTTGTATTCCAGTGCACATATCTAAACATCAGTTTAATTGTAAAATAATGTCTTTTTTATATTTTCATATGCATTTCTAAAGCAAAACGTAAATGTAATATCTTAATTCAATAATAAAATGAAATATTAGTGTTGCGTATTTTGCGTTATCATAAGTTATTTTGTCAGATTAGCTCCAGATTTGGCTTCAGTACCAACTAATCTAATGTATGTGCGCAAATATAATATTGTAAAGCTTCCTATAGAAAATATAAATTTAATGAGAGATTTGTGAGGGGTGTACTCATTTATGCTGAGCACTGTATATGTGTGTCTTGTTTTCCAGTGCTCATATCTAAGCATGTAACTCATGATCAGTTTAATTGTAAAAATATTATGTTTTTTTATATGCATTTCTAAAGCAAAACATAAATCTTAAACAATTGAATAATAAAATGAATACTTAGTGTTGTGTGTTTCTCCCGCAGGTGGGTCAGTGTGTTCTGCTGGAGTGTGTGCAGTGTCAGCTCGACCTTCACACACACTCACACACACACCGAATGGAGAAATACTCCAGATCTGCCGTGGAGGTGCTGGACAAATATATTCACTCCTCATTTATGTACATACAGTATATATAGAGTACAGTATGCAGCTCTGTGTTTCAGCATTGAGGGTTGTTTAGTTTGAGGATTTGGGAAGCTTTGGGATATGGGGATTACTGATATTAATATGGATTGGCAAAGCATATGAACAATCTGCTGCACACCTGATCTCGCTCTCTGTACTTTCCCACACTGATTTGTTTCTTTCTCTCTCTTTCTCTCTGTGTGTTTAAATATTCATTTATTTCTGTAGCATAGGAGGAAAAACCTTTATGATGAACCAAATGTATTAAGAATGCTGCAAAACTTTTCCTAATGTATATTTTTTGTCTTGTTTTTCAGTACGCACATATCTAAACATTATATTGATGATCGTTTGAATTGCTGAATTTAAGGGCTTTTTTTGTATGTATTTCTGAAGCGAAACGTAATCGTAGTATCTTATACAATTATGCTAACAATAATTATGTGTGTTAATAAAGGGTGTTTAGATATTTGTACTGGAAAACAAGACTAACGTCTATATGGCGCTTTTATTATGGTTTTATGTGAATAGTATTGTAGTATTTATTAATATTTAGACTAAATTGGCTGTAATATGATTAGTTTTGCTTCTCATTTCAGTTTTTCGTCATTTTTGTGATGTTTTTTAGATATATTTTTAATTATTTTATTCATTCATTCATTTTCCTTCGCCTTAGTCCCTTTATTCATCAGGGGTCGCCACAGCGGAATGAGCCGCTAACTTATGCAGCATATGTTTTACACAGCGGATGCCCTTCCAGCCGCAACCCAGTACTGGGAAACACCCATACACACTCATTCACACATACACTACGGCCAATTTAGTTCATCAATTCCCCTATAGCGCATGTGTTTGGACTGTTAGTAATGAACTGTCAGTAGGTGTGTTAATAATCTGTGTGTGTGTGTGTGTGTTGTTTCAGCTCCAGCTGAGTGTGTTGCTGCGTCTGGAGGCGCTGCTGCAGAAGGCCATGAAGGAAGCAGACGCTGCTGTGGTTCAGGTGGTGTGTGTGTGTGTGTGGAACACGTGTCTGCCGCTGCTACAACACAACCTGAGGAGGAGAGTCAAGAAACCGCTGATCACACTCACTCAAGCGCTGGAGGACACACACAGGTCTGACAGACAGAGAGAGAGAGAGAGAGAGAGAGAGAGAGACTCAGTGTGTGTGCGCTTGCATGTGTGTATGTGAGAAAGTGTATATGTGTGTGCTAGAGTGTTTGTGTGTGTGTGTGCGTGAGTGAGTGAGTGTATGTGAGTATATATGTGGGTATTTGTAAGTGTGTTTGTGTGTGTGAGTGTATATGTGTGCACCTTTGTGTGAGTGCATGTATGTGAGCGTGTGTCTGTATAAGAGTATGTCTGTGTGTGTGTCTGCATTTGAGAAAGTGTTTGAGTGTGTTTGTGAGTGAGAGAGTGTGTGTGTGTGTGTGTGTGTGTGTGTGTGTGTGTGTGCGCTTGCATGTGTGTATGTGAGAGTGTTAGTGTGTGTGTGTATATATGTGAGTATATGAGTGTGTTTGTGTATGTGGGTATTTGTGAGTTTGTGTGTATGTGCGGGTGTATATATGTGTGTGAGAGAGTATATATGTGTATTGTGAGAGAGTATATATGTGTATGTGCTTGGTTGTATATACGTGTGTGTACATTTGTGTGTGTGTGTGTGTGTGAGAGAGTATGTGTTTGTGTGCTTGCTTGCAAATGATTATGTGTGTGTGCGTGCATGCGTGTGCGTGTGCGTGTGTGTGTGTGTGTGTGTGTGTGTGTGTGTGTGTGTGTGTGTGTGTGTGTGTGTGTGTGTGTGTGTGTGTGTGTGTGTGTGTGTGTGAGACAGTGTGTTTGTGATCGCGTGCGTGTGTATGAGAGAGAGAAAGTGTGTCTGCGTGTGTGTGAAGGTGTGTTCTTGTGTGTATGCGTGCATGCGTGTGTGTGTGAGTGTGTGTGCTTGTGTGGTGTGTGTGTGTGAGAGAGAGAACGTGTGTCTGCGTGTGTGTGAAGGTGTGTTCTTGTGTGTATGTCTGGGTGCGTGCGTGCGTGTGTGTGTGTATGTAAGTGTGTGTGTGTGTGTGTGTGAAATTATATGTGTGTGCTTGTGTAGTGTGTGTGTGTGTGTGTGCACGTGTGTATGCGTGTACATGTGCTTGTTTGTTTGTTTGTGTGTGTGTGTGTGTGTGTGTGTTTTATTAGTATGTAATGACGTGTGTTTCTCTGAGGGTTGATTTAAGAGTCATTAAAGTCTATGTAAAGTCCTCACTAAGATATGAAAACAGAGCTGCTGCTGTTCTTGTTTACAGCATAAAGTCTCTGCATGTTGATGTGTTTTTCTCAGTGTGGTTTAGTGACTGTGTCTGGACCGCTTCAGTGTTTCTTCACCTGATAAAGAATGTAACGAGATCAAGCATCTGTTTTAGTTCTTCATTAAAATAATCCTCTATGTTAAAGTGAATTGTGTCCGCGTTCCACCCATCCTCACGCCATCCGAAGATGTTTTTCTGTTCTCTGCTGAGCATAAAAGGAGATTTTTTTGCAGAATGTGTTAAATGAATTGCATTGCAATGAAAGAAGACCGTGACCAGAGGCCTCGAAAAATCCTAAATATAGTCTCTCTGTGTTCTGCAGTGCTTCAAGAGGCTTTTTGTCTTGTTGTTCAGTACTAATATAAAATGTTTTTAATTCAAGATGCATTCATTTCAGACTGAAGGTAGTATGTTATTTATTTTTTCTAAAATCCCATCAAAATGAATTAGTCAATGCTTAAAACAAGAGCAAATGTCTATCGATTGAGTCTGAAAAATAGTATATAATATTTTTTTAATGTTTATTTTTCTGGCCACACAGACTATTATTATTATTTTATTTATGTATTTGCTTTATTTATTATCCACTAACTATTTCTTGATTTGAGAATATTTAATTTGATTTATGATTTTTTAATTAATGATGGATTTTATTTTTTTTATATAGTTTTGTCAGGAAAATTTAACTTAAAAAAAATGAAAGGAACACAATACTATTGCAACAGCTAATACCTGCCAATGAGTCCAAAATATAGTATTAAAGTCTTTTTTTTTTTTCTGACCACACAGGCAGATTTTGTTATTATAATTAATTTACTCATTAATAATAATAATAATAATAATAATAATAAAAGTAGTTGCTGAGTTGTTGTTAATATTAATAATAGTAATAATAATAATAATTGTTGATGATAATGTTAATGCTGATGATAATAGTTGTTGTTGTTGTTGTTGTCGATAATAATAATAATAACAATAATAATAATACAACCAGGGTGGCTTGGTGGAGCAGTGGCCAGCACTTTCGCCTCACAGCAAGAAGGCCGCTGGTTTGAGTCCCGGCTGGGTCAGTTGGTGTTTCTGTGTGGAGTTTGCATGTTCTCCCCGTGTTGGCGTGGGTTTCCTCCGGGTGCTCCGGTTTCTCCCACAGTCCAAACACATGCGCTATAGGGGAATTGATGAACTCAATTGGCCATAGTGTATGAGTGTGTGTGTGTGTGTGTGTGTGTGTGTGAGAGAATGAGTGTGTATGGGTGTTTCCCAGTACTGGGTTGCAGCTGGGAGGGCATCCGCTGTGTAAAACATATGCTGAAATAGTTAAAATATTTAAATAAAAAAATATGTAATAAATAAACAGTGGGCGGTGCGGTGGCGCAGTGGGTAGCACGATCGCCTCACAGTAAGAAGGTCACTGGTCCCGGATGGCTCAGTTGGCGTTTCTGTGTGGAGTTTGCATGTTCTCCCCGTGTTGATGTGGGTTTCTTCCATGTGCTCCGGTTTCCCCCACAGTCCAAAGACATGCGCTATAGGGGAATTGGGTAAGCTAAATTGTCCGTAGTGTATGTGTGTGAATGAGAGTGTATGGGTGTTTCCCAGTGATGGGTTGCAGCTGGAAGGGCATCCGCTGTGTAAAACATGCTGGATAAGTTGGAGGTTCATTCCGCTGTGGCGTCCCCTGATAAATAAAGGGACTAAGCCGAAAAAGAAAATGAATGAATGAATAATACAAACATTGATGATGATGTTGATCATGATGATGAGCTGCTGTATTTAAATACTCATGCTTATTTCTTTGTGTGTCTGTGTTTTTCTCTCTGTGTGTGTGTCTCTGTCTGTCTTTGTGTGTGTGTGTTCTCAGTGTGCTGCTGGATGTCCTGTGTTGTGCTCATGCTGAACTGGCGTCTATATCCGAGGATGAGGAGAGTCTGGAGTCTGCAGTAAATCACCTGGAGAGATCAGTGTGTGTGTGTCCTCAGAGTGAGCGTCTGTCCTCCCGCCTGCACCGCCTCCGTCTGCGCACCTCCATACACACTCCTGCTGGAGCCCTGGATCACGCACACACACTCATACTGCAGGTGTCAATGCACAAACACACACTCTCTGTCTCTAACGAGATGTTTTTGACGAATGGTGCTGGAAGGACATCCGCTGTGTAAAACATATGCTGGAATAGTTGGCGGTTCATTCCGCTGTGGCGACCCCTTATGAATAAAGGGACTAAGCCGAAGGAAAATGAATGAATGAATGATGTGATTGTTTCACATACCAGAAACATTTCAGCCACTAAACAGATATCAATGTTTGCTAGATTGTTCCTAACCTGCATAGCTATGTTTGTCAACAATAAATGAATGAAGCATTCTTTTAAGAATAACTTAACGTTTCAGAAAGTCTGTTAATGGTGCATAGTGTGTGTGTCGAGTGTGTACGCGAACGTTTCAGTGCACTAGAAGAATTTAGCGATTAAGACAGCACTTAAAGTGGCTGTTACCCTGATCAGTGCACTGACTAGTGAACAAGGGTGATGATTGAGACGCAATCTAGGTTTAGTGTGATTCTGTATTACTGTACTGATTATGTCATATTTGCGCAGGCAGGAGAGGTCAGAGGTCGTGGGTTTGTGAAGAAGTGTCGCCCTCTACTGGTCCGGGCAGGAATCACGCTCGCTCCTGATGCTTTCCAGAGCGCTCTCGATGCTGACCGCAGGATCACAGGTCAGGGGTTATGCATGTGTTCATCTCATTTCACATTTATATCATCTGTGCATTTATTAACTACAGCGGGGGAAGAAGTGTTGAACACGTCACCATTTTACTCAGAAAACACGCTGAATGAGGCGCTGAAAATCAAAGGTGTTTCTAGGAGAATTTATGCTGA
>CAIGQV010016813.1:489124-499672 GCA_903798115.1 Danio jaintianensis
CAGTCTACACATGAAGCTGCCTCCCTCAATAAACTGCTGTTTTTAATGACTGCATCAGAGCTAAAGGATCATGTGTGTAATGTTGTCTTCAGAGAGGTGTGCTTCACACAGGTGAGTGGGCTTGAACCCCCTGTAGAAACACTCTACTCTCCATATGCAGCAGACACTTTACTTAAACTCCGTCTTACAAGAACTCAAAAAAGAAAACAATGTTTACATGTGAGTGTACCACAAATCATGTTGCACTTGTTTTCTTCAATATCACATACTTCTTTTGTACAATATTGTTCTGTGTTATATAAAAGAACTTGTATAGTATATCGTAGGTTGTGTGTATAGTTAAGTATTTATATATAGTTAGTAGTTAGATTGGCACTCCGATATGTTTGTTATGTGTAGGTTTAAAATAGCTCACGTCCAGTGTTGTTCATATTTATGATTGTTCATTTATGTAGCACCGTGGTCCTGTGAGACATTACATTTCATTCCACTGTATACAGTTGAAGTCAGAATTATTAGCCCCCCTGTATATTTTTCCCCAATTTCTGTTTAACGGAGAGATTTAATCAACACATTTCTAATCATAATATTTTTAATAACTCATTTCTAATAACGGATGTCTTTTCTCTTTGCCATGATGACAGCACATAATATTTGACTAGATATTCTTCAAGATACTAGTATTCAGCTTAAAGTGACATTTAAAGGCTTCACTAGGTTAATTAGGGTAAATTTAGGGTAATTAGGCAAGTCATTGTATAATAGTGGTTTGTTCTGGAGACAATCCAACACTAATATTGCTGAAGGGGGCGAATAATATTGACCTTAAAATGGCTTTAAAACAATTAAGAACTGCTTTTATTCTTGCCGAAATAAAACAAATAAGACTTTCTCCAGAAGAAAAAATATTATAGGAAATACTGTGAAAAAGTCCTTGCTCTGTTAAACACCATTTGGGAAATATTTGAAAAAGAGGAGGTCAAATAATTCTGACTTCAACTGTATCTACACATGTAGCAGAATGAAAATAAAGCTCAACCTAACTTGACTTGAAGTGAGTGAGACACAGAGGCGTTGACCTTGACTAAAGCAGAGCAGCGTCTCTTTGATTCTGCATTGCTTTGTTCTCCGCGATTGTTTCCTCTTTATTTGGAGGGTTGGTTTTTCTGAAGACGTGCTTTTAATGTAATGAGCTGCGTGTTCCTCGTGGACCGGCGACGCTTTGATCCTCTGTCATCCTGTGTTAACCGTATGAACCGTTCATTCCCATCAGCCCCTGCTGCACGTCTGAAAGATCCGCACAGACACAACACTGATCCCGCAGTCTCTAAAGATCACGCTGTCTGCTGAAAAACACATTATACAATCATTATTTAACTCTGTAAAGCCTGACGTATGAAATAATAATCAGAGGAACAGAGCTGGGTGGATTACTTCTGAATTTTGATCAGTTACTAGTTACAAATTTCGTGTAGTCAGTTATATAATCTCTTAGATTACACATTTGTGGTAGTGTAATCTGACTACTTTTGGATTACATTTAGATTACTTTTGTGTTAACACTTATTTGATTACTTTATAAAATGTTTAGCCAGGAATATAATATCTTATATGGTGATTGGTGATTAGACATTTATGGTAATGTAATCTGACTACTTCTGGATTACTTTTAGATTACTTTTGTGCCTCCTGTTATTTGATTACATTATAAAAAGTAATATAATATCTCAGAACACACATTTGTTGTAATGTAATCTGACTATTCTGGATTACATTTAGATTACTTTTGTGTTAACCCTTATTTGATTACATTATGGAATGTTTAGTCAGTAATATATCTTAGACGTTTATGGTAATGTAATCTGACTACTTTTGGATTACATTTAGATTACTTTAGTGTTGGCACTTATTTGATTACTAAATAAAATGTATAGTCAGTAATGTAT
Organism: Danio jaintianensis; assembly: GCA_903798115.1. Lineage (NCBI taxonomy): Eukaryota > Metazoa > Chordata > Actinopteri > Cypriniformes > Danionidae > Danio > Danio jaintianensis. Next base: position 491,071 of record CAIGQV010016813.1, read on the forward strand.
CTGTCACGGTCACACAAGGGAGACGAAGAGGGATAAACTTTAAGGGTATTTATTCGAAGGCGAAGCAGGTGAATGGTGTTGTGAAGATAGAGCAATCTCACACATCATGAAACGTGGGGGAGATCCGGTAATGTGGAGGTAAGTTGAGGCGGTAGGTGACAGGGTTAATTTGGGAGTGAATGGTCCTATGTAGCGGGGATTACGCTTACGGCAGGGCAGACGGAGGCGAATGTCCCTGGTGGAGAGCCATACCTTGTCTCCTGGATGGTAAGTGGGGTTAGGTAACATGTGGCGATTGGCGGTGTCGGTATACCTCCATACTGTCTGCTGTAGATGGACATGTGCTGAGTCCCAGACCCTCTCGCTCTCCTGGAACCAGTGATCCACCGCAGGCACTTCAGAGGTTTCGCCGGTCCATGGGAACAGGGATGGCTGATAACCTAGGACACATTAGAAAGGGGTTAGTCCAGTGGAGGTTTGGCGAAGGGAATTCTGAGCATACTCAGCCCATGGTAGATACTGGCTCCAGGTGTTTTGATGACGGGCACAATACGTCCGGAGGTAACGGGAGATCTCTTGGATTTTACGCTCGGTCTGTCCATTGGTCTGAGGGTGGTAACCAGACGATAGACTGATGGTTGTGCCCAGAAGTTGAAAGAACACCCGCCAGACCCTGGAGATGAACTGAGGCCCTCTCTCGGACATGATGTCTTCTGGGAGCCCATAATTACGGAAGACGTGGTTGAAGAGTGCTTCTTTGTAGTACAACCTTGTGAGGGAGGTAGATCTGTGGCGAAGTCCACTCCGAGGTGTGTCCAGGGCCGGCGGGGAATGGGTAGGGGTTGTAATTTCCCTTCAGGAATACGACGACGAGTAGTGGTAATGGCACAGACCGAGCATCCCCGGACGTACTGGGTGACCTCCTTGGTCATATTCGGCCACCAGTACTTCTGTTGAAGGAGCGAGAGGGTTCGCCTGCTGCCAGGGTGTCCTGAGCCGAGGGTAGTGTGCGTAGTTGGAGACGGTACCGGGTTGGCACGTAGGTGAGGCCCTGGGGAAGTTCCGGGGGTGCTGGCTCCTCGAAGGTGGCGGCGCAAATCTCCTCGTCTATTTGCCACAGGATGGGTGCTAGGAAGACAGAAGAGGGTAAAATAGGGTCAGGAGTGTCAATATTGAGATTTGGTGAGTACATTCGTGAGAGGGCGTCAGCTTTCAAGTTCTTATGACCTGGTTGATAGGTGATCTGGAAGTCAAAGCGGGCAAAGAATAATGACCAGCGGGCTTGACGAGCATTAAGGCGTTTAGCACTGCGGAGATACTGGAGGTTTTTGTGGTCAGTTATGACGGTGAAGGGGAATTGAGCTCCTTCGAGCCAGTGCTGCCACTCTTCGAGGGCGGGTTTAATGGCCAGTAGCTCGCGATCACCTATACCATAGTTCTGTTCAGCTGGAGATAAGGAATAGTACGCACATGGATGAAGAGCTCGGGGTTCACCAGACCATTGGGAGAGAATGGCACTGACCCCTCTATCAGCTGCATCTACCTCCACAATGAAGGGCAGCGTGGGATCTGGATGTCGGAGGATGGGTGCCGTAGTGTACTTCCGTTTAAGAAGGGAGGTTAGAGGGGCTGAGAGGAGGCTGTAGTTTTTTATAAAGCGGCGGTAAAAGTTGGCGAACCCAAGGAATCGTTGTAGTTCCTTCACTGTCTTGGGATCTTCCCATTTGGACACGGCGTTGACCTTGCTAGCTTCCATGCTGACCTCCTCAGTGGAGATTACGTATCCGAGAAAGGAGATTGTAGTTTTGTGGAATTCGCACTTTTCTGCTTTAAGAAACAGTTGGTGGTCTCGTAGGCGTTGGAGGACTTGTTGATCATGGGAATGGTGTTCTGACATATTCCAGGAGTAGATAAAAATATCATCGATGTAGACAATGGTGAAATGGTGAAGAAAGTCTCGGAAGATTTCATTCATGAAATTTTGGAAAATGGATGGACTGTTGGCTAGGCCATAGGGCATCACCTGATATTCGTAGTGGCCAGTCGGGGTGATGAAGGCGATCTTCCATTCATCCCCTTCTCGGATACGAATCAGATTGTATGCACTTCGGAGGTCAAGCTTGCTGAAAACTTGTGCATCTCGGAGTTCTTCCAGGGCTGCTGGTACCAGTGGTAGTGGGTAGACGAACTTGACTGTGGCGTCGTTGAGTACACGATAGTCTATGCATGGTCGTAATCCTCCATCCTTCTTGGTGACGAAAAAGAAACTAGAAGCTGCCGGTGACGTGGATGGTCAGATGAACCCCTGATGGAGAGCTTCTTCAATGTACCTCTCCATTGCCTCATGCTCAGGACGGGAAAGAGGGTAGATCCTTCCGTGTGGTAGTTTGGCATCTGGCAGCAGGTCGATACTACAATCCCAGGACTGGTGTAAGGGTAATTGGGTGGCTCGTTCCTTACTGAAGACATCGGTGAAGGGGGTGTAGATGGTCGGGATGGTGACAGAGGAGGAGTTGGTAGGGTGGACGGAGAGGGAATCCTGGTGTAGCGTATGCTCAGTGGAAGAGGATGCATAGCCGTGATCCTTGCATGTGGAACTCCATTCGAGGATTTCTCCTGTGATCCAGTTAATATTGGGTTGATGTTGTGCAAGCCAGGGTCTGCCTAGGATAACGTCCACATTATCTCGGGGAAGGACCAGTAGTATCAGCTTCTCCTGATGATTGCGAGAGGATAGGAGGGTGACTTCTTTCGTCCGCCGTGATATTTTGCCCTCGCCCAGTGGTGAGTTTTGGATGGTTGTTATTTGGTAGTGGGTTTCATTACTCACGGTGGGTATGCGATGTTTGGTGATGTAATGAGATGAGATGAAGTTTCCGGCCGCTCCAGAATCCACCAGTACATGTATGGGGAGAATACAAGAATCAATAATCAGTTGAGCTTTTATATGAGGTATGTTGTAAACGGTAGGAGTAAGTGTAACGTTACTCACCATTGGACGAGGCGGGCGAACAGGGCAGGCGGAGATGAGAGGCTTCCCCACAGTACAGACAAAGCCTGTTCCGGATACGTCGCTGTCGCTCCGAAGCTTCGAGGCGATAGGAGTCCGTCAACATGGGTTCATCCTCTTCCTGTGGTGGTGAAGGAATTTTGGTGAAAGTAACGTGATCAGGAAGAGAAGAAGTGGTACAGGCTAAAAGATGTTGAGAAACGCTTGTGCCTTTCTTAATAAAAGTCTCTATATTGGCACTGTCATCGTAAATGACCATTTGTTTGCGAATGTCAGTTTTCAGGCCTTTACGGAAGGCTGCAAGGAGGGCCACTTGGTTCCAGCCACTATTTGCAGCGAGAGCTTGGAAGCGTAAAGTATAGTCATGGATGGTGGCGTTACCTTGGCGGAGAGTGATTAGTTCATCGTGCACTGAGAGTGGGGTGAGGGAAACAGCAAATAACTCTTTAAAGTGGCTGACGAAGGTTTGATAGGTGGCCATCGCTGGGCTGCGGGCATTCCAGAGAGCATCCGCCCATTGGAGGGCTCGTCCTGTGAGAAAGGAAATCAAGAAAGCTATTTTTGAAATCTCGTTGGGGAACTGATGAGTGTTAGCCTCTATGTAGAGTGAGCATTGCAGGAGGAAACCATTACAGGTACTCGGCTCGCCGGAGTAGCTCATCGGTCGAGCGAGGGGCATGCTCGTGATTACTTCAGGGGTAGAGCCAGCATTCAGATCAATCTTGGAATCTTGAGCGATTTCTCTCACTATATGCTGGAAGGGTAGTTTGCGAACCACAGTACCGGGCTTTTACGGGCAGTTTTAGTTCTCGCCATTGGCCGTGGTTGTTTTGAGGGGCTGGAATCCTGTCACGGTCACACAAGGGAGACGAAGAGGGATAAACTTTAAGGGTATTATTCGAGTAATGCAACAACAGTAGCAGGGTGAAGCAGGTGAACGGTGTTGTGAAGATCGATCTCACACATCAGACAGTTCAGTTGGTAAGTTCAGTACTTGGGTAAATGCCAACATAAGTATAGTCACTTCCCTTAAACAGGTGTGTTTGCATCCACAGGAGAAAGGAATATTCACGGAAGAGTACAGGAGAACATCCACAGAAGAGCACAGGAGAACACGGGAGAGAAGACGATGAGAACTATCCATGTTTGATTCAAGCCGGTGAGTGAGTGAGTGAGGTGAGTATATATATAGTGTGTTGGTGATTGCAGGTGCGGGTGATTAGTAATCAGGTGAGGGTTCACGGGTGTGGTGTGTGGTGGATGGTGACTGAGAGCGGTGACTGGGACTGTAGGAACGAGCCAAGGATGTGACAGTATCTTAGATTAAACATTTATTGTAATGTAATCTGACTACTTCTGGATTACATTTAGATTACTTTTGTGTTAACACTTATTTAAATGTTTAGTCAGTAATGTAATATCTTAGATTACACTTTTATGGTAGTGTAATCTGTCTACTTTTGGATTACATTTAGATTACTTTTGTGCTAACTGTTATTTGACTACGATTACACAATAAAATTTGTAGTCAATAATATAATATCTTAGATTAGGCATTTATGGTAATGTAATCTGAGTACTTTCGGATTACTTTTTAGATTACTTTCGCGCTAACCCTTATTTAAACATATATTGAAGCAGGACAATCTTGTGCTATTTTGACAGAGAGAAATAAAAATATCTTCATTGTTTATCACCAACAAGAGCCTCAACAGCTTCTGTTAAAAGACTAAATTAAATACTTAATACAAATAACACCAAACTACAGACATTAACTTCAGATTACATACATTTAGAAAACAACAACATTGCAAAAAATATTTATAAACATTGACATTCATATACATTTTCACCACTGGAAAACAGAGAAAGTAATGGTTCTGGAAATAAACCTTCCTCAAAACACTGACATTTCTGCTATTGTGCAGAAAATATGTGCTATTTTAAATATGATAATCTTTACGTTATCTATTTGTCTGACTGGTAGTTTGTATGAAACTGGATTGATCATTTTGATGATGTTAGACATTGGCGTATCAAATATCATGACACAGCAGGGTAAATTTAGTGACCCATGTGCTTATATACATTTGCTTAATACAATAATTACTTCTCATCAAAACTGGCATCCCATAACATATTGTGTTGTCTAGGTCACCATTCTAAAACTTCGCTCTGAGGGGGTGGAGCTGAACGGATCTGCTGTACCACCTGATAAAAGACAGACACGCCCACCTGAGGGTGACGCCCACTGGAAGCTGTACAGGTGAACAAAACAAATTTATCTTGGTTGAATTTTAAATGTCATAACTTTTATTGTTTTAAAGTTAATTATTGTTTATATTAACATTTACATTTATATTACGTTTATTCATTTGTGCTTTGAAATTTCTTTGTCGTTTTTTTTTTTTTAAAGGTTTAAATCATTTTGTGTTTTTGTCATTATTACTCTTTTTAATGTTATTTTTTTGTTATTTTAAACCAAAACACAAATGTAGTAAAACTAGATATTATAATACTATAACTAAATATATTATAATATTATAAATATATTATATCTATAAATATTTATTATAAATATAATAAAATTAATTTACATATTACATATTATTATATTACATTTAAACACACACACACACGCATGCACGCATGCACGCACGCGCACACACACACACCCACACACACACACACACTCACTCAGGTCCCCTCTTGGTCAAAATAAAAAAAAAAAACTTCACCAAAGGTCTTTTCACTTGATTTTAACATGTTTTAAGGCATGACCAAGAAAAAAGGTCCCCTCTTGGCTCCAGGTCCCCTGTTAGTGGGTGTGATAGGTAGGCAAGTGTACACACACACACACACATATATATATATATAATTTATTTTAATACTTTCAATAATGTAAAAACAATGACATTTTATTAGTTTTACATACATATATTTTTAATAAAATTATATATTTATTTATAATATTACGTAATATTTAAAAAGTTTTACTCAATTTGTGTTTTTGTCTTTTTTACTCTTTTTAAATATTATTTTTGTTAGTTTTTTGTTAATTTTTTTATTTTATTATTAAAGTTAAAACAAATGAAAGTCTAGCTGAAGTGTGTGTGTGTGTATGTGTGTGTGTGTGTCCAGCATATGTTTTACACAGTGGATGCCCTTCCAGCTGTAACGCATCACTGGGAAACACTCATATACTCCCATTCACACACATACACTACTGACAATTTAGTTAATCAATTCCCCTATAGCACATGTGTTTGGACTGTGGGGAAAACCTGAGCACCCGGAGGAAACCCACGCCAACATGGGGAGAACATGCAAACTCCACACAGAAACGCCAACTGACCCAGCCAAGTCTCGAACCAGCGACCTTCTTGCTTTGAGGCGATCGTGCTACCCACTGCACCACAGCGCCGCCATTATTATTATTATTATTCATTCATTCATTCATTCATTCATTCATTCATTTTCTTTTCGGCTTAGTCCCTTTATTAATCAGGGGTCGCCAAAGCGGAATGAACCGCCTATTATTATTATTATTATTAATTTCACTAATGTAAAAGTAATGATATTTCAAGTGGTTTTACACACAGATGTGCTGTGAGCGGTGTCCTAGTCTCTGTGTAACACACACGTTTGTCTCTCAGACTGGTTTGTGGTGTTGGATGTTGTTTTGGTGTGTGTTATTGAGCCGAACAGAGAGGATAATCACACAGAGCCGCTCTATTCCACATCCCAGCATGCATTAAATGACTTTCTCAAATTATCAACCACATGAAACAAAAATCAGGATAAACAGGGCTCAGCAGAACACACACACACACTTCTTTAATGTGAGTCGCCCGTCGCCTAATGAGATGAGATGAAATTAGATTCAGCTTTATTGTATCTGTGCGGAGCGTCAGTGTAATTCAGTTAGCAGATAAACACACACACACACGCTGCTGCTGCTTCACATTTCAATGCTTTCTGTGGGGCAAATGCAGATTATACTGTATATGATAGCAGAGCGCTCACTGTGCTGGCATGAAGACATCAGAAAGTATTTATTAGATCTAATATTCAAATTATATAATAGCCGTATATTGGATTTGCAACAGTATATCATTAAATAGTACAATTAGGCATCATTGCTTTGTGAAATATAGTCTTTATCTTGAGGGTTTTATCATCACATGACACAAATAAATATTTAGTGATTTGATAAAATGTGTAAAAGTCAAACAATTAAAAAAATTAATTATTCATTCATTCATTTATTTTCTTTTTGGCTTAGTCACTTTATTAATTAGGGGTCGCCACAGCGGAATGAACCGCCAACTATTCCAGCATATTTACGCAGCGAATGCACTTCCAGCCACAACCCAACACTGGGAAACACCCATACACTCTTGCATTCCCACACATACACAACGGCCAATTTAGCTTATTCAGTTTACCTGTAAATACGTATTCACCTATAAAATAAATGTACATATTACATGTTATATTACATATAAGGGCGGCACGGTGGCACAGTGGGTAGCACAATCGCCTCACAGCAAGAAGGTTGCTGGTTTGAGCCTCGGCTGGGTCAGTTGGCGTTTCTGTGTGGAGTTTGCATGTTCTTCCCGTGTTGGCGTGGGTTTCCTCCGGGTGCTCCGGTTTCCCCCACAGTCCAAACACATGTGCTATAGGGGAATTGGGTAAGCTAAATTGTCCGTAGTGTATGTGTGTGAATAAGTGTGTATGGGTGTTTCCCAGTGATGGGTTGCATCTGGAACACGCAAACTCCACACAGAAATGCCAAATGACCCAGCCGAGGCTCGAACCAGCGACCCTCTTGTTGTGAGGCGACAGCGCTACCCACTGTACCACCGTGCAGCCCTTGAATGATTTTTAATAGTAATACTGACATACGTTATCATGTGTTACGCCTTCTGTCATTGGTTGTCGTTGTCTTTTCCCCCCTATGCTCAGTGATTGGATCAGGGATCTGTCGGCTTACGCCATTGCTCAGTTCCTGCGAGGGGCGGAGCTGGGGGCGGAGCTGTGTGAGGCGTGGCTGGTGGTGAATGCAGCAGTTTATCTGTGGAATTACAGCAGTAATTTACTGTCCAGAGGAGAATATCTGCTGCTGCTGCCCACATTCAGCCGCATGCTGGAGCTGCTGCGGGACACAGGGCATGCTGGGTAATGTAGTCCTGCTGTTGCTGTGTGTATGTGGGATGTTTCTAACTGAGCGAAGATGGTCCTTACTAGTGCTAATGCTAAAACACAAAGCTCAGTGTGTGTGTGATCCAGATAGAAATGATTTCTGAAATGATATATGTTTATTGAGGTGTTTTTTAATGTATTTATATGTGAAGTGTTGTCCCCAATCTCCAATAGTACTGACACAAATTAAAAATAAGTTGTTAAAGTTGTTTGTTTTATTTGATTTTATTTTAGTTTGTTTTGTTTTGCTTTGTTTTATTCTATTATGTTTTGTGTATTATTATTTGTATTTTAATATTATATTATTATAATAATATTATATTATATTATATTATATTATATTATATTATATTATATTATATTATATTATATTATATTATATTATAT
>CAIGQV010016823.1:0-29284 GCA_903798115.1 Danio jaintianensis
TATATAGTTTTTATAAACCCCAAATTATTCATACTCCTGGCAAAATAAAGTGACTTAAAGTGACTTTTATTCAACCAGCAAGTTTTGTTTTGTTTTTTTTTATCAAAAATGACACGCTTCCTCCAAAATATAATGAGAGGATGTACAAAATGCATCATTGTGAGAAAAAAACAAATCACAGCTATCATTTACATTTGAACAAAAACTTTTTGCCAGGAGAATAAATTACTTCAGGCTTGACTGTATATAAATAGAGTAAATATGTTAACTTTAAGGCTTGTGCTTACACTTGCAGAGACTATTATCATGTGTGATTTCACTAATGTAGGCATAAAAGCGACATTTAAAAAAAAAAATGCCTCTGCATGTTTTTGGTTTGATGCTCTGTGTTAAAAACTGTCTGAGTTGTGCTGTAAATACACATGGAAAAAGCGAGAGGGTGACTACTACTTCTGTTTCAGAATTGTAAAGTTGTGCAGCACCACCTTGTGATATTTGTTTTTTAATAAGCGCCATCTAATGTTAGGGAGTGATTTTGCACATTCCCTTTGCTCAAGCCCAGTGAAAATCGCATGGGCATGAATGTTGACAAATAATGAACCGATCCTGCAAAATGTGTGTATGGTCTAAAACCTCTAGGTTGCTCATTGCAATCTATATATCTGACGATTAATAATTTTCCCCCATCACAGACACTGACATGATGATAATCTACCTGTCGTCGGGCATCACCTCTCGAGACTCATCTGAGCATGAAAAGAGAGCAACTCTGAGTGCAGTGAAAGAGGAGAACCGGCACCTCAACAACTCCGTCATGATCCTCACCTACGCTCTCATGAACGGTAAGAAACCGCCTTTATTATTGCCTCTTTGTGTCACGGCGAACACCTGTGTGCATGTTAAAAAAAAAAAAACACGCTCCGCTGTTTTATCTTTCTTCTGCTCTTTGTTTGCGCATGTTTTCCATGTCCGCCATAAGAAACCTCTCCATTATATTGTTCGCCTCAGCTGTTCCTCTCTCCGTATGTATTAGCCTGCCATTAGCATACATTAGTTTGGCATCATGAAAATTAAAATGGAGATCATGGAAAAGAAGAAAGAGAAATGCGACAATGCATCAAAGGGCCACTCAGTGACATGAAAGAGTGAGAAAGGCCTTTTTTCGTGCATTAGATGACTCAGATATGATTCAGATTGATAAGCTTGGCAGTGCAGAAGAGGGTTTCGCTACTTTGACATGGTATTGTGAGGCTTTGAAGGACACACACACAGAATTACTCATATTTCTTTGCTTATTTGAAGTCTGGTTCATTTATGACATGTTGTATTATATTCGCATATTAAAACCTGTCACAGTGTCAGATTAACAGGCCAAAGTGTTAAAACTCATGTCCAGTCCAATAACAGTTCAGCAGAATCGAATGTTCTTCCAAAGGTGAAAGACTGACTTGCGCAAACAGCCATTTCTTCAGTTAGAGGTCCAAAACCACCATTTCATGATGGAAATGGATTGTGTGAATTAATTTTTTTTTCTTTAGCTCTGCGGTAAAGTAATCCTTGTGGGATATAAATGCCTTTCTATTACTGCTCAGCTCTATAAAAATGGCCCAGAGAAGCAAAACCTTTACAAAAAAAACGCTATTTGTGATATCTGTCAATATTTTAATAACAGGCAGATTGAAGTTTATATTAGCTTGGGATGAAATGATTTCCATCTTCACGATAAACCACGGATTACATTTCTGACAGTTGGTTTTTCCGTTTTTTATTCATTCATTTTCTTTTCGGCTTAGTCCCTTTATTAATCTGGGGTCGCCACAGCGGAATGAACCGCCAACTTATCCAGCATATGTTTTACGCAACGGATGCCCTTCCAGCTGCAACCCATCACTGGGAAATGGTTTTCCTGTTACATATTGTAATTATCATTATTAGTTATGATTATTGTGATTTTGAAAACTTGAGGTATATACTGCATATGAGACGCAACATACAATTTTATCCAAAGGAGTGCATATCATAATAAAGCAAATCTTCAAAGAACAAAGGTGACACTTATTTATTTAAAAAAAAAATTGTCCCCAAAATCTTACCTGTTAATTATTTTAATATTGAAGTTTTCTGATTTTATTTTCAGTACATTCAATAATATTCAAAAGACAGATAAAAAAAGTTGGGTTTGAATAAAGTGAGAGAGCACGTCTATGGTGACGCAAGAAAGATTGAAGATTTTTCTGCTATTATGTGCTGCTGTTGATGCCATTTGTGTTTTTTCTGTTTGAGGCTATTTGCTGTTTGTTCATTTTCAGATATAAAACTTGGTGTGTGTGTGTGTGTGTGTGTATCAGTTATTTAAAAAAAATTTCAGCTAATTTTGAACAAAAACCTTAAAAATTTTGGTCACTATTCATACGGTTGCATCTCTAATATGTGAGCATGGACCACAAAACAAGTCTTATGTTGCATGACAATAGAAAAAATACATTAAATAGATCAAAATTATATATTTTTTATGCCAAGAATTATTAGTATATTAAAGATCATGTTCCATAAAGATATTTTTTGAATTTCCTACTGTCAATATATTAAAACGTAATTCTTGATTAGTAATATGCATTGCTAGTTTTCAACTTTTTTTCTCAATATTTAGGTTTTTATGAACCCTCAGAATTTCAAGTAGTTGCATCTGGCCTACTATTATCCTATTCGTACAAATAGGAAACCTTATTTAAACCTTATATAAATATATAAACCTTATTTATTCAGCTTTCAGGTGATGTATAACACTCAATTTCAAAAAATGGACTGGTATGATTGGTTTTGTGGTCCAGTTGTCATATCCACATATCCACTTTATTCCAAGTACACAGCAGACCAATAACATGTAGTTATTATTGAGTAAAACTATCAGTGTTAGTTAAACTTTCTCTGTGCCAATGTCCACAGATGGAGTGACGGGACTGAAGGAGCTGGCCTTCTTGCGAGACCTGGCCGAGCAGAATTCCCAGAAGTACGGCTTTCCGGATCGATCAGCGCTGCCCGTGGTGAAGGGAAGTATGATGGTTCTGAACCAGCTCAGTAATCTGGAGACCACCGTGGGCCGCTTCTACATCAACCTCCCCAACCGAATGATCGACGTGGCCACCTTCAGCTTGCCTTATGCGGACCAGATGGGAGACGGTAAGTTCAGATCTCCAACTTGGCAAAAAAGCTTGAGTCTGGCACGTTAACATTACCCTCTGACAAACCATATGCACTCAGAAGACCTCAGCAGAAATGGCTCTGTACCAGAAAGTTTCCATGGTGCTATGTACTGTAAACTTAAACTATAGGAAAGCCAAAAATCACAAATGCGGAGGCTACTAGACAGGAAGTCATTCTGATGAATTTACAGCTTGTTTCCAAATGATGCAGATTTGCTCAGTATTTTAAGTGCTTCATAAAAATGTCTCCTATCTAACTTTCTAAATTCTGATAAAAAAAACATTATTAAGAACAGTTATAATTTGATTTAAAATGTAAAAAAAAAAAAGTCACAGAGAAGCAAAACATATTGTTTCAATGTAATTTCAGTAGCAATCGAGAAATTTTTGTTATGAATAATTCGATATAGATTTTGTCTTTCATATTTTTCTTTTTTTTCTATTTAATTTTAAAGTTATAATAATTCAATTTTTTTGCCATATCTTTGTTTTTAAATATGTATATGTTTAAAATAGTAAGTAAATGTTTAAATTAATGTGGGTTTATTTCAAACTTTAGTAAATTTTTGTATTTTAGGTTTTTATTTAGTAATAATAATAATAAAAACAATGAAATATCCATATCTAATTGTAATTGTAGAATTATAACTTTTAAGTGTATTATTTCATTTTACAATGGCTCCTGCCTCACTGATAATATTTCTACATCAATTACTGATTATATAGTTTCATTTGTAATGTGGCTATATATTGAAGCAATCTTTCTGTTTTTTCTGTTTGTAGGTTTCATCATGACCGTGAGCCGACCGTGCTACTTTGGTAACTTGTTGCTGGGTGTAGTTGGTGTTGATGTGAACCTGGCATACATACTGGAGGACGTTACCTACTACCAGGACTCCCTGGCCTCATATACATTCCTCATAGACAATAAAGGTAGGCAAGATGTATGGGCTGATGTTTGTTTTTGGTGGAGACCCATGTGGTTGCCAAAAAGAAGCCAAATTTGTTCCAAAGTGTAATTGCTCCTACTCTATTTGCTTACTTTCTAACTTCATCCTGAATTGGGAGGTCTGACCTTCAATGACTGGACTAAAGTGACTAGACTGAAGGCCATTAACCTTTAACAGTCCATTAGGGAAATCAGCTGTCCTGTACTGGGCAGATCCAAGCCTGCATGGCTGACATCATAACATTTTCTTAGAGACGGAAACAACAAATCTCTACAGATCCATATTTTTTTTTTTATTGAGAGACTTAAAAGTATTTGTTGTTGTTGAAAATGAGCAGTGTGTGGTTTCGCAAATCTTGTATTTTGACATTCTTTATTACATTTTTCACATCCTAAATAACATCTTTTTATTTTTCAAAGACCTCCCCCAAGTTGGACAGAGTGTTTCTGAAATGACAAAGCTCTAAACCTCCACTTTATTTATATTAACACAATTAGATAAGCCTACTCGAAATTGCTGCTTTTCGCTAAAAGGGTGTGTTATATTACTTGGGTAATAAAATCAGGGTGATTATCTGTTCCTAAGAGTATACAGTCTGCTGTAATGACTGAGATAATGAACTGGCACCTGCTGTCTCCAGCTGTTCAGAAAAGAGACATGCAAGCACTGCCTCGCTGTGCTCTTTACTAGGAAGGCTCTCGGTTTTTTGATGGTTTCAGGTTTGTCCTAGGTTCTGAAAACCTGGAGAATAATGTAATATGTAAAAAAAATAAAGAAATAAAGAAAACCATATTGGTCCAGGTAGTATAGTCACAGCTTGAGAGTAAAAGTTATTTCTAATTTTCTAAAGGGCTAATGGTCCAAAAAGGTTACTTGGGTGTTGTTTACACTAATGCATTTAAAAGAAAATGCACAAGTTTTGTTACTGTTATGCCTGGGATCCACACTTTTCGTGCATCTTTGACTATGAAAACGGAGCATTTTGAAAATGCTAAAGACACAGGTTTCATTTGGAAATGCTTGATTTCCATTTCAATATAGACGAACTGAAACACAGAGGTATGGCTATCCATAATTGCTCTCTGATTGTTCTTCTATTGCATACAATTTCCTAATTCGTTAAGCTCCTCTCATATGTACGTAACACAACTGGTAGACTGCAAGAAGGGATTGCAGCTAAATATGCACATACCCATGCCCATGATTGTGAGCGGTCATGTATCATGTGTTTTATGTTGTATAGTGTGAACAAAGATTGTTTTTCTGAAACATAATGAAATGCCAGTCTGGACGATGATCGTTTTCATTCTAAAACAGTGGTTTACATCAACATTGGCACATCATATTGGGGGCTTTATTTCCTGGAACCAGTGGTGTAGCCAAAAATAGCCTATGTAGAATTATTTTTATTCTATAGCCCAATTAACAGGGTTTATAACCAGACCTGGTGCCCATCTGGCACGTTCGTGCTGATCAGAAATTTGCCATTAAATTAATTTAAGCAGTGACAGGCAGTCATTTTGACACATTAGTTTTCAGTTAGGGTACATTTTACTAGAGTAGGCCTAATAAAACATTTTTAGTTGGACAATGCGTGATTACACAGTAGTCTACACTATAGTAATTTTTATAATTTATTTTATTCAATATTATTATAATTATAAGCTTGACAAAACGCAGAACACTTTTAAATGTTTTCTTTTTTTCAAATCGCTGTGCGCACTTCTACAGTTGTGAAAATTGGCATCCCATTCTGCTGTGCAGCAGGACTCTTTTCTGGCTATGCTAGTGCCTGGAACTATTGGTGGACGTACCCTCTTTTCAAACGTTTTTCCTCCTAGTTTGGTTTGGTTAGACGTATATGGACACTACAAATGCTCTGATCCACAACTCACCATGCATGTGTGTGTGTTGACCGCTACTGATAAAGCCATAATAAGCGTAAACAAATGAGTTAGACCAATGCATAAATAAATTTTGGTGTGTTCTGAAATATTGACTTGTGAAAGTAAACCAAACCAAGATGAAATTACAACAAAATAAGTCCATGTTTTAGAACGAGGCAAACAATCGGTCTAGAAATCTTGCAAAGGCCAAACAGCCAAAAAAAGAATAGTTCAGGTTGTTTATTTCCAATTAAATGATTAAATAGTAGAAAGTTTAAGGGTCAGAGGCACTGTTAAAATAGTTATGAAATGGATTTGGTGCACAAAAAAGCATTTAATAGCATATATATATATAATAGTAAATATATATATATATATATATATATATATATATATATATATATATATATATATATATAGTGATTGTTTGATAATTTTATTACTTTTTGAATATCTTTCAGGCTACACCCTCATGCATCCGTCACTCACCCGTCCTTACCTGATGACTGAAGCTCCTCTCCATACAGACATTATCCATTATGAGAACATCCCAGGGTTTCCTGCTGTGCGTCAGAACATCCTCAGGTTAGTTTTCATTCAAATTGATCTGGATTGCCTCAGTTTGCAGTGTTAATTTCATGATGGCCAAGCTCATATATATTGTGTATTTCGTGTTAGTCTGCCTCTGGGGAGTCAGGTCATTGCTGTGCCTGTCAACTCGTCTCTGTCCTGGCACATGAACCGCCTGCGTGATCCCAATCGAGATGCCTACAATGTTAGCTATGCTTGGAAACTGGTATGCTACTCCTTCATATTGGCACAAGTACTAGTTTAGAGCAGACTGATGGAAAATTTATTGTACGTCTCTTTCTGTTTCAGGGATTTTATTTGTTTATGATTTATTTCCTTCAGTTTATTCCATATATATATTCTTTGAGAAGAATATTTTTTATTATTTATGCTCATTTTACTTGATTTGTAATTCACAGGTTCAGGACACTTCGTTTATCCTCTGCATAGTTTATGTTCAGCCGGAGATCCCGGTTAAGCAGCTGAAAAATCTGAACACAGCCCCCAGCAGCAAACTCCTCTACCACCGCCTGGATCTGCTGGGGCAGCCCAGCTCCTGCCTTCACTTTAAACAGCTCGCTACAGTCGGTAAGCAAAGATAAAACATTAATATTGCAAATAATATTCTTTACATCTTTAAAAAAAATAATTAATAATAATAAATAAGTGCTCATACATGGTATTCCTAAAGGTGCTGTACCCACAGAGTTGTTTAGTAAATGGAGTGAGAAATTGTTATAAGAATTTATTTTTAAATCAGATCCAGATGGGACATTAAAAAAAAAAAAAAAAAAAGTCTTTCACATTCTTGCTCAAGAAAAGAGTTTTTACCAACAAAACCCAAAGAAATAGTAATATGAAGGCCAGGAGTAAAACGATCTGCAAAAAAAAAAGTTACATATAGCTAAAGAAGTTATCTTCAAATATACATAAATATATTTATATACTACTGTTAGAAGTTTGTGGTAAGTACGTTTTTTTGTTTTTGTTTTTGAAAGACATCTTTCCAATGCAGCATTTTTTTTTTCAAAAACAATAAAAAGTATTGTCATGGAATAGAATAACAAATTAAAAACTATAATGTAAAATATATCTATTGTCTGTTTTAATTTTAGTAACGGTAGTAAGTGTTTACTGTTACCTTTGATAATTTTAAAGCATTTTTGCTGAATAAACATGGTCATTTCATTTTTAAAATTAGTGCAATTTAATTTTATTTCATTTACTTTACTTGAATGATGGTAACCAAACATTTGTCAGGAACCATTGACTTCCATAGTAGAGAAATACTATGAAAGTCAAAGGTTATCATCAAATGCCTTGATACAAACATTCTTTCAAATATTTTCTGTTGTGTTCAAGAGAAAAAAGAAACTCATACAGGTTTTAAACAAATGGACTTATGGTATACAATGACAAAATTTGTATTTATTTGTGAAGTATACTTTTAATAATGGTTCAGTTTACGTCTAACGTGCATTGATTAAACAGTAGAACTGATTCTCTTTCACATTTTTTCCCCTCTGCCTCAGAGAGCCCTACGGTGATGTTGTCTGCTGGTAGTTTCTCCTCTCCCTATGAGCACTTGAGTCAACCAGAGACCAAGCGTATGGTGGAGCACTACACTGCTTACCTGAGCGACAACACACGACTTATAGCAAACCCTGGCCTAAAGGTACACACATTTACTGGCCATCTCAGAAGCCCTGTTCACACCTGCTATTAAGATGCATTTTCATTGATCCGATTACAAGAGGACAACACTAATACAGGTGTACATACGGTGTGAAATGTTTTGAATTTGTCCACTTTAGGACACATCCAGGGGTGGTGGAAAATGCATTTGACGGGATTGCTCTATTTTAGTATCAATGCATATGTGGTCAAATGCGTTCGCACAGTTGCTAAAGACTGCTTTCTTATTCCTCATCATGCCTCATTCATTCAATTTGTCATTGATAATCTTATGTTTTATATTGGAAGTGAAAAAATATATAAATGTATGTCGGCAGCTAGCTCTCTGCAACTCTCACATGATTGCCCACTGAAGCTAAGCAGGGCTGCGCCTGGTCAGTACCTGGATGGGAGACCACATGGGAAAGCTAGGTTGCTGCCGGAAGTGGTGTTAGTGAGGCCAGCAGGGGGCACTCAACCTGTTGTCTGTGTGGGTCCTAATGCCCCAGTATACTGATGGGGACTCTATTCTGCTCAGTGAGCGCCGTCTTTCGGATGAGACGTTAAACCGAGGTCTTGACTCTCTGCGGTCATTAAAAATCCCAGGATGTCCTTCGAAAAAGAGTAGGGGTTTAACCCCGGCATCCTGGCCAAATTTGCCCACTGGCCTCCTAACCATCCCCATATCATAATTGGCTTCATCACTCCTCTGGTCTCCTCTCCACCAATCAGCTGGTGTGTGGTGTGCGGTCTGGCGCAATATGGCTGCCGTCGCGTCATCCAGGTGGATGCTGCACACTGGTGGTGGATGAGGAGATTCCCCCTAATGTGTAAAGTGCTTTGAGTGTCTAGAAAAGCGCTATATAAATGTAAGGAATTATTATTATTATTATTAAAATACAATGATCTCTTACCAGTACCATTATGTAAACGTTTTTCTTTTGCAAAAAAAATAAGTTTTTGACTGAAACCTAGATTTTTGGAATAGGCTATGGCTGCTTCATTCTCTTCACACAGCAGCTCTCATGCAGTGTCAACTGGTGTTTTTTTTCATGGGTGTTTAATGTGCTTTTGATAATTTTATTCAATTGAAAGCAACATTCAGGAACATTGAGTGAAGCCTCAAACTTTGGATGATGTTGCATAAGTTGGATGATCAATCTTTTCGGTGATCAATTCCTGATTCTTTGCCTTATCCTATTTGTTAGGAGTTGATAAAAAAATAAAATAAATCAATTATATGTTCATTTATCAATGCATAAAGTAACCTATTCAAGATGCTTGTATAATTGATTTAGTGCTAATTCTAAAAATATATATATACAGTGTAATATATTTAATAGTTTAATATATTTATTTACAGTATTATATATATGTTTGTACAGTTTTAGATTGTTTCGCAGTATTAGATTGAAAGATTATGCCCCCCAACCCACCCTCATCAGAGAAGTGGTTGAAAGTGGACAAAAGAAACACATTTAAATGCCAGGTCTAAAAGGTAATGTGTCTCCTTTGTCCATCTCAGAAATACATAGCCATCCCCGACCTGAAGGTACACTCAAACAAACTCTTACAGCCCATCTCAGAAACACATTGCCATCCCCAGCCTGAAGGTATATTCAAACACACACTTACAGGCCATCTCAGAAACCAAACAGAAAATGAATCACTCTCTCACAGTCAGTCATGGTTAGTTTCTCAATCCTAATTGGCAGTGCTTCTCTGCTCTTTAATTTTTTTGTTTTTGTGAAATGCGCCAGTATTTGCAAATTCTTCAACAAACTGTCCTTTGGCCTTGCAGTCTTCAGTAAGGAATGAGGTGATGGCCACCAGCCACGTGACTGATGAATGGATGAGTCTTATGGAGATGAGCAGCCTCAACTGCTATATTGTGAGGCGTTACATAGCAACGCCCAATGGGGTGCTGCGGATTTACCACGGTTCACTCATGGACAAAGCCTTCGATCCCACCAGGAGGCAATGGTAAGATTTGAGCCTCAGGACGGGTGTCTTCAAAGTCCTAGTGGGACGCTGGTGAGGAGATCCCACAGTCTGGTCACTAAGCTTAGCAAACTGTCACATTCCCAAAGAGGAATTTTGTGTTTGCATATAACTATTTACACCTCAAATGCAAAACAACGAGAAAAAGAATAAAATTCAAGTCCATATGAAGAATTTTCTAAACTTTGATCTATTTGTACATAAATAAAATGTGGTGTAACCATTGACTCTTTTGGTTTTTAGGTACCTACATGCTGTAGCCAATCCTGGTCTCATCACTTTTACTGGACCTTACCTGGATGTTGGTGGGGCAGGTTATGTGGTCACCATTAGCCACACCATCCATGCCCCTAGGTTAGTTTTTATCAAATCAAATGTCTTTAGAGATAGTGTTGTTCCCAACCAAAAGGCCTCAGCAAACTTTCAAGGAGGCCTTAGAGTATCTCAAACATTAAGAATAATTTATTCATTTGTTTATATTTTAGAAAACAATTTAAATGATCTAAAATCAGTGCCCTTAATAATAAAATATCAGCTCTTAAAATTAATCATTATTCCTTGATTTATCATTCTTATCATTCCTTATATATTTTCACGTGTACATGGAGACGTCTTTTAGACTTTCTAAGTTAAATTTTCATTGTCAAAAGTAACAAATATACTTTAGCTTATATCTGAGGAAAAAAGGGACACTTTTAATGTTGGTTTTAAGTTAAAGAAGTTAACAACAACTAATTTAGAATCATAACTTGGTATTCATGAAAGCTTATATATGTGTACATTGGGCAGTCAGACTTTTTTCTGTTTTGTAATAACATTTTAAAAATAACTTAATTTATAATGTAAATATAGAATCTTAAATGAGTAGTTAAAACTAAATATTATCATTCTATGCTCATTGACTTTTCTTTTTCCTACAATGAAATTGCTCTTGCTATTGCTCTTGTTGTCAGGCTTCTAAAATTGCATAAAGTGCCATACAGCTATGGCATAAAAATTAATAAGTCAATTTAAATGTATTATTTCTCTGGATTTACCATTAAGGTGCAGGTTTAAGTAAAATGTTCATTTGTTTTATATTTTATAAACTACTAATTATTTGGCAAAAAAAAAACACCACATTAAAAATTCCACATAAATATATATATATATAATTTAAATAATTTATTTATGGAAAATAGAAAATATTGGGTTCATAGTTCATTTTTAATTAACATAATATTAGTGTAAAACTAATCCATATGACCCATGCACTGTATAACAAGTCTTCTGAAGCCATATGGTAATTTTATGTATACATAAAATCAGAATATATTTTTTTTCCTCATTCTTGCACAAAAAATTAAAAAATGTTTAACATCAAAACCAAACTTAGTTTCTCATTACATGTTATGAATTGTCCGAACTGTCCCATTAAAGTACAAACACAGTTATAACCTCATACTTTTTTTAAATTTGCAGACTAGCTTAGAAAAAGCTTAACATATATAGTACATAATAGTACCTTATGCAAATGAAAAACAACTGCCTTATCACTGTTGGGTTTGTGCCTGGTATAGTGTGTGTGTGCGTGTGTGTGTGTGTGCGTGTGTGTGTGTGTGTATGTGTAGTCTTGTGTGTTTAGAGATACGACGAAGCTGTTTGAATCTGGTAGTGTTCCAGAATGTCTGCTGTAGATAAAGTGTGTTTTCCCTCCACGTTTTCCAATCAGTTCTCCCTGAAGAGCAGGAAATGTGACTGTGTGTGATCTGATCTGAAGCACATCATACTGCAGATCTCCTCATTCTTCATATTGTTCAACACTCTTATCTTCCTCTTTCCTCAGTTCCCAAATGGCATCCGGTTACACTGTAGCGGTAATGGGCATTGACTTCACCCTGCGCTACTTCTACAAAGTTCTGTTGGATCTTCTGCCCATCTGCAACCAGGACAAAGGCAACAAAATTCGGTAAGGCCTTCCCACCGAACCAAACCCAACCCCCATTCCACTTCTCTTTGGGTTCTTCTCAAACTCAGGAGTGCCTGCCAAAGACCCCGGTGTGCCGGCTGTGGTGTCCAGCGCAGTGCCTGAAGCTATCGATGCCCCACAGAGGCCCTTTAAAGCCCTTTCAAATGAAACTAATCAGATTTGCTTCTGTTGGAAAAAAGGCATTCACTTAGTCCTCTCTGCATGCTTCTAAGCTCCCTCTTTTAGGATAGGAGGAGATAGAATGAGAAAAGATCTGAGGTGGGGATAAAGAACTGATGAGGGGAGGGGTGGACAAAAAAAAAGGAGGAGTGATGAAAATGGGAAAGCATGAAACCAATTTTAAATTGAGTGGGGCTTGCTTGGGAAAAGTCATTGCTAATATGATCTTGATGTTGTTATCTCTTTGCTTAAAGGGTTAGTTGAAAAATGAAATATTTAAAAATGGTTGTTCCCAACCCATAATTCATCTTCAGAACTCAAGTGTAGATATTTTAATGGCATGTGAGAGATTTGTGCTTTTCCACAAAAAAAACTTAGTTTAGGTTTCTAGCTTCAAAATGTTCAGATAAACAATGTGACTACAGTGGTTTGATTCAATTTGTTGATGCTATGTGAATACTTTTTTTGTGTACCAATACAAATTCAAGAGGTAACCATGCATGCACGCTGTATTGACATCAATTATTAACAGCGGTGGATGCAGTAAACAAAGCATGTGCTTGTGAAAAAGTATAAATCCTTTAATAAAATATTACTCCAATAGATTACTTGTCGAAGTTCAGAAGAAGTTGATTTTAAATGTACTTGCATATTAAAAGTAAAAAGAATGTAGTGATGAGTGTTTACTGTTATTGGAAGAAAATGTTTAATTTTATTATTAAAATTCTTCTGATAAATGTAATATTATGTAATATTATGTAATTATAAATTCTGATATAATTTCATTGACCAAACAAGTGAAAATAGCTAAATATACCTTAAAGCCTAGTACATCAAATGAAGAAACACAAAATATGTGTAAATATGTGCTGAAAAATATGAACAGGCAATATAAAAAGGATGTGTAACAAAGGGCAAAATGTCAACATTTTAAGAATATATATTAATAATAGGCAGGTAATAAGCCAGTAGTTAATTGCTTGACTATAGCAATGTTCAGTATAAACCTATCACATTGTGAGTCATTAACTGTAGACTGAACTGATCATTTGAATCAGGTAGTTGTTGAATGGAGAACAGTCGGATCTCCATAATGCAACAGGAGAACTGGGCGTAAAGATAGTCCAGAATTTCCCACTTATTGTTAGAACTTGGTGGAGATTTTCAACATAAATTAGAAGCTTTCCAACTTAACTTGAATGCACCAATACATGTATTACAGCTATTTTTTTTTTTACAGCTATCTGATAAGTAATGATGGCTAAAAAATGGCAGACGGATAAAAGAGGCAGTGAGTTCAATGAGCTGATATCTAGAGACTTCAATCCTTATATATATGATGATTTTGACAGTTACGCTTATTTACATTTTAAGAGAGAATATTACATCAATAAAGAGCCTCTTGGCCCTTTCCCATGCACATTCATGGCAGTCTTTCAAACAAAAATATATAAACTCAAATAAATCTTATATTTTCCAGTTTGTTCTGCTAGTATTCATTTATTTATTACCCCTTCTAATCATTGATGCAGTGCCTGAATATTTAATATTTGCATATTTAAATGTAATATTTAGACCAGTGGTTCTTAACGAGTGGGTCAGGAGCCTATGGGGGCCTCAGTCAAGTGCAAGATGACTTAAAATCATTTACAATAAGATGACAAATTTATAAAATGAAAATGTTTAAATCAACTCCAAAATTATGGAATTAAATATTTGGGGGCCTTCGAATGTTGTCAAAAAGTTGAAAACCACTGTTGTAGATTCTGACAACTTGATTTGAAATTTTAACCATATATAGTGTGTGTGTGAATCTCTGGATTTACTAGGTATAAAATATAAATATGAATTTATATTTCTATAAAGGTTAATATTTTACAAAAACTTTCTATAAAGGTCTGATCAATTCATTTCACATAAAAAAATATTGTAATTTAGAGCATTGTAATTTTTTTCCCCAGAAAAATGCAATTGGTCATAATAAGAAATGTTTCCATTTGTTGTGATTACAAATAAGGCATATTTCACCAAATACTGCTTTCTTAACTTTTCTGACAATTTGAAAATTAACACTTTAGTTGGTTACAATTACCACTGTTAACTACTGGCTTATTACCTGCCAAGTATTAAGATATTAACTATTTATTAGTAGTAATAAAGTATGATCTTATTCTACATCCCTAATCCTGCCCAAAACTTAAACCTAACTTTTAGTTTATTATGCAGTTTATTAAGCTAATGATCCAAGTTAATGGTTTGTTAATAGCGTGAATTGGGATCTAAAATAAAATGTTACCAAAAGTTTAGCACAAACACATTAACAAAATGAGATTATTTTTCCATAGCTGTATGTAGTTGCTATATATAGTAATATATTTCAATTGAGGATAAAAAAAATTCCAGTTAATAAATGTGATCTTTATACAAGTCTGTGGTGTTTTTATTGACTATTCCCACATCTTAAGCCCACATCCTTTGCGATTCGTCTGTACAATTTCTGCTACCATTCATGTCTATAGTCCAACATTTAAAGCATAGTTATAGGCAATAGTAATGCTGTCCTTTTGCAAGCACTGCAGATAAACCCTACTGATGCAATATATAAAAGCCAGGATAGAAAGCAGTAAGATTTTCAAGGCTGACTGAAAGACACAAAGGCAGATAAGCTGATTAGGGCTGCATTCCAGACACATCCTGTTATGTTAGGTGCCAATGCCCCCATTTTTTGCCTTCCCTCTCTTTCTTCTTTTCTGTCTCTTTTACCCTTCCCTCTCATTCCTCTCTTCCCATCTTCTTAACTTTCTTTCTCCCTGTTCATCTCTCTCTCTCTCTTTGTGGCTCTTCACGCTCTCTCTCACTCTCTCTTTATCAGTCTGTGCCGTGGAGACCTCAGTGTGTTCTTTGAGTTTTCAGTGCTATGGTCATTAAACAGGATTAGTGAAGTGGAATGCCTGAGTGAAATGCCACACAATAACATGAACTGTTCTCAACTGCAGATGGTACCCTGTGAACATACAGGAAGCCATCTACTGTTTACTTCCACCTTTTCACTCTAAATGTCATTTTGGGGGTTTTGCGCAAAACTCCAGTTGCTTGATACCATTTTGTCTTGGTTTTAATGTATGTGTAGGTGTTTTATCATGGAGGACAGAGGCTATTTGGTGGCCCATCCGACACTGATTGATCCAAAGGGTCACGCTCCTGCAGAACAACAGCATATTACGCATAAGGTAAGGACATTGGGATTAGAAGACAAACCGTTTATTTCTTAAATAAGAAAATAAGCATAAACATTAGATTGGTTTTAATTTAACTTTACCCATATTATATTTTGAAACTGGCAATGATTCTGAAAAGCAAGGTTATTGAGCTCATTGCCTTGTTTTGCTTGACTTTAGGAGCCTCTAGTGGCCAATGATATTCTTAACCACCCCAACTTTGTGAAGAAAAACCTGTGTAACAGTTTCAGCGATCGCACCGTGCAGCGTTTCTACAAGTTCAACACCAGCATTGTGGTGAGTGGAGTCAGCAGCATATTTTTCAGTTTATTTCCAAAGCAAGTCTAAAAACAACACAAGTTGACCAAAGTCACAATTACATACTGTGGCACGCACACAAAATTAAAACACGTGCAATTAAAAACAGACGAACGTACTACACATAACGCCCACCAAGGGCAGTTATATGTGACTGAACGTTAGAGATGTGTTTTCAGCATTGATTTATAACACTTCAAAGGGTCATAGGATCTAATGTTAAGAGGAAGGCTATACCAGAGTCGAGGTGTTGCCACCGAGAAGGCACGTATTACTGATGTTAGGGTGACACCTAGTGTACGTTGTTATTATGACAGCCAGGGTTGCCAGGTTCTAGAAACGTTTCCAGCCGACTGCAAAACTCGCTCACAAAAGGATTGAAAAGTAGCCAACCACAACTGTCGAAATTAAATAAATGATTTAGGTGATTTTAGCTAAACATTTTACGTAGCACTTTGGATGGTACTTTGTTTTTACTCTCTAATTTTCACCACTTTCACATAAACTAATTTAAAATATCTGCTATAAATATGAATAACGCTGTCACAATCTGACAAGCTGACAAATTCAGCAGTAAAAGTCAACTCCAGCCAATTTTAGGCTATTTATATAGCACTTTTCACAATACAAATTGTTTTAAAAAAAAAACTTTTCATAATTATCATAGAAAATTTCATAATCATTGTGAAGTTATTGTTGATGTAAATGTAAATAATGTAGATATTCTATACAGATAAACCTTTTAACGGCCTTGTTACAGTACATGTATATAGTCATTTATTTATTTATGCATGCAAGTATTTTTTTCTAAATAACTGTTGTTGTTTTTCTAAAATGCTGATAGCAGCTATAGCATTTGTACTAAAGTATAAAGAATATTCAGTTAGTTCTCATTTAAATTATCAATTAATCAAATTGTATGCGCAAAGTGAAAAACTGTTCTGGTTTTTTTTTTTTTAAGGGTGATCTGACGAACCTTGTGCATGGCAGTCATTGCTCAAAGTACCGGCTCACCCGTATCCCAGGAACAAATGCGTTTGCTGGTATCGTGAATGAGACGTGTGATGCGCTGGCCTTTTGTGCTTGCAGTACTGTGGATCGTCTCTGCCTCAACTGCCACAGGTAATGTTTCACTTTTGCACAACTCCAATTTATTTTAGATTTTGTAAATATTAAGACATTAATCATTTACACTACTGTTCAAAATGTTTGGGTTTGTAAAATAAGTCTCTTCCGTTTATTTGACAACATTTATTTGATCAAAAATATAGTGAAATATTATTACATTAAAATGATTGTTTTCCATTTTCATATAAAAAAAAAAAAAACTTCTGTGGTGGCAAAACATAACTTTAGCCATCACCTTTGATTACCCATGAACTTTAAGCACTACCATTAAAAAAAAATGAAATGAAATATGCCATGAAAGTTTTTTGCATCACTTTTGATTAAATGTTATGATAAATAAGAGGTATGCATTTCTTTAAAAATATTCATCTACATTTATTTATTAGTGATTTTGTGGAACTTAATCCAAGGTTTCATAATGAAAATGTTTCAATAAAAATGCAAAAGCCAGTTAAATTCAGAAATACCCTTAAATACCCTTTATACAAAAAAGATGAGCCTGTTAACCCTTTAATCCCACATTCTCATATTTAAGAAATCACCCCATTCTCATATATTTTTAAAAACTTGAAATATGTGGGACCACTTTTTTTAAAAAAATGCAGCTGTGGACCAAGATTTCCATATAATCAGGAATAAATATGCAGTGCACAGATTTTAGAATGATAGATTTACTATTTGTCAACTTTTCGGAACATAGAGGTGGCTTTAAAGCAAATAGACAGACTAAAAGCCACAAAACCCAAACTTAAAATTTAGTGAGTCTTTAAGTGACGTTATATAATTGTCAAGTTAATGGATTCAAGATTAAAAGATCATTAAACAGACTTTCCACACACTCTTTCTTCTCTATATGCACCAGACACTTTCAAATAAACATTCCATGTTACAAAGACTCAAAAAAAGAATAGATATCACCTTTTTTAAAAAGTACATTATAATGTATAACTGCAGGTTAATTATGTATACAATTGGCAGCTGTACGGTCCACCATACTCGCACCTTAACTTTTTTATTTTGATTCTAATGTAATAAAGTAAAAAATATCTTTTGTAAAGCTGCTTTTTTGAACAATATTTATTGTGCTAAAAGTGCTATACAAATAAACTTGAATTGAACTGAACTTTCTCAATAAACTCCTCGTCTTCCTCAGAATGGAGCAGAATGAATGCGAGTGCCCCTGTGAATGCCCTCTAGAGGTGAACGAATGCACTGGCAACCTCACCTATGCTGAGAACAGGTAAAGCACTGCTGTTCTACATAATTCATACAAGAACATGTCAAAGTAGCCATTAAGCCTATTTTAAAACATATTGCACACAATGTCAGGATGCAAAGGTTGCCCCTTAAGTGCTTTGAGAACGGCTGCAGCGATACATGATACAAATATTAATCACCGGAGCACATGTCCAGATTCTCATCAGCATTCACTGGAATGAATCACACTTAGTCACACACACATACACACACATACACACACATACACACACACACAAACACACAGACACGCGCACACACTTCTGCCTGTCACTTCATCAAGTTCTTGTTTGTCACAATGAATAGCTATCCAGCCACCTGTGTCCTCAATTAGCCGTACAGCTCCGAATTATTCCTCGGCAGACATTTAGACACTTTCAGGTTTGTTTCATTATTCCCAGCTGAGGGATCGTAAGGCATTTACCTTTCTGTTACTCCACCATCTGCTCATTTTTTGTGAGGAACTGTACACTTGAATATGAATATATATATATATATATATATGAATATATGAATATATATATATATATATGAATATATGAATATATATATATATGAATATATGAATATGTTATTATATTATATATATATATATATAATATGTTATTTTATTTATTTATATATATATATATATATATATATATATATAATATAACAATAATAATGCATTATTTGTTGTATGTTGAATGTCATTGATGTACAGAACAGACTGTAAGTAACCACCAATAACTTTGACTTTAGTGAGCTACTTGTTGCATTTAGGGTGTAACTGACTCAGCTTGCCTTACTACTGTGTGCGCAGAAACCCGAGCTGTGACGTGCACCAGGAGCCTTTGTCTTTGACTGTAATTGAGCCCAGTCTACAGGATACTCTGCCTCAGTGCATCAACACCAGATGCAGCCAGCGCTTCACCAGCAGGTACAAACTGCCAATAGCAGGAGGCCTGAGAGTAATGATCATTCTCCTTTCCCTTAACACCTATTATCATTTATTCACAGCCTATGCTGATCGCAACTACAGGAGTTCTAGTTTCTTAAGATCATTTACAGTGACAGCTGTATAAATCTGTTAAAACTCACACATAGAGCTCATGAGTTGTATGATGAATCAGATGTTAAATTTTAGGTGATTAAATGCTAATTATTAGATGGTAAATATGCATTCAACGTTTATAAGGATAATACATTTTGTTTTCTTTTTTTTTTTTTTATGAAAATGAAGGCTTAAATTCATTTCTTATTGTAGAATATATGTGCCTCTTATTAAATGTTTTGTTCAAACACATTATTTGGTTAAACAAAATTAGCAAAAATTGTGGGGGAAAAAACATGATATGCACTGAAATTGAGAAGTGTATTTAATTTACTTTAGTGGCCAAGAAAATATTTTTTAAAAATTCAGAATTTCCTTTAGTTAAAATAATAAATAATTAAAATAAGGAATTAAAATATTAAAACTATCTGTAAATATAATAATAAATAAAGACACAACTTTGTTTAAAAGTAAAAAAAATCTTATTTAAAAAATAAAAATGTAGTTTTGTAGTTCAAATGTAGTTCAAATTACTAGTAAAATCAAAAAAGAAATACTGATATCCTGTTTTTGGGGTCAGTGAGTACAATTAGTATCATAATAAATAAGGAAATGAATACTTTAATTGAGCAAGACCACATTAAGTTAAATAATTTCCAAATGAATGTGTTTAAACTTTATATTAATAAACAAATCATAAAAGAAGGATCCGTTTCCGAATCTAAATGCAGCCTTAAACCTTGACAGTTTTAGTTAAACATAAAAATTGTACCCACAATTGTAAACCAATATACAGTAAGTGCTATATAAGTAATACTGCTTTGTGTCTGTTCTGGGTTTCAGTGACTGTTTTGGTGTTCTGGACTGTGAGTGGTGTATGGTGGACAGCGATGGAAAGACTCACCTGGATAAGCCTTACTGTGCCCTGCAGAAGGAGTGTTTTGGAGGCATAGTGGGGGCCAAGAGTCCTTATGTGGATGGAATGGGCATTTTAGGTGAGCTACTGCTTCTGTAGTGACACACAGTGCACTTTATTAATAAATACATTTAAAATCAAGCTAAATAATAGGATTCACAGTAGTAATAATAGGATTCACAATAGTAGAGTCACAGTAGTTGACCAATTACTAGTTTTTATTTTTTTCTATTTCTAATTTTAGTATTGTTGTTTAGAGCAAGACACTGCAGGCAAAAACAGTTTTTTTTCTTGAACCTGTCAATGTTGAGATTTAGGGTTTTTGTCTTTTAATATTTAGTGGGGGGGTTTCAGTCTATTGTGGAAAAAAACACTCAAAATGCACTTTTATGTTTTTCTTTTGTTGCACCTATCAATTTTGTGTCTGTCGATTTCACTTACAGTAAATGTTTTAAAGGGCAATTTCTCAAAATAAGATTTTTCACCTGCATTAAGCCACAAATCTCCACCCACTGACTTAACAGTTTATTCGGTAACACTTTAGAATAATGGTCCGTTAGTTAATGTTAATGTATTTAATAACATTAAGTATGAATAATCTTGTAAAGCATTTATCAAGCATAGTTTAACATTAACTAATGCATTATTAAAATCCAAAGTTGTGCTTGTTAACATTAGTTAATGCACAGTGAGTTAACATGAACTAATGTAATTTAACTTAAATAACATTAACCAGCGTTATCAAAGGTGAATAAATACCATAATAAATGTATTACTTATTGTTTGTTCATGTTAGTAAATGCATTAACAAACATTAACTAATGGACCATTATTTAAAATGTTACAGTTTATTCTTCAGTTATGAAGAAGTTGTTTTTACATATACGTTTATACGTAATTTGGATGATTATATTCAACATTTTATTCTAAAGAATTTTGAACCTGACTTCATGCAAATTTCAGGTTTTTGCCTGGGAAATTAATGCAAATCAGCGCATATTTCACTAAATAATGCCTCATTTGCATATTTAAATATAACATTTTAGAACATTTAGAAGTTTGCTATTCATAAAGTAATCAATTTACTGGGAAAGTGTGGTGATAATGTTTAGTATTTATTACACTATTTGCATGCACTGTTTTGCTTTAGAAAAGATAGTATGCATGCTACTTTTCTTAATATAATTATGTTGACACTATGTCTTCATCAGATGAGGAGTTGGCTTCATTGAACATGATCAAGAGTGCTCCCGTGGGGCCTGTGGCAGGAGGGATTATGGGATGCATCATGGTTCTGGTGTTGGCTGTTTATGCCTACAGGCACCAGATCCACCGTCGTAGTCATCAGCACATGTCACCGCTGGCCGCACAGGGTAAGTCTGGACACTTGAATCTTATGGAGAAAACCTGATTATTTATACTTGGGACACTTATAAGAAACAGCATTTGTGTCTGTTGTCACTTTTTGTCCTCAGTACATAAGCACTGATAAGCGGGGCTTTCTTTTGCGCATCATTCCCTTATAGCAAACTAACTGTAACAGTGGCATGGTTAAGGATATTGATATACAGTTGCTATGGAAGCCCTCAGGTTGACGTCAACAGAAGGGAATGCCACTCCAAATATGGAAGCAAATGGAAAGACTTTGATTAAAGATTAACAAAGCTTTTTTTTCAGTGGATTAACTTGCACAAATTAATTATTCACCTTAAGAATAACAATGTGAGCAAGCAAAATAACCATTCTAAATTTGGATTTCATGTAGTCTTTAAAAACACCAGGAGTAAATGGAAATGCGTCTCCATCTACTTGTGATTTAAATATGCCAAAATGCAGATTAATAGCAGGTGTAATTGAACTCACTTAAAGGGGCAGTTCACCCAAAAATGAAACTAACCTCATCATTTATTCTCCCTATTGTGGTTTCTTTTTTCTTTTGAACTCAAAATAAGATATTTAGAAAAATGCTGGTTTCTAGCACCTATCGTATTTCATAGTATAAAACAAAAATACTATGGAACTCAATGGGTGGCAGTTACCAGCATTTTTCTAAATATTTTCTTCAACAAAAGATAGAAACTCATAAGTTTTGAACAAGTGAAGGGTGAGCAAATGATGCCCGAATTTGTATTTTTGAGTGAACTATTCCTTTAAGAAATTTAGTAAAATTTTGGCAGAAAAAAGTTTTAGAATTGTATTATCCTATTTTAATGTAAAAGGTCTGATGTAATATAGCTTTTGTTTGTCTTTATTATATTTGTGTATTTATTATGTTTATATTACTCTAAATGGTCTTTGCCATGAAGCTCACATGACATTAAATAAAACATGCGATACGATACTCGACACCAATTCAAATGTGTATGTTTCATCAGAACACACGCATCTTGATACAAGGTGTAAACAGGGCCTCTGATAAAGAGAAGGGTAAAGTCAGCATGAAAAGTTGCAAGTGAAACTCCCTGTAATGAAGGGAAAAATTATTGAGTGCACTTTTAAAGTGTGCTGCTCCCTGTGCTAATGAGATACTAAAACACAGCTGACCGCTGAAACGACCTTAGACGGATATAAAAGTAATTTAAAGAGCTGAATCCCCACTTCTCTCACCGTCGCTCCCTTATGTCTCTAGCAAACTCAGCTTCAGTATGTGCAAGACGTTTTACTTGATATGATGCAATATAAATCTGCTTGATTCAGTCTGTTTTGCAGTTACATAAACTGTCTGAGAGAGTCTGCCTTGGTTTCAATCTGTATTTTAGATCGAATAGACTTGAATGTGTTATATTTCCTTGAATTGGCTCTTTGCAGTTTTGCAATGTTTGATGGGCATTCGTGGGCAAAAGTGATGTTCATGAATTTAGATTTGACGCCTATGCGTCTTTTTTATGGCTGTGAACCAAAAGAGAAGACAAAGGTATATTACATCAAATGTGTTCAGGATTGCTCTGTCTTTCTAATCTTTTCTTCTGCCTGTCCTTCTTTCTCTCTTTCTTTTATCAGAAATGTCTGTGCGGATGTCCAACCTAGACAACGAGCGAGATGACAGAGATGAAGACAGCCATGAAGACAGAGGAATAAGTAAGATACACCCATCTGCCTATCTGGCACAGCTTCATATGAATTAACATTGGAAACCTATAATGGCCATTTTAGCATTAGCAATCACACTGAGGGCTTTACGTACATCACATCTGAGGCATTATACATTCTACCATCAATGCTGTTTTTCACGGAGTGTGTCAGGCACCAAATGGATGATAATCCTTCTATTCTTTGTGTACGGTGTGCTGTTTTATTCTTCTAGACTGAAAAGCAAGCATTCATGCTCACAATGGCGCCGTGTCATTCTTGTTTGATAATTGCCTCAAACGGGCATGTGGGTTAGACTGATGTCGTAATTGGGCTCATCTTTAGTGACAATATTATAATGCATTTCTGCATTCTTGTTCAGATGTGCGTTTTGTAATCAGAATCATATTTAATAGCATTAGATTTATAGCACAGAGTTGTTTTTAATTACATTTTGTTCTGTTAGAAATGTACATTGTTTAACTCTATGAAATCTGAATGATTGAGCAGGAGTAGGATATAATATACAGTCAATATATAAAAACACTAATTCTATTGAAAGCATGTGTGGAAAGGTACTAACCAAGGCAGTTATTGGCAAACATGCCAGATTGACTGCCATTGTAAATGCATAACTGTTGGTGCATTCAATTCTTTTTTTATTGTCAGAATAATCAACATTGTGGCAAAAATAGTCTAGACTGAGTTTAGGAACTTAACCCAAAATATTGCTAACGTTTAAGCTCAAATGCAACTGACCAGCTTTGTTAAAAACAAAGCCTAAAATTGTTTGGAAACTGTTGGCTGGACTGTGATGTTCTTGTGGCTGTGTCTTGGCAAAGTAAGTTTTAATGAAGACGCAAAATGTGGTAACAAACCAGGTTACTTTATAAACCACTTGAACAACAAGTGAACAAACAGTTTATAGCATGTCATAAGCTTTCATTTCTAAATATACTACTGTAGTGTTCGTTGTTAAAGGGATAGTTCACCCAAAAATTAAAACTCTTTCATCATTTACTCACCCTTCACTTGTTCCAAAAGTATTAGAGTTTCTTTCTTCTGAACATAAAATAAGGTATTTAGAAAAATGCTGGTTGATGGTACTTAGGCTGCATCTGAAATTGCATACTTCCATACTATATAGTACATATACAACAGTATGCGAGCCGAGTAGTATGTCTGAATTCATAGTATTCGAAAAACAGTAGGCGAGAAGCATTTGGAAGACCTACTACTTCCAGTAAGATTTCGAAGTGCGCATGCAATGGATGCTACGCTATCCCATGATGTCGTGCGAGAGAATTCGTGAATGGGAGTGAAGCAACGCAACTGATGTGGGTAGGTCATGTGATAATGACTAATAGCAGATGTAGTATGTCTGAATTTTATTCATACTACTCACATTCATACTATAAAAAATGTACTTTTCTAATGGTCGGTAGTATATGTAGTATATACTCGACTAGTAGGTGATTTCGGACGCAGCCTTAATGACTTACATAGTAATTTTACTCCTACTATGGAAGTCAATGGGTATATCAACCAGCATTTTTGAAAAATATCTTATCTTTTCTTTAATAGAAGAAAGAAACTTAACCACTTGAGGTAAAGAAAATGTTGAGGTAAATCACGTTTGGTCATAATAATTGAATTAATTTATGCAACTTGATATGTAAAAATAATAGATCAGCATATGTAGAAATAATTATTAGAAATAAACTTGATCCAAATGCAAGCTGAGTGTAGCTTTGCACGTCTAAATAAGTCATCTTTTTGCGTTTTTCCTCAATGTTTACCGAGTTCATCCCCAGTATAACCTTTTATATGAGAAATATCTGCAAGTGTGTTATTGCCTTTTAAATTTCCTGTTCTCCTGCACTGCGCTGGTCAGCTTCAGACCCAAGTGTTTTATTGTTATATGACCGCTTGCCTTTTTCGCTCTCTCTCTCCGCAGTCAGCAACACTCGATTCATTGCTGCAGTTATTGAGAGGCACACACACAGTCCAGAGCGACGGCGGAGATACTGGGGCCGGTCAGGGACTGAAAGTGACCACGGTAAGCAGGAATATGCGTGTGTCCGTACACTCTTCCCTTAAAATCGAAAGGAAAAAAAAAGATCCTTTTGAAACGAAGGTCAAAGAAAAATTAAAAAGCGCCACCATCAAATGTCTCACCTCAAAACAATCTAGTGAGTTTTCTTATTGAAATAAAGCAATGTGCCTTCAGTGTATGCTTGTGTTGGGCCTGTATTGCATTGGCAGCTCCGGGCTTGGGTTACACCGAGTCTATAGTGCATGCTAAATCTGCCGCCCCTCAGGGACAGCAGGCTTTCTGGAGATCATTGTGTAACCAGCAAGAGGAGAAAGGGCAGGGCTATTCCGCAAGGAGAGGTACAACGAGAGAACCGGAGGAAGAAAGACAGCAAAGTGGGCAGATTGAGAGATGCCAGAACAGTTAGAGGTGGCAAAGACCAAGTACAAAAAGTTTCTTTCCTGTATTTTTATTTGGCTGGGTGAAGGGTCGCCTCCCACCAGCTTGCTCAGTCATCCAGCTTAAGGGGTCGGTTTAAAGCAATATCGATTTGGCTTTTGAGCGCATATGCAGGAACGCTGAAGCTTTTTCCTGCGTTCTCTGACTCATTACTTATCCACCAACACACTGAGTTTTCGCCAGGAGCTACGCAGATATACAAGTACTCGCTTCAGATCGAGGTTTTAAGAATTTCTTTAAACAGCGATGGTTTTTTAAAATTATATTTTGCCAGGAACGGAGATGGATTTAAGCACTTATTTGCTTTCTTGGTTCTTTGATATGTTTAGGGATAGATCCTGATCTCAAAGCAGTATACCAGCTGTTTTGGTCTGACTGCTGAGGTTTAGAGCTGATTTCAGATCTGCTTTAAAGAGGCTCATGCAAACATTGATCAAAGTGAGGATCATAAGAGGTTTTTGACCTTTCTCTTCGACATTTGGTTCCAAATGTCACACATGGTTGAACGTTTGGCCACTTGACAGCAGGACAAGGCCTTTTTTGTGCTCTTTGTAAGACCCTAATATACTCATAGCTTAAAAGAAGTTTGAAATACACAAGCTGTTAATCAACATCTTAGGCTTCACTCATAAGAAGGTTTTGCCTGATATCCAGTGGCGTAAAGTAACGAATTACAAATACTGTAATTATTGTAATAAAGTAGTTTTTCTCAGGAATTGTGCTTTATTAAGTAGATTTAAAAATGTGTATTTTTACTTCAGTACTTGTTTTGTGCTGTATCTGTATTTTTGCTGTGCTATTTTCCTTAACTTGCGGTACTATGTTTTTTTTTTCTTCTTCTTGTCTATGTTCATTGGCTAAGTAGAATAAAGTCCTGTGATTCCCGTCCAATCAAATCTCCCATTGAAAAATTGCATCAGACAGAACGACTTTTCAAGAAAACACTTTTCAAGAAAACACAAAAACTGCTAGACATAATGACTGAGAGACTATTTAGACCAGGTGTGCCCAATCATGTTCCTGGAGATCTACCTTCATGCAGAGTTCAGAAGCAACCTTGATCAAACACACCTGACTTTCATTACCAAGTGCTCCTTCAGATCCTACTAAGTTGGTTTAGTTGTATTTTATCAAGGTTGGAGCTGAACTCTGCAGGAAGGTAGATGTCCAGGAACAGGGTTGAGCACCCTTGATTTAGACTGTATAGGTCACTGATGAGAAGATGAAGGATCTCTATTGTATGATGACTGAAATTACGGAATGGCCTTAAATAATAACTAAATGCACTACATAATGTTATAAAAATACGAACAGAATGTTTTTAAAAATATGCTCAAAATGCATGTATTCTATCAGTGCTGCATGAGCTTGGTTTGCGGCGTCAACTCCTGGACACTTGTGGCTTGTTAGTCAGGTTTGTAAGTGCATAATGTATCGTATATTTAAAGTATCGTCACAGCTAGATTTTTGCCCCTTTCACTCTGCATGTAAAACCTGCTTTCTGTCAGATTACTGTAGGTGCGTATATTCATATAATGTGTTCTCACATTCAAGTAATCTCACATTTTAAATGTATAGTTCATGAATCGCAAATAAGTTAAGTTAGACTTAGAAACACCCTTAAAAGAAAATGGCACTGATGATAGCTACATTTTTAATATGAGTGTATAAGGTGGAATAATTTTCCTAATACTCACTACTCTTGAGTACTTTCATAAGGGCAACTTTTACTCTTATTTTGAGTAGTATTTAGAACAGATATTTTTACGTGCACTAAATTTACTTGAATATGATTTTCAGTACTTTTCTCATCACTGCCGATAATAAAAAAAACTAAGTCTTGATACGAATGAGTGGTTAAAAACAAAACACAAATTCAGCTATTCACTCATTTTATTTAAAAACCTTAACTGCAGAGCACAAGGAAAGCTCCAGATCTTTCTTTCCCAAAATCATGAACAAATTGCACTTTGCTAACTTTATCTTGTCATTCTTAAACTAAATGAACCACAGAAAGTACCATGTAAACCTATATACTCCTCATGGACCAATGGTATTCTAAATGGATTTACCAACAAGCACAAATTTTTTTTTTTTTGGAAAGCTCAGACTCTCAAAACAAAATTAAATTTAGCTTAAAACTGTGTTCTAAATGACCGGTTTGTTCTTTCAATTTAGCTTGAAGTGCATAGGTGGCCTTTGGTGTAACTTTGTTAAACTCAGGAACTGCTGCAACCATTTTTACACAAGTTTTTGTAGGCAGTGTGTGACATTTAGTTGCCAGAAAGCATCTCATTTATTATTCGCTTCAGCTATTGAATGTTCAACTTCTTGCATTGCTGTCTAAATAGGAACTGTAGCAGATGACAGAGGGGAAATGAATTTGGGTTGTTGACAACATTAACATGAGCTATTTTTTTAAGTTGTATAAAGGGAGGTGTATCATTTGCATAAGTTTTTAACCACATTTCTTGATTTTCTTTTTTCAGTTTGACATAACATTTGTATTGTGATTTATTATTTAAAACTGCTTGTATAATAATAGGTGTAGTAGTAAGTACATGTCAGAACACGTACATTGCTTGAAGATAAAACTGAAAATAACAAGAACATCATGTCACATTTCTGCCACTCCTGTGAACCACAAGTACATAATTAATTTAATCATTACTGCTACTGTATCAGTGCATGTATAACAAGTGTCTGTTTTTATAAGTAACATTACACTGGTTAAGACATTATTATTTGTATCCCTGAAAAAAATTGTTTCTGTATATGTATTGTTTATAGTATTTAGCACCTTTTGCTGGCACAGAATGAATCTACTTTAGTTCAGAAAACACACACACTCAATAGTCAATTAAAGAGTCATTTGTACTTTATGCGGCTTCTTGATGGCAAAATGCATCATAGAAGTTACATGATGATTGATCACAAAGCAACATGTGGTCTGGCATATTTGTTACCCACGATATTATCTTGACAAAAATCATGTAACCTGACACAGTGACTGTCGTAACCGAGAATAAAAATTGTGTAGTCTGGACAGAGCTTTAGAGATACAAAACTCTGTCCTTACAGCACATTTTAGATTCAAATTTAATGGTAAGACTTTAGTATAGGGACCAGTTCTCACTATTAACTAGTGCCTAATTACTATTATTAGTAATTAATTGTTTATTAGTAATTCTAAAATACATATTCTGCGTGATCTTTTTATACATCCCTAATCCCACCCAATAACGAAATCTAACTACTACTTTAATAACTATTAATAAGCAGCAAATAAGATGTTTATTGAGCTAAAAGTCATAGTTAAGGGTTTCTTAATAGCGAGAATTGTACCTCAAAAGAAAGTGTGACCACTTTACAGTTGAAGTCAAAATTAAAGTCAAATATATATATATATATATATATATATATATATATATATATATAT
>CAIGQV010016829.1:0-22595 GCA_903798115.1 Danio jaintianensis
GTCATGGCTTTTGTAAATGTTCCTTCTGGTGCAGTATTATTTGGAATTTAAATGCAGAAAAGGTTAGAAATTTTATGCATATTCTTTGGCAGCCAATGTTGTACGTACATTCCAAATAATACTGCACTTTCCTTTAAACTGTCCCACATTAATGACCCCTCTGGGCTTAACAAAGCATTCATACTTTTTACTATAATCAATAGTATACCATAATGGGATTTCTACTGGGCCATTTTGCACCTTTAGTTGTTCACTGATGCCAAAACTGCTACATTTATATTTTAGTCTAGCTACATGTTTAAAAAGGAGATGGTGTTTAGAATGGCTTAGGGAGCCTAAGCATTCAGCAGGACAAAAAAGCCTCCAGTCTTTCTCCATATGGCAAAAGTCTCTGTTGAACTGAGCACAATGTTCATAAGTGAATGGATTAGGAACAACTACTACTTGGCTCATTGGTGTCTTTGTACAGAACAGGCAGTCTTTCTTTTTTATCTCTGCGGTAGTATACACTGCCCATTCAAACCACTGATTACTTTGCGCCATTTCCCAAAGTTCATCCAGTTCAATGTTGTCCTCATATGTACTATGATTTATCTCCACATTCCTCCTCTGCTTTCCGGCTACTTCTAGTGTCATGTCGACTAGGCTTGCATTCGAGGCTTGCTCCATTAATGACTGATCTGCTGTTGATAACAGCGTATAGTTGAGTGTTTGATTCATGTAACCCAAAGTTATGTTGTCTTGTGGAGCTAAAGTAGTGTAGTTAGAGTTCTTGGGCTCTAGAGTCATGAGGTTTTTTTACAGCTTGAGAGGTGTGATTAAAAGGTTGAACCGTTGGATGTGCAATGGTGGTATTTTCCATCCCTTCAATTTGTTGTATCTTTATAATATTGAGGCATAATATCAGAGATATGAGTGGTATGCTTCTATTCACCTCCTTCAGCCACATTTTGCACATCATTGTCTTCAGCTCTGAGGTTTTCTTGCTCACTTGTTTCTAGCCGGGGCTCTACTCCTCTGGATTTTTCTTTCAGAACCCTTGTGCAGTGATTCAGATGATGCCAGCAGGTGCTTCCTTCCACTTGGACAGCTGTTGGGGTTGCTCTTATGACTCGATATGGTCCTTCCCTTCTGGCCTCATTCCATTTCCGCCGGAACACCCTTAGATACACCTGGTCACCTGGCACAACTGGACCTGGCGTCTCTGCTTCTCCACGAGTCTCCTTTCTGGTTTCCTGCACATAAATAGCTTTGTGTATGGCAGTTAGATTCTTCATGTATGACCGTAATTCCATTTGCAATTGTTCTAATGGGGGTCCTTTATAAGGACCACGGCAAAACGGCACAGGCATGGGACGACCAGTTAACATTTCATGCGGTGTTAAATGTGTGTTTCTGTTAGTTTGCATGCGATAACTCATCAAAGCAAGAGGTAAAGCATCAATCCAGTTAAGTTTATTACTTGCACATATTTTATTGAGTTTGGCCTTGATGGTTCCGTTGACTCTTTCAACCATTCCTTGAGATTGTGGATGGTAAATGCATCCTAATCTTTGCTTGATTCTCAATTGTTGCAGTACTTGTTTAACTGTCTCTTGTATGAATGCTGATCCATTATCTGAACTTATTTCTGATGGTATTCCAAATCGTGGAATTATTTATCTTGTCTTAAATGTAGTAACTGTTCCTTCTTCCCTGCTCTGCTGCTGGAATCACCTTCACTTATCTACCAAACCTGTTATTTCCAAAAGCTTGTATCTCTTGCCCTAAACTAGTTTTATCCTATCACAACATTCACAATCAAGTGCATAAATAGCCCCTTAGCTTTATTGCTGTTCTTTTACTCACACTATACTTCGCACCAATGTTATATGTAAACATCAA
Source organism: Danio jaintianensis (assembly GCA_903798115.1). Taxonomy (NCBI): domain Eukaryota; kingdom Metazoa; phylum Chordata; class Actinopteri; order Cypriniformes; family Danionidae; genus Danio; species Danio jaintianensis. Next base: position 1,885 of record CAIGQV010016829.1, read on the forward strand.
TTCACTGATCACTGCATTCAAATAATGAGACCACTATCCTTCCTGCTTAATGTTTCTTTACCACTTCACCCTTGAGCAAAAACCATATACATCTGCAATGCCAATATTTAGAAATGCTATTGGCTCAACTATCTGTACTTCATATGTATGCCAAATTTCTTATGTCTTTTTCGCTCCCCTCTAATGCCACATAGATGGTTCATAGAGACCCTTTTGTTGTTAAATTTGCACTCTCATCTAACTGAGGTTGTGACACTATAAGTACTAGTGTTAGAACTGCTATATTATTTCCTTTACTAAAAAACTAATTTCTTATTTATCATCTTAACTGACATTATTATTGCATCTGGATTTCATGTTAATAGTATGCCTAATTTTTTCAGTCCTTTTTGATTTATAATTTCTCAACTCTTTCTATTATATTATCCTATATCTAATTAGCACTAAACCAGTCATCCTTAAAAAGTCATTTAGTTATTTATTTTAGTCTTTTAACTTAGCTTGAGATATATGGACCTGCAGATAACTAAATCCTACACATGTTATAACAAAATCCATCACAAAATCGTCTAAACCCTTTTGGGTATTCTGATGTCTGTATACTTTTTATCAGCCTATGTACTGTAAGTGTAACCAAGTGTCTACCCTCCTCTGGTAATTGCCTGAACTGAAATCAATTACTTTAACAAATTTGGTATCCGGAAGAACATATTTCAGTACAGTGTGTGTTAGAAACCTTTGCTGAAAAATTCTCTATCCCTGATCGCTCTTAAGTCATACACTATACGAAATCTACTTTTGTCTGTTTTGACTAATGCCATCATCAAGAATTATTCAAATCAAATTCAAATTAAATCCTTTTTAGTAGTCACCTACACAATCAGAACTGATTTGACAATGATTTTTTCATAGAAATTTCAAGTACATAGCTAGATTTCTTTATTAATTGCTCCTATGTTTTAACTCTTTTAGTATCTAGTGCGCAGACCTGCATCTTGTTTTTTTTTTTTTTTTTAATCCTCACTAGCTGTGGCTAACTTTATAACCTAAATCATTTCATTTGTGAGCCATTTCTCAATTTAAATTTTATATCAATTTGCGTTTTTCACTTTCAGCTCCTAATTCCTTCCTGTTTTCACATCAAACTGGTTATCACTACATTTATTTGTAATTTTTTACAAGTTAAAATCACTTATTTCTTTATAGGTTCCTCTCTGTGTGTTCTGATTTTTCATCATTAGTCCTTAATACTTTTTGCTTTTAATTATTTCTTCACATATGGTTATTTGTGAAACAAAATCTGTTTTCTTAAACACTTTTCTCTTTCAATTATTCTTTTAGTACATTTAGAACTGTTCCTTTTTGACCTATTATGTACTGTGAGTTCATTTAAAAACATTTCTAGTTCTAATCTCTTCTTTAATTATAACTATTTTTTTCTAGATTTGAATCACTTTCATGTTTTCAATATCCAATCTTGATTTAGGCAATTCAAAATAAGATTATGCTAAGATATTTCCTTAGTTTTTACTTAAATACTTAATTCCATCAACATTTCTAATCCAAATTATTTAAATATCACTCCAACAGTATACATTTAAAGTCATACCTTTTTATATCGTACATTTTCATATAAATCTTTTTACTTTTCTTTCTATCAAATTGGCAGAAGTCTGATTTGATACAAGAATGGGTAACTACACTTTTGTTCTTAATTTGCCCACTGTGTGGTCACATTGTATTTCATTTGGACTATAGGTCTGCTGCTTTAAGGTGGCCTGTCAGACTCTCCCTCCTCGCACCCTGAGAAGACAGCTGGTTCACAGATTGGTGCTGCAGTCTTTTATGTGGTATCCAGGGCCACAGCTGCCCCCTCTAGTGCTGGCTTCCTTCTTTCACCCAGATGATGCAAATGTCTGGTGGAGCGCTTTTTCTTGTTTGATCAGTTCATCATTCTCTTGTTTGCCTCTTTTTAGTGTCTCTGAACATAAGTAGCCTTTTCTGCCCTCAGTAAGTTCTGGGCTTGCAGTGCCTGCATCACTGCTATCACAAATGTCCACAGCCAGCAGTTTGTCCATTGTGTTTTTCAAACACCTTATCCATTTGCCAGTGCACTCCGAGATGTCTGGTAGGTTAAAGACTACAGTCCCCCAAAGTCCATCCCTATGTCCTCTTAATTCATATATATGAAATTTAGTTCATGACCTAATAGGTCTTTTTCCTCTTTCCCATTTTTCCTCCATCAAATGAAGACTCCTCCCATCTAGTGTCTCATCTTTACTGTTTATCAGCTTATTTTTCTCTAATTATCAGCCGTTTTTATCATATGTAAATATGCTTAATTTTCTATTTCTTAAATGTTCTTCTAATTAATTTCTTTAGCTTCAGATTGTGCTTTACTTTACATTTCTCCTTATCTATTCTAGTGTTTCCTCACTAGTTGGTCTTTCTTTATGCTGTTTTAATTTCTCTAACATTTCCCATACATGTTTTAATTCAACAGCACTTATTTCTCACTCTTTTTTTTACACACTCATTTATTTTTTATTTTTAGTTTGGCATCTCTACCCACTTGCTTTTCATCCATCTTAAGTTCTCCTACTACTTCCATTAATTCCTTCTGTAATGGCCATTGCCCCTCGGTCTGCAGATACATATGTAAACAAAAACATTTGTTCTTTAGCCTTTCTTTTCTCTCTGTCTCTCTCTATGCTCCTTCAATATTCATTTTTCTTCTTCCTTTTGCTCTCTTTTTGCCTCTTGTCTTTTTCTTTGATTCATAATTATTATTATTTCCTCACACACACTGCTTACATCAAATGTTCCTTCCTTTTGCCATTATTTTATCTTTTATTTTCTCTGCCACATATTTGAGTATTTATTGATTAGATCCTTACATAGTTGATATTTTAATCCTAAGCTGTCCACTGGAGTGTTTGCCATAGCTATTCTTCTTTCTGTACTCACACTTTTATCTTAGTTTATGCTCTGTTTGTATAAATCTCTTTTTCCTAATTTTAACCCCTCTTCTTTATTATTATTTTATAAACCACGCCCGTCTTATTTTATTTATTATTATTACTATTATTACGTCTAATTTTTATTTTAGAATTTTAGTTTATACGCTCACTCTATTCTTTCCTTTTATTTTATCCTCCACCTTCCTGTCCCCACTATTCTTATTTATTTTTATGGTATTTACTATATTTACCTAATTTTAAATTACTCCAATATCTACTTTGTAATCTGCTATCTATCTTTATTTTTCTATATATCTATTTATAAACTTGTTCCTCAACTTCACAATAGTCTACGTTCCCCTAGCTTTATAATATACCCACTATTTCCACTCCACTGCTTTAATCTTTTTGCCTTTTCTCTAAGTCACATGCACTCACACAAAGATTTCATTCCACCTTTATTGCAGACACACTTCTACGTTTCATTCATTCAGTATCCCGTTTATCCTGACGGGCTTATACACTCAAGTCAGTTTTTACTGCACACATACAAGTATTCCACATTTGTTCTTTATCCCTTTTTATGATAAAGGGCTTATTCTTACACACATTCCTCTCAATGCGACACTAAGGGCGTCCGTCTCCAGACAATCTCACTTAAGAGACATCAAGGAGGGGGGCACCACCTTTTGCCCACCAATACGGAATTTATTGCCTCACTCACACACACACAGTCAGCCACTTGCACACAGACACAGCAACTTACACTTAAATTAAAACTCACTACACTACACTATACTCTTCTTGAGTAACCTGCCTAACAGACCTTCAAATTTTTTCCTAAAACTGAAGCGATAACCAGGATTTTCACTACACTCCTCTTGAGTGACCTGCCCGAGCAGCCTCTAACCTTAGAGCGGTAACCACAGGATTTTTGCCTACCCATGCAGCCCTTTGCTTATCTACTCAAACAAAGCGGTATCGTAGGACTTTGCGCATTTCTCTATACTTAATCTGCTTTTAACTTCCTAACTATCACCGTAAATTAGAAATTCACTCTGCAACTCTTATCAAGCTCAGATATCTCTAATATGAGTAACAATTACGAGTTAACGTTTGAACAATGTCCATCAAGGCCCACTCATTGTTAAACACAGATTGTTGCATGCAACATTTTTCTTCTGAAATCAAAACCCTATTTCCCTTTTATTCTTTAGCTCTTTAAATTTGGAGAAACAGTTTAAGTGCCTTTACCATCACAAGCAGATTCTGGCAGAACAACAGAACTTGTAAGCAAAAATCTCTGCTCACCTGATTTTCGTGGCCACGGTTCTGTTGCTCTTCCAGCTCTGCAAGCGTGGTCGTCACTGTCCTGCTCCTTTCCAGCCCACCCAGGGATGCCAATTATGTGGTGGGTTTTTCTTCCTTCAATAATCAGCCAAGTCTGATGGTTTTGAGTTCAGAAGAGTTCTTTATTGTCGACAACAAAGGAGATTTTTTAGGAGACCCTCAGCAGCATCTCTGTCTGAAAATTCTGCCTCACTGATGCTCTGGTCTGCTTATATACTCTTTTGCTGCTGTGTTTTCCATTGTTCCACATTGTTGTCATAGTTTCAACCTTGGTGTATTGACCTGTCTACTATCTCTCTTGACCCCTGACCTGACCTGTTTCGCATTCTTGACCATTTCTACTTAACTTGTTGAGGTGGCTTTTTAGTTTCTCATGCTTCCTTGACCTGTCTAACTTGAATTGCCCCGTCAGGCCCTTTAATTTTTAACTCTGCATATGGTATATATATATAGTAGGCAAGCAGATTCTACACATACACTTACATACACTTTGATTATATAGATTAACTTCACACTGTAAAGAGTTAAAATCCACTTCACCACTTGACCAAAATGAGTGTTAACTAGCCATTTGTTAGACAATAGACACAACTGACAATTTGCATTACTTTGGAGACAGGTTCAGGTATTTTACAATGTAATTTATATATTTAAAGAAATTTGTAATCTTTCAATCCCTTTCACCTGAACAGGCAGGACGGAACTGGGTCCTACCAACCCTCTCAGAAGAACTGCTGGCTCAGCTTGGACTCTTTTGCACTTTGTGGAACGTGTTTTTCCTGGAGCTTCAGGCCATTCCTTTACTGAGCCCCAGAGGAGTTTCCCAATGACTGTCTCATTCTGATGAGTAGCTGGTTTACTTTCCTGAGATTTTCATTGTTTGTACAGTCACGATTAAGATGCCCATCTTCTCCACACCTGTAACAAAATATGTTGGTTTTGTTCACTGTACGAGTTGGAGTTCTATAGTCAGCAGTAGCAGCCAGACCGTGCATGGCTGGACGATCATGGTTTATAGGTTTTTTTTTGCTCCAGCTGAAAAATGTGACACCTCATTTTTTAGCCCCCTAATCTCCCTCTTCAACTTTTCCCCTTCTGAGTCGGTAATACCAGTGTTAGCAGATGAATCCTTCTTTTTTTTTTTTTTTGAATGAATGAATGAATTAACACAGTTTTGACATTTATTGTGATTATCATTATAGGTTGATTTATTTTTTTTGTACAATTTATTTATTACTTTTTTTCAGTTTGCATATCACAACAGATTGCACAGTTACATAATAATAATCATCATGTAGACATAGCAAACATTTTACACCCTATTCTCCCTCCCATCAACCCGTTCCCTAAAAAAACAAAAACAAAAAAATAAATAAAATAAAACAAGAACAAAACAAGAACAAAAAGGGGGGGGGGGTATGTTTAAATCAGGTAAAGAGTGTTTCCCAGGTGTTTCCAAAGTCTGTGCTTAGACCGTGATAGTACCCTACTCCCTCAGAGTTTTTTCTTGTTGTAGCAGACTGCCAACATTTACATTGTACTTTAGGAAGTTATCAAAAGGTCTCCAGATATCTTCAAACACATTTTGTTTCTTTTTGACAATGTATGTGATCTTTTCCATTGACATATGTGACGCCAATTCTTTAATCCACTTTCCAATTCTTGGTTCATTTATATATTTTCAATTAAGAGCAATAATACGTTTAGCTTGTAAAACACATTTCTATGAATCTGACCTCTTTGCTTTGTAAGAAAGGGCTGACAGGATATACAGTGCATCCGGAAAGTATTCATAGCTCTTCACTTTTTCCACATTTTTTTATGTTACAGCCCTATTCCAGAATGGATTAAATTAATTTATTTCCTCAAAATTCTACACACAATACCCCATAATGACAATGACAAAAAAGATTTTTTTAAATTGTTGCAAATTTATTAAAAATAAAAAAACCTGAAAAATCACATAAGTATTCACAGCCTTTGCCGTGAAGCTCTAAATTGAGCATAGGTACATTCTGTTTCCACTGATCATTCTTGAGATGTTTCAGCAGTTTTATTGTAGTTCACCTGTGGTAAATTCAGTTGATTGGACATGATTTGAAAAGGCACACACCTGTCTATATAAGGTCCCAGGGTTGACAGTGCATGTCAAAGCACATCCCAAGCATGAAGACAAAGGAATTGTCTGTAGACCTCCAAGACAGGATTGTCTCGAGGCACAAGGCTGGTCTGAAAGTTCCAATAAGCACAGTGGCCTCCATCATCCATAAGTGGACGATGTTTGGAACCACCAGGACTCTTCCTAGAGCTGGCCGGCCATCTAAGCTGAGTAATCGGGGGAGAAGGGCCTTACTCAGGGAGGTGATCAATTCTCTGGTCTGATGAGACTAAAATTGAACTCTTTGGAGTGAATGCCAGGCGTTACTTTTGGAGAAAACCTGGCACCGCTCATCATCAGGCTAATACCATCCCTACAGTGAAGCATGGTGGAGGCAGCATCATGCTGTGGGGGTGTTTTTCAGCAGCAGAAACTGGAAGACTAGTCAGGATAGAGGGGAAGATGAATGCAGCAATGTACAGAGACATCTTGAATGAAAACCTGCTTCAGAGTGCTCTTGACCTCAGACTGGGGCGACAGTTCATCTTCCAGCAGGACAATGACCCAAAGCACACCGGCAAAATATCAATGGAGTGCCTTCACAACAACTCGGTGAATGTCCCTGAGTGGCCCAGCCAGAGCCCAGACCAAAATCCTATTAAACATCTCTGGAGAGATCTGAAAATGGCTGTACACCGTTGCTTCCCATCCAACCTGATAGAGCTTGAGAGGTACTGCAAAGAGGAATGGGCAAAAATTCCCCAAAACAGGTGTGCCAAACTTGTGGCATCATATTCAAAAAGACTTGAGGCTGTAATTGCTGCCAAAGGTGCATCAACAAAGTATTGAGCAAAGGCTGTGAATACTTATGTACATGTGATTTTTTGATTTTTCAATCTTTTTTCACATTGTCATTATGGGGTATTGTGTGTAGAATTTTGAGGAAATGAATGAATTTAATCCATTTTGGAATAAGGCTGTAATAGTGCTGTGACGGTGACAATTTTTTACTACTGCGGTGGGAAGTCACCAACAACCGCCGGTGTTGTGGTGGTGGTGGGGGGGGTTGGGTCAATTATTCTGTAAAATAATCTGTGACAGAAGTTCACTCAAAAGTGAAAATTCTTTCTGTCATTAATTACTAACACTTCTGTCATTCCAACCTTCAGAACACAAATTTTGATATTTTATAATATGAAAAAGCAATTAATTTATGAAAATTGTGAAATTAAAGCAATAGTCCAGAGATCTGGTCCCCGCGTCAGGTCAGGGTGCGCCTGTATATAGCCTTTAAAACGTGCACGCGGCAGCGGAGGCACACTCTAAACTCACACGGGAGAAAACTGCACTAGGATGACACGAAGGCGAGCAGCCTAATTCATTTAATGTTTTGGTTAACTAATTCTTTAAATATAACTCTTTTGAGCTCTAAAGGGAAAAAAACGCTAAACAAATTTGCCATTAAATTAATTTTAGCAGAGACGCAACTGCCAGTCATTTTCACATTACTTTTTTAGTAGGGGATTAATATTACAGTACCCTACTAAAAATGTTTAGTTGGACACTGCACAGTCCTACAGTAGTCTACACTATAATTAATATTATAATTTATTATTAATATCATTAAAACTAAGCTATACAAAACGCAAAACCCTTTTTAATGTTTGCTTTCATTTTGACATGGCTAAAGCGCAGTTTTACAGTTGTGAAAAGAAACATCCCATTATGCAGCAGCATTCTCAAGTTAGGACACTTAATAAATGCCTTTTGGGTTTAAAGATGATCGGCCTGCGAAGTCAATTATAGTGTTATAAATGAAATAGGTATATAGTGCATTGAGTAAGTGGATTTGCCGCTGATCAACCTCTCACATGCGCTGCAGATAGGCTGAATGATAATCTAGGGTAGACAGGCTCTCTGTTTTGCTACACTAATGCCCGAACATGTAACTAAGTAACACATTTAGCTACTATTTTTTAAAATGACATTGAATTGTAACATTTAACTTTTTTCTAACACTGATATTGGTTGGGTAATGAAGCGTGATGACTCGGTTATGATTTATTTACCAGTAGTGGGTAGTGATAGTGTGTTACCTTGCATGTGTGGGCATAGTTTGACTTCTTTACCTAAAACTTTAAACATTCATGTTATTTGAAATAAAACGGAAATAAATAAGAAGAATAAAATATCATTTAAACCACTCGTCTGGCGCTGAAGCCATCGTCTGCGTTAATAAACGGTATCGTTGCATAACCTTCATTGATAAAATCAGTAATAGCGAAATATTGTGCATATATAATGCATATTATTATTATTACTATAAAAAGTATATTATTGGACTAAGTCAGTATAACTTAGGCAGTAATGCAAATTAATAAATAAGTGAATAAATAGCCTAAATGAAAGGAACCAGAGGGACCAAAATCAGTCCCCAGGTCAAGTGCCCCCCTATGGGATTAAAATGCCCCCTCAGTTATGACATCCTGGTGCCGGGTCTGCTAAAAATATTCGTCTACTAGTAACAAGTCAGATGTTAAAAAAAAAAAAGCAGCGTAAAAAAAACAGCGTAGGCTACTTACTCTCCACCTTTGTTTTCTATTCATATTCAATTCTTTGCCAGAAAAAGTAACATGTTGACTTTGTCCTGTTCAAGCAAAGACCTAATTGGGGTTACAATGTTTCCAGCAGCACTGAACACGTTCAAACGGTGTGCTTGTAGCGCAAATGCAGATACTTTTTCGCAACCGTGGCCAAGAGAGGATATCTTGATTCACTGTTCCACCACCAGCATTTCTCGGAAAGCAGGTTTCTCTACACTGCAGAGCGGCGCGTTCTCAACTACCAAATATGTTGGTACATTTCTCGTCAATGTCTTCCATTTATCACTTTCTCTTTTTTATCTGGCCATTTTTGAAAAGGCCTCTGCGATACATGGCTGACTAGCTGCGCGTTTGCGTTCAGAAGACAGGAGTTGATTATACGTGGCTGGGTAACATGACCGGAGATGGCTGTGGAGATTCGACGTGTTTGCCCATTTAACACTTTTTTTTTTTTTAAACAAACACTACAAATAGCTTCTTTTATTTATTGGTTCACCTTTCTCGTTCAGAACAAATCCAAAATGTTCCCATTTTGGCGATGTAACATTTGGTTTTCCAACGAGATTCATGGCTGAACTTGAACTTGCTGAATCGCGCCTAACGTTATATTCTAACAGAAATGCAATACTTGGCAACATAACGGAAATTTGTGTTTTAGAGTGCGTGACATCACGTACTACCGCCGGTGGCAAATGACCACCGCGGTGACGCGGTTGTCTCGGCCCTAAACAGAGACACACATTCTGTTGCATTTAAAACTTACGCAGTTCCAATTCTTTTCTTCAGTTTTGATGGACACTTCACAGGATCGCGCTCTTAGAATCCAGTCTCTTAACAGAACACGTAGACCTGCTGGAGTCCACATTTACAATTCCTGTAACAGAGCAGTAGCTAACATCAGGCTTATGATGACGTTAACTTTTCTAGTTGCAATTATTTACTAAAGCTTTTATCAGGATATGCAATAATAATATCACAATATTCACCACAGGTATAAAAACTATTTTGTGTATTGATGTATTTTATACAGATGTTTAAAAATGTAATTGCAAATGGATTATAAAATACAGCTGGTAACACTTTACAATGTCTAATTAGTAAATTGTAGTTATTCTGTTAAAATCAACAGTGAGAAACAGTAATATTTTATTAGTTGTTAACTTATAATGCACAATAAGACTATAAATAGAGAATTTTCAAGTAATATCTCATGCATGTCACAGGCCAGATTAACATATGAAAATATGAATGTGTGGAAAATAAACAGCTGGCTAAGTATTCCAGCATGTGGTGAAATTGTGTTTCTGAGCATCGCTTGACACAACAGGCTCTATATTTGCTAACGTGAACTCAGAAATTCTGAAATACACTTTTAAGCATTCAACAAGTTTCTCACCTACACTGCCGTGTTCTCAGGGAGTGGGATGACAAAGGATCATTTGCACTGGAGACAATTCTACATAGACAAACAAAACAACAGAGAGAAAGGTAATATTGAAATTATTTAAGGAACAACAAATAAATAAATGCAATGCCTTATATGATTCTGCCAGTCAGCCTGGAGAAAGAGTCTTGAATTCTGTCTGACAGATGACTGACTGTTATTGACCCCGCAAGACAAATTATAACCTTAATGAAATTTTATGAAGTATAATACAAAAACAATTTTACAGGAGCAGTTTAAAGAAAAATAATAACACCTACATAAATATATTTAACATTTTATGTTAACTGTAAAAAAAAAATCAAGTAAATAACTTTTTTAGATACAGATTCATACGTTTTGCTCTCATTGTAAATGACAGCCTATTAATGTAGGCTAAACAGAATCATTAATACTGGTATTGTAGTAAATGCTGGAAGACTTATCTACAACAGAATGATACTGTATAGCCTTTTGTTAAGATTTCTAACAAATTCGTGCATTATTTTTTCATATTATTATTAAAATGTTTTATTTCTACACTATTCCACTCCAAACTTACCTGAAATGGTCATTTGCAGCTCTGACTGAACACACAGCAGGTGGATGATGGGCAGAGATATTTGGAAAACATGTTGGCCAGCTGTCGTTGAGGACAAACTGTACTTACTTTTAGCATAACGGCTAATTTTAGCCAAATCAAAACAACTCCACAATGCTGTTGACAATGTGCATCATTTATTTCAGTTCCTTCGTGTAAAACTCAATAGTATTAAAGAGCCCCTATTTTGCATTATCAATGGTCATATTTTGGTTTTGGGGGTCTCCAACAACAGGCTGATATGCATGTAAGGTCAAAAAACACTTTCATTAGCTATGTTTCCATCCAAAAATGCGAAATAACTTTATGCGCTAAACTGGAATATCGCATAAAAGATGTGCGAATAAAGCAGCGTTTCCATCCAACGAGTCAAAGAGAACAAAATCGTCACTTCCTGATTAAATGGCGCCAAATATCAACAGTAAAACCGGAATTTGCTGAGGTAGGAGAAGCTGCGTGAATCTTTTCTTCATTTAATAAATGACTTGCACCTCAGAAGGCAATGCTGACGCGCAGTGAACGCGTGGCGGCGTTTGAAGGCGTGACACGCGGAGCACAGACGCTCTTAACAATTCTGGAGGTCATTAATAATATAATAACACTAATACTGAAATGCTTAAGGCATTTTAGAATGACCAAAACAACATTTCAGATGTTTTACAATGTGGTCAGCCTGCTGGTTTGTCCATTTACACACATTTTTATCATCACATGATCTCTTATAACCAAATCACATGACCTTTTTTTAATGCGCATACTGGAATTTGTTCGGTAAAAGTGTTTCCATCGCAGTTTATGCGCATCTTTTCTTATCGAATAAAAAGTTTATCCTATCCTATCCTAGTTTATGCGCATACATTTTTTATGCGCATTTTCTAAATTTATGCGCATCTTAGCGTTTCCATCAACCGATTTTTTATGCGCATATCCAAAATGCGCATAAAAATAGGTGGATGGAAACGTACCTAGTGTCTTATAATATGCATTTATTTTTACCTAATTATCCCAACGACTCCCATATGATTCGTTCAGCGATTTATTTGTTCCCAAACCTCTCCTTGGCGCGAAGCTAATCTGCGCTGATTGGTCCGATGACCCAGTCTGTTGTGATTGGTCGACTGGGTTCAGCGCGAGAGAGAAAAACCCACCACAGCTATGAAGTAGCAGCCAGAGAGTATGTGAGAGCCCAATGCAGGAATGCAATAAAGCTATGCAGTTAAACACCAGCATATTACTCTACTCTTATCCCTAACTCCAAGTAATAACAACGACACACATACAGTATTAATTCACACAGTGGCTAAAGTTGAACTATTTTGAAAACTGACAGCGCCGCACGTGTGAGGAACAGCTGATGGTGGCCATAGCAACGACAAACAGCAGAGGATCACGAGCACAAAACACATTTAAAGGAAGAAGCACGCAGCGCGTTTTCAACGTGGTTTTGGACACAATATGTGAATAGCTTTAACTTCTAGTGAATAGATTTAACCTGAGAGATACAGTACAAGCACTGATCTATAATAGATAAGTGATTAAAAGCCACACGGGGCACTTACAACTTATAACAGACAACTAAACAACACGTTATGCAAACTACACAAAACGAGGCAACAATTTTAATCACATTTACATGTTATGATCCATAGGAAAAAGAAACTGGTCCATATGAACTGCAACAGTTACTGACAAAGTCCCATACATAATACTCTCTGCTGCTCCTTCCTTTAATTGCAAACGGCCGACGAATCCCGCGCTGCAGCGTAGGTCATTGTATCAAAAATCAGAAAAATTACAGAAACAAACACAGCACAAGGTTGGCTATACTGTGGTGTTGTTGTGAAAATGAACTTTAACCCTTTATTCCCTGCAGCCGAATCTTCATCAGTCAGTGATCGTCATCTTCGCGTCATGATCAGTCCCGTGATCCTCAGCACTCCGCAAGTGTCTGAAGTCAAATGCGCGTTCACATTTTAACGGATATGGAACTACATATTTGGTAATGTACCGTATCGACAAAGACGCGTTCAAGCAAAAGATCCGAACCCAATTTGATTCATTCATTTGACTCTGAGTCAACTATTTCGCTAAAGAATCAATGTATGTATGTTTGAATGTAATTTGTCAGTTGACGAGATGTAAATAAAAGTGATGTATTTCATAAAGATATATCTGTTTTTAATGGGTCTAGATGCCTAAAGTCTGTCCACAACCTCTTAAAACTCACAAGTTGGGACACGTATATATAAATATTATTTTCTGCAGTATATACCCGGATGTACGTGCAACACTTTTGTATATTTCATAATTTCAGCGAGGGAAATGATGGACTATAAATGCACGTGTAAATGACGTCACTTGTGGACCTAATCACGATGGGGTATATATTGAACTACATGTACATAAAATTGTAAATATCCGTAACCCCAATCGAATATAGACATTTACAAATATATACAAACGTATATTAATGCATTTTAGGACATGTTATGCATTTGCGCCGTCCAGCCGCAAACAATTTTGGCCGGGGAGAGCACATCGCATTCAGACCAACAGTACACCATTTGTGCCGTCCTGCTATGGAAAGCCAAATGGCAATTACGGCGTTTTGCAGTGCAAAAACTGCGTTTTTTTTTATCCAGCCAAGAACACCGTTTTTGACACTGTTGGCTTACCATATTTCGCCGTTATTTTCAGCGTTTTTGTATGTCAAAGACGGCGTACAAAACGGCGTTTTGTATAATATTATAATCACCCCCTCCCATTACTGGAATTGAGTTTGGTCTATATTAGGCTATATGTTTGTAAAAGGCAAAAGAAAAAAAAAATGTTAACAGCCTATATATCATAGGCCTACACATTTAAGAGAGAACCATAATAACATATTAGGGTAAAAAACTACAGGCTTCTCACAAATCTTTATCAGTCCATAATAATATAGGCCATGTATGGTTTCATATCAGTTGTAATCGTTGCCTGCATATCCGTAAAAAAAAAGAAACACGGATTTTATATAACTGAATTGTTGCTGAAATGTTTGTAATTGCCTTTTACAAACATATAGCCTAATATAGACCAAACTTAATTCCACTAAACTCTCACAGACAGAGAAATGTCCAATAAACAATGAATGAAATACTAACTTAAGCATAAATTAATTTATAATGATAGGGTCTAAAAGCCTATTGATAAAATAAAACGAGTGATAATTCTACCTGCTTTAATAAGCATCGCCAGTTAATCAGTCAGTTGTCAGCTACATTATAAAAGTTTTTTAAAAAATCCAAACGCAAAGAAATTACCAGGTTTTGATCTTAAATTCGAACCCGTCACTAAACCAACATAGCGCATGTGCTTATGCACGTTGTCCACTTACCTACCGAGGAATACAGCATGGGGCAATCCAGGATATTTTATAGAGTCCACGTTATGTATTTGCATATATGATAAAGGAAAAATGTGGATAATATGCACGAGCAGCACTATGGCATGCATAACACATCTCGCAACAATATCATACATAACACACCTTGTAACAATGTTTGAATAAGAGGACCCTGAACGTGGATCGTCATTCAGATCGACACTCTACTACACAGGTCTTTTCAGCTACTTCATGGGCTGAACTGTGAAGTAATGGAAGGGGCTGATTGTAATATTATACAAAACGCCGTTTTTTACGGCGTCTTTGATATACAAAAACGCCAAAAATAATGGCGAAATATGGTAAGCCAACGGCGGCAAAAACGGTGTTCTTGGCTGGATCAAAAAAACGCCGTTTTTGCACTGCAAATACCGGCGTTTTGTGGATGACACGCGTTTGGTAATAGGCGCAATTTGACTCATTTGGCTTTCCATATCCTGCTGGTACTGGCTGAGTTCACAGCATGACAACATGTGTGTTTCGTGTTAATTATTGGACAAATTCCGTCTCACAAATTTCAAAACAATACCATCTCTATCTTGTACACATCATGCTTATTAAAAGACTGCACATATTTTACTGCAGTATCATCTCTTAAATAATTTGTTTATAAAAGCTAGATTGTGTGCATAGGTTTATTTTCGACCTTTTTTTTATACAGACTATTTACTGCATTCAGCTCCATGGACGATTTAAATGATATATTTTAGTGAATAACCTAAATATTAACTCAAATAAGTCTTAATAAAATAATTATCATCATCATTGATCCTGCCACCCTAAAGGTTTCTTAAATTAAGTTAAATAACTATTTTATTAAATAATTCTAAAATTATTTATATGATTATAAAATATATTATTTTTCCTGTCAAGCCGTTTATGCACACATTTTAAAAGTTACCTTGATGTACCTTGCTCTTTCTGGGAAATGTCTACTTAAAGTGTAGCTCACTTATTTTGAGAATTTCCTTTTGTCCAATTTTTTTGGATTAAAGTGCTTTTTTAAAAATGCTTTCATTATCCAAAATAATCTTAATCATTGTTTAAATAAGACTTAATCAAAACACCTAGTTCTTTGTTCAATTCACACCGTCAAAATTAAACAAATGAAAAATGCATTTCAAACTTTCATTTTCCATTTCTTCTGAATACCTCAACAACGGTGTCACTCGGTTTAATTTTCGATTTTACAAGTTTGGGTTGTTGCATTTCAGTCTGATCTCAGGACAAACTTTAAAAATTACACATTATTGTGATTTTCCATTTTTGATCTCTACGCTCGCAGTCGGGCCGTACCATTGCCGCGGTGTGGAGATCTGGATTAGTGCGCAAACTAGCAGACCTACACTACGTTCCATTCAGAAGGGCTCATCCCCATGCCCTAAGCCCTTCGAATGGTTTACCCTCCGGGGTGACCGCTTCGAAAAGATGAAGGGTGTAGGGGACCAAATAAGCTTGTCTTTGGCAAGCAGTTCTGCATAATCTAACGAGACAATATAGAGGTTTGTTGCGCTCTTTGATGCACAGCTGACGCCCATAATACACGCCTGGGACGAACAATCTGCATGCTGCACTTTTATTTATTTATTTATTTATTTATTTATTTATTTATTTATTTATTTATTTATTTATGCATGTTTGTATAGACTGTTTGTAGCCTATATATCATTTTGATTTATTTTATAATTATTTAATGTTGCGTTTTACAAACATAGATAGAAATTTGTCAACCTCTACACATTAAAAAGAAATAATGTAGCAAATAATAATAAAATAACAACAAAAACGTCATTATTTTAAAGCGTTAAACTTTTTTGGAGTAATTTGTTTCTATTTGCAAAAATGGATTTGTCATAAGTACTCTTTCAATTTTTTTTCTTTTTATAATTTTATTAATGTAGCCTAAGCCTACTCTCTTTTTGTATGTGCTTCATTGTGCCAAGGAGCATGGGTGCCTGAAGTGTCCATCAGTTGTACCCTTCAAAATCCTACATTGCGAAAGGGCCTTTGAAGTGGCGAGTTTTGCGTACAAAGTACCCTTCGGAGGGCAATATATCCCATTTGGTTGCATTATGCATTACTCCTGCAATATGAAACATTCATTCATTCATTTTCCTTTGGCTTAGTCCCTTTATTCATCAGGGGTCACCAAAACGGAATGAACCGCCAACTTATCCTATGTTTTACACAGCGGATGCCCTTCCAGCTGCAACCCAGTACTGGGAAACATCCATACACACTCATTCATACACACTCATAAACTACGGTCAGTTTAGTTTATCCAATTCACCTATAGTGCATGTCTTTGGACTGTGGGGGAGCACCCGGAGGAAACCCACGCCAACACAGGGAGAACATGCAAACTCCACACATAAATGCAAACTGACCCAGCCGGAACTCAAACCAGTGACCTTCTTACTATGAGGCTAACCAATGAGCCACTGTGTCGCCCTTTTGTTCTTTATTTAATCAGTGTTAATTGTATATGATAGCAATTAATTTCATATTGGGTGATTCCTGGAGGGCCAAAGTCTTTAACACTAATTGAACGTACCAGAAAAGAGGATAGGTCAGAAGTGGGTAGGCAGCTTGCTTGAAACCATGCAGGAAGATTGTTAGAACAGATCCAGTCAAGTGAAGCTTTAAATAATGTATTCTATCTCAAGCATGTTTGCAGAGGAGTGTGTAAGTGTGGCTTTCTAAAGTGAAAAACTATTTTATAAATTGAGGCAAACAAATCTGAAAAAGCGCATTCCTACAATGGCAGTGCTGAAGATTACTGTAAACGCATGAGCACACATTAAAAGAAGAAGTGGATTTTGGCCTTCTTAAGTTATACAAAACTATTTTTTAAATGCAGAATGTATTGTTACATTGAGGGGCAAACACACACACACACACGCACGCACACACACACACACACGCACAGAGAGAGAGAGAGACAGAGAGAGAGAGGTTTGTTTTTGTGAATTGTTGGGAGATTCTAGTTTTCTATTGTTATCAGGGCCGTGCAGAGACCCTTCCTTGAGCCCTATATGTGCGCGAGCCTGATTGTTATTATACTGCACAATCTGTTTTATCTGACTGTATTAATTTTACTAAATCTGATTGTGTGTCTGCCTATCTGTCTGTCTGTCTATTTACA
Organism: Danio jaintianensis; assembly: GCA_903798115.1. Lineage (NCBI taxonomy): Eukaryota > Metazoa > Chordata > Actinopteri > Cypriniformes > Danionidae > Danio > Danio jaintianensis. The sequence goes on from CAIGQV010016829.1 coordinate 19,489, forward strand.
TTTAAAATAAAGTTAATTATGGATCATGTATGGGTGTTTCCCAATATTGGGTTGTGACTGAAAGGGCATCCACTGCGTAAAACATATGCTGGAATAGTTGGTGGTTCATTCTGCTTTGTTGACCCCTAAAATAGAGACTAAGCCGAAGAAAAATGAATGAATGAATGAATTATGGATCAAGCACAAGAAGGGAATGATTTAAGACAAACTTGAGTGTGCAGTATATAATATCGGTATAATATAATGTTATTAATTGTTATTAATAACAATCAGGGCTCGACATTAACTTTTTTGCTTACCAGCCTCTGTGGCTAGTAGTTTTCCAAAGTTACTAGCCACTTTTCATGTTTACTAGCTACAATTTTGTTGTTAGGTAATTCTATTTAATATGCTTAGATTTCACTTAAACATTCTAAAATTACTTAATTATAAGTAATTTTACTTGATTTAGGTCATTTAAAACCCCTATGACCACCCAAATTATAATATGCATAGTATACAAGCTGATAAAAATAATTTAAAATTATGATGTACAACATAATTGTTATGTACGAATTGATGGACACTCAATAACTCAGTCTACACAGCAGTCCAGATGAACACACAGTCCACTTCCGCTTTATTTTTCACGCGCACGCACCACATGCAGGCGCATGCACTTCAATAAATCTTCTAACACACTGAACACAACAATTCTCCCCCCCTCCCAAAAACTTGATGAACTTTGTGAAACAAGTTTTAATGTGGCAGCCAAAGCAAAAGAAAACCTCTTAACCCTTATGCATGAAAGTCTATGATATAATCCTTAAGATAGGCCGGACAAGCTCTTGCCCGAACTGGTCTACCCCCAAAATTCTCCTGCTGTTGCATTTCTGGAACATCCTGGGTAGGATTGTGCAATGTTTGGGAAGGGCAGGGGTCAGTTTCCGGCAAGAGTGGTGGCGGATCAGGTTCTGTCTGTTGTGGGGACTCCCTGTGGAGTTGGATAGCTTATTCCTCGTGTTGCTGCCCCCATTGGTTCTGTTGCCCTTTGGCCTCTTGTTGAAGTAAGGGGAATAGGCACTTTCTGCAATCTACTTGCATGCCAGCGAGAACCATCACTTAACATATATGTGGTTGAGCCTAACCGACGAACCACTTGGTGAGGTTCAGACCAGAAAGATACCATTTAACTGCTACGGTAGGGCCCGCACCCTGTCCAGTACTTCGATGTTAGCATGTCTGACCCTGTGTCTCTTGTCAAAGTTATTTTTCATACAATCCTGGCTTGTAGTGACATTCACTTTGGCTTCTGCTTGGGGATCCTTTACTGTCGTTGCCGGCAAACAACGTTCTCTAAGCCGGTCTAGGGGCAGTTCTATCTCCCGGCCAAGCATGAGCAGAGCAGGTGAAACATGAGTGGTACTGTGCTAACTAGCCCTGTAGTGCAGTAAGGTTAGGTTAAGTGCCATTTGGAATGCGTATCCCTGTACCAGATGTGCCCGAACCCCATTCTTAAGACTCTGGTTAAACCTTTCCACTCCGCCATTTGCTTCCGGGTGATAGAGTGCGGCACGAATGTGTTTGATCCCCTTACTGCTGAGGAAAGTAGAGAATTTCACGGATGTAAATTGGGGACCGTTGTCGGTAGTTATGGCACTGGGCATGCCCCAACGAGCAAACAGGCTATCCAGTATCTGTGTGATAGTTTGGGAAGTAACATTTCCTGTTGGCACTACCTCCGGCCATTTGGAATGGAGATCATAGATGACAACCAGAAAATGCTGATGAGGGGGAACTCCATGACCATGGATTTCCCCACAGATGTCTACCTGAAGGTGCTCCCATGGACGTGACGGCCATGCAACTGGCTGCAAAGGGGTTTGAGCCGGTTGCCCAGTCTTCTCACTGAGAAGGCACGGTTCACAGCATCTGAATGAATTCTGGCTCCGCATCATTACTGCTTAGTGAGACTGCTGGTGTGGGTGCAGTAATAGATCTGGATAAGAGATCCGCTACCACATTGTCCCTCCCTGGTTGAATTTCAGCCGATAATCGTACTGTCTCAGGCGCACACCCCATCTGTGTAGAAGCAGAGGTTTATGACCTGAGCCGGAAGCTGATAAGAGTGTCGTGAGCACCTGATGATCTGTGCGTAGGGTGAAACGTCTGCCATAAAGATAGGGATGCCACCTCTCTGTGGCCCAGACACAGGCAAGGGCTTCATGTTCACCCACAGAGTATCGCTGTTCCGTGGGCGTCAGGGCCCTGGATGCAAGTGCTACCGGTCTTTCAACACCTTCCTGTTTTTGTGAGAGAACAGCTCCTAGCGCCTATGTGGAGGCATCACAAGTGACAATAGTCAGACTGTTTGGGTCAAAGTGAGCTAGATTGGGAGATGTGGTTTGCTGAGATTTTAGAATTGTGACAGCCTCAGTGCATTCTGCAGTCGAGTTCTATGGCTCGTCTTTCTTTAGTAATTGGCGGAGGGGTGCTGTGGTTCGGGAGTACTGAGGCAGAAAATGCAGGTAGTGGGCTGTCATGCCCAAAAATGAAGTTACCTGTGAAGTGGAGGAGGGTTCTGGGATTCTGTGAATGGCCTCGATATTTGACTGAAGCAGGGCAATGCCTTGGGATGTGGCGGCGCCTAAGCCAAATGGCATGTGTGTGTAGCGATATACCCCAGTGTGTGTGACAAATGCTGTGAGGTTTCTGCTAGAAGTATGGAGTGGCACTTGCAAATAGCCTTGTCGCAGATCCAGCTTTGTGAACACTTTTGACCCATAGAATCGAGTGGTCAGCTCCTCCGCTGTGGGTAAAGGGTATTTGTCTGGTATAACAGCCTTATTGACAGAACGCAAGTCCACACATACTCGTATTCTGCCAGACTATTTCCTAGCAATGACCAGGTTAGAGATCCAGGGGGCAGCATTGACTGGTTTAATCACTCCTATCGCCAGCATCATTTGAAACTCCGCAGTCACTTCATCCCACAGTGCGAGAGGGATTCTGCACAGGGGTTGAATGACTGGCGACACCTCCGGATGCACCAGAGGCCTGTGGTTGAAGGCTGTGAGGCACCGAAGTGAAGTGAAGTGAAGTGAAGTGAAGTGAAGTGTAGTGTGGCC
>CAIGQV010016830.1:0-31452 GCA_903798115.1 Danio jaintianensis
GTGTGTGTGTGTGTGTGTGTGTGTGTGTGTGTGTGTGTGTGTGTGTGCGTCTCTGTCTGCGTGTGTGTGTGTGTGTGTGTGTGTGTGTGTGTGTGTCTGTCTGTCTGTCTGTGTAGGTACATCACTGAGCTCCTTAGTGGGGATAAGTATGTATCCTGCTCTGTGGTTCTACCTGCCCTGTGCCACCTCCAGCATGCGATGAAGATTTTAGATGATGATCCTGCCTATATTGTGCGATTCAGGGCTGCCTTTACCAAGGACCTCAACCAGTGGAGGGAGAATATAAACCTGGAATGGCTTAAGGTTCAATCAATAATTATTATTTTTTTCAACAAAGGTGGCGACTGCTCTAGATCCACAATTTAAGGACCTCAAGTGCTTGCTCAGAGCAGAGAGAGAGCCCGTGTGGGCAAAGCTAAGTGAGTTGGTGAAGGGAGAAGAACCTGCTCTGCAGCCACTCTGCACCAACCCCGAGCCACCCAACAAGAAATCAGCCCTGGTACTGATAGGATCAGACTCAGAATCAGATGAGGAAACAATACTGTGGAGAGGTACAAGGTAGAGCCCAGTGCCAGCCTAGAGCAGTGTCCACTGAAGTGGTGGTCGGAGCACACTGCTACTAATTGTCAAAGAGGGGGTGGTCACCCCAAATAAATTAACTGATGAACAATCAAAAAGGTATGAGGTGGTTGACACAGTTTCACCACATGTTTAAAAAACCATAAATCCAGGGCATGAAGTCGGGGAGTTGGGAACAATGACAAAACTGAAAGTCACAGATTGGATAGAATCAAATGTTCCGTAAGTCTTATATTAACCATCAGAAAAAGCATATAACAACAGACTCAGTCATGTTAGTTGTGAATTAAACCTAATTTACTCTCTCACCTTTAAAAAACAGTATAACATAGTTTCAATTATGAATGCCCCAAATATAACAACCGACCCTTACATGATTGTGCGCCTATCACTGAATTGGCTTTAAAATAATGAAATTAATTAAGGCCTGTTATGACTGGACTGTATTTGACATCCCCTCCTGGAGTTCTAAGTTTGTTCACTGATGGCTGTTGTTTTAGAGCAGATTATGGAAGTCTGAGGGCACTGAATTGGCTTCAAAAATTAGACCTGACCTGACTGGTGTCCCACTGGAATCTGCCCACAAAGTGTTTCAACTGCTTACTGATGGTTGTTGTTTTCGAACAGATTGTGGTTATTTACAGGCTGGTTTCACTGTTGTGTAGGGGTTTGAGGAAAATCGCCATTTTGAGGTAGTCAGACAATGCAAAATGAAAGATAGAATGTCTGCACAGAGAGCTAAATTGTTGGCAGTGATTGAAGCTTTAAAGTGGGCTGAGGGAAAAAGGGTTAACATCTACTCTGATTGTGTATATGTGGGTACAGCTTTACATGTTGAGTTGCCACACAATTGGGTCGACCTATCTAAAGAACAGAGAACTGTTGAGCATTCCTTGGGTCTGTCTCGTTCTTCATGGTACCGCTGGTAATAAATAAAATGATAGATATAACAGAAAATTGGCTAAAATCTGTGTGCACACTAAAATGAATTGGCTGAATGTTTTGCCTATTGCATTAATGTCTATACGTTCCTCTGTCAACAGGACCCCTGACTTCACACCTTTTGACAGGTCGACAGTTTTCTGGCCCAACTTCTGCGCTGTCCCTGGAAAACATTACACCATTGGCACCAAAATGTTATCATGACAAACTAACTGCTTTTATTGTAGCTTTCTCTTTACAGAACAATCCTGACAACCAATCTAAGGAACCAGTGGCCAACACTGTTGACTAGGTACACCTTCGCCTGTTTAGAAGGAAGTGGAAGGAGCCCATGTGGTCTGAAACATACAAAGTGATTGCCAGAACATCCCATTGTGTTAGGGTTGCTGGCAAGGGTGATACCTTGGATCACCTCTCATCGTGTGTTGAATGTGATAAACCTAATTGTTCTCTTGCAGAAACCAGAGTGGACCTGACATCTCAGGTCCAAGAGGGGGAGACTGAGACTGAGACTATACCAGACACTGACACTGACAGACCTGCAACACATGGTAACAAACAATTACTTGCTGACAGTTTGATAAGTAGAAAATTAAGAATTGAACATAAAATTGGAGACCTATTTCAAACACCTGACAATGAACACATATAAGTGCTGACTGTGCTTTTGGGGCTGTCATAGCAAAACAATTCAGAGAAAGATATGGGGCAAAAAAGATTGAAATTCAGTTTAAACAACCAAGATAGGATTGTCTTTCATCTGGTGACCAAAAAATTGGCTACTGACAAACCGACATATGAAGACTTCAAAGCCAGTCTGATTGAGATGAAATATTGGTGTCTGTTTTACAGAGTGAGCAGTGTGTCTGTATCTCGTCTAGGGTGTGGCCTGGGCAAACTGGACTTCATCAGAGTTCTGCAAATAAACAATGAATTGTTTGATGTTGATATGCTGATCATAAATTAACACACTATATCCTTTAAGGATTTAATTTATTTTAATTATTAATATTATTATTATTATTTTCTTGTTACTCTTACCACATTTTCTGTTTATATGACATTGTGATATTTCTTGTTTTAAATAAGAAACAATGACAGGATGGTCGCTTGGTTATTTCCAAAAGTCAAATAAATTTTTTTAAACTATTAGAATTACCATATTTTAACCATAACCCACAGAAGATAAAAATAGTAGTTTTAATAGTAAAAAACAACATGCAAATGAAAAGCCATCAGCTTTAAAAAAAATTTCTTTCATAGGATTGTGTGTTTATGTTAGATTAACAACACAACACAATTAGATGCAGCAGATTGATTTTATAGCACCAGGTTAAACTTTCTGACACCTTTATAGCAATCAAATACATTAAAAATAAATACAGGCCACAACTGAATATTGAGAATGATCTCTGATTGGCGGTCTCCAAAACTAAACCAAGAATAGATGTGTGTGGAAAACATTGTGTCCACCAGTCTCTTTAGCTGAGGTTAATATTAAATTAAACAAATTAATAAATTACTATAAAAATGATATAGTTGTTAGACTGTTGCATTTTTTTGTGTTGTCAATATGCGTGTGTTTATATAGGCCTATTGTTGTGTGCATAATGTTTGTATATTTATTTTAACCACCTCCCAAGGAATTTGAGGGTTGCGAGTCACTGGCATTGTTGTTTTAGGGGTCGCGGGCTGAATAGTTTGGGATCCACTGGTGTAGCCTGTGCCAAAGCACAACTTAATCTATACACAGAACCTGCTCCATTATATCAAGAAGATCGACGGGGCTATAATTGTATGTTGAATTTGACAAAACTAGCCACTCACATAAATCATGCTACTTTAGCATCATTGTTCCCACCTATCAGCAATCAAACTAAAATTGGTTTGTTCACACCTAGAGAGGGAGCATACACCGGTTTAAATTTTAATATCACAAAAACATCTAAAACATTCATAGGGAATGTCAATAGTAAGTGGTGCAACACTACTGTCCAAAATGCTAAAAGGGTGTTGTGGCCAGAGCAGGGCTATTATTGTGAAGGTCTAAAAGTGTTACTGATAAGAGCACTGAAAGGACTGAGGGCTCTGTCACATGAGATGCAGGAACACTCAGGTATCAATAACCCCATTGATAACTACTTCATTGGGCATGTTTTTGGGACTTTTGGTTACTTGTGGATGTTGTTGTATACCATATCAGATCTCTGTGTAATAGAATGATTCTGACTGCAATTAAGAGAAAAAAATGCTCCTTTACCTTACAGTATGCCCCTCTTAGGAGCAAGGGTGGCTGACTCTGCGGAGGAGGAAGAAGAGTAAGAAATTAAGAAATGTAATCTCTTTTAGAGACCAAGAGAGGAAATTTGAAGGAATTTTTGATGATTTTAACTTTATCCTATGCATTAATAGACTAATCCTTGCATTAATAATTTAATTCTGTTTTTAACTAATTACATGAACTTATGCTGATGTGTTTATCCTCATATAACCTTATGTGCTTAACCTGTTATGTGCACAGCATAACAGCTGTGGCTTTGTGTGACTGATAACCCAGAAGTTAGCTCCTCAGTACTTGTTATCACCAAAATGTTACAACTCTACTTTCAGAGTGTGCTCGTTTTAAAGGAACAATCACGGACGGGAGGGGGACAGACTCACTCTCTTGTGGGCTCTGTTATGTGTATTCATAACTTTTTATGTGCAGATTAGCTTGTTCTGCCTAACAACTGGTGATTGAACCGATCTGGATGGAGGATTTTTTTTACTGAAGTGCCCCCGGGCAGGGCTGAAGAGAGACGACAATAAATATGGGGGAAAAGAGGAAGTGTGTGTGTGTGCCCAGCTGACATAGACTGCCTGTGTTGCTGTACTCTGACACCCGGAGCTCTGTAATGCTTCATTCATTCATTCATTTTCTTTTCGGCTTAGTTTTTGATTTTAGCCTTGATTTTGACTCACCGACAGGTTTTGAGAAATCACAGACAAATGCCTGAAATTACAGGTAAATCTGTGCTTGTTCACGTGAGTAACAATCATACACTATGAACTATCAAAGACGAGATATGAGAGAATCATGCTGTGTGAAATGTGTTTTGATTGAAAATAACATCGGTGATCACCTACAGCCAATGACAGAGCAGCATCCACTAGTATAGGTATCTGCAGGCCAGCAGAAGGATGGGGAGAAGTTAAAAAGTGCTTCTTTTCAGTCTATTTGGACCCAGGAAAGGGAGGAAAAACTAGTGGAAATTTGGCAGGAGCACCCGTGTCTGTCTAACATGTGTCAGGCGTCCGTTCTGTGTTGTCATCATGTTATCCCTTTGTTCTGTTTTCCCGCTGTTTGCTAATGTTCATTAGTGTCACCTGTGTTCCCCTCCTTTGTCCCATTAGCCTATGTGTGTATATATACCCCTTAGTTTGTTTCCTTCATTGTCCGGTATTGAATGTTCCTGTGTCTCCATGTTCCAGTGTCTCCATCTTCCAGTGAGTGTGTTGTAAATAAATCTATGTGTTTTTGAGAATCGCTGTTATCCTGTGCCTTTGTGAGTGAGTGAGTGCACCGTGACAGAATACTGGAACTAAACAGAAAGTGCTGCGTGTTTTCCCCCGTTTTATTTTTATAGTCTTTTTTGCCCCAGTGTTTTCTTTTCCTTCCCCCGTGTTCCCATGGACCCCTTGTTCCATCCCGAATTTCTTCTCTTCCTGCTGGAGCAGGGGGAAAGCAGCCTTGAGGACCATACAAAACTTTACTTGTCAGTAGCGAAGGTCACCAGCTATCCGGACCACGTGCTCTGCGGGTTTTTCAACCTCGCTTGCAGAGCACAGTCTTCCGAAGATGGTCCTCGAGGCAACTTCGCCGCCTATGTGGAGTGGACACTGGCGAGGAATGGATCTACATTCACCGTCTGTGAGGAGGAAGACCTCGCCTGTGCCACTCCAGACCCAGTGACCAGCCCAACACCACCCATCTGCAGGGAGCGCTTGCCAGAGCCCACCGCAGACGGAGAGCTACCCGCGGTGTATGAGCCATCGCCATCTCGAGCGACAGAACGGAAGTACACCGACCAGGAGGAGCTCAGCGAACCGTCTGACCAGGTGTGTAAGCCGGCAACATCGCCCATTGTGGGAGTCCTGGTGGATCTTGACGAACCGAGCGAGAGTCCCGCCCACTTCCACACTGCTGAGGGAGAGCTGTCCCTGGACGCTGAGGTGCTGCTCATAGACTTATGGAGCGAAGTCAAGCCCCTTCCGCTGTTCCCAGACAGCAATGATGTAACTCCGTGTCCACTGTTTCCAGACAGTCTCCGAGCCCCCTTGATCCCCGATAACGTTGGCTCCAGGGTTATGAGCAGCACCCCACCCAACCCACCCTCTTCTCCTCCTTTGCATACAAAAGCGTCAACAGCCAATCAGCCAGCTCCACTGTTGTGGCAGTCAGCCAGCCCCCCCAGCTCACCCTCAAGCTCCAGTAGAGGAGCTCGCCATGAGGTGCTGCCTGCCTGCATCGCCCTCTGGAAGGTGTCGCCCAGCGTCAGCTCCTCCAGCCTCCGAGCTGCGAACTCCGCCTCGGCCCTCCGACCCTACACCTCCACGTTGGCTCTCTCCTCCTTGGACCGTCAGCCCTCCAGCTCCACCAGGCTCCCTCGTCCCTCCGGCTCCGCCTTGGTCAGTCGTCGCCCTGCCATCACCTCCGGACTCTGCTCCTCTGGCTGCGCCTCGTCGCTCCGTCCTGCCGGCTTTGTTGAGCTCCTCCCTCCCTCCAGCTACGCCTTGGTCCTCTGTCGCTCTGGCTCCACCGCGGGCTTTCGTCCCAGCGTCGTCGTCTCGCTCGGGTGAGCCGTCCGCTCCACCTCAGCCCTTCGGAACCTCGACGTCATCCTCGCCCATCAGCTCTTCGTCTCCTCCTTGGGCTCCACCTCCATCAGCGGCGTCTCCCGCGGGCAGCCCCATGGAGTCGGTGGCTACATCTCCTCCATGGTTCCTCCCTCCATTGACTCCGCCCTGGGCCGTCCTCCTGGCTGTGTCCTGGGTTTTCCTGCTCCAGCTCCCTTCCTGGTTCCTCCCTCCTAAGACTCCTCCCAGGCCACCTCCCCTCCCACCCTCCCTTATGTTATGTTGAAGGCGCGAGGACACGCCTTCAAAGGGAGGGGGGGGGGGTAATGTCAGGTGTCCGTTCTGTGTTGTCGTCATGTGATCCCTTTGTTCTGTTTTCCCGCCGTTTCCTAATGTTCATTAGTTTCACCTGTGTTCCCCTCATGTGGCCCATGTGTGTGTGTGTGTGTGTGTGTATATATATACCCCTTAGTTTGTTTCCTTCATTGTCCGGTATTGAATGTTCCAGTGTCTCCATCTTCCAGTGAGTGTGTTGTAAATAAATCTATGTGTTTTTGAGAATCGCTGTTATCCTGTGCCTTTGTGAGTGAGCGCACCGTGACAACGTGTCATTTGAGCAATACCACAACCAGGTCAATAAAGAAAGTTGAGAAATGCCTCAACACCTAGGTGCCTCGGATTGAGTAGTCGGCTGCAGTTGCTCTCCACCAACAGCATGATGGGAAACGACTGGCTAACAACACAGCTTAATGCTTATTGGATTGACTGACAAATTACACTTTAGTTTCTATCTTTTGTTTTTACTAAGGTTTATACCTGGCTTTGTTGAATACCTTTTTTGTATTTTCTTTGATAAATAAAAAAAGACAAAGACCATTACATATGTTTTATGTATTTAGATTTACATGCAAACAAAAACAAAACAAACCTTTGTAAAAACATAATGTGACCTATCATATATAACTTAGTGTTACAAATAAATAATTAGGATTTGCTGGTAATTTATTTCTCTCTTAGTTTAAAGTCTTGTTTGTTGTCATTTTCACTTTTTTGTATGTTTGTGTGAATTTTGTAGATTGTAATTTTCAAGGCCAGGCAAGTTTATTTATATAGCACGTTTCATACAATATACAATGGTATAGTTCAAAGTGCTTTACATAAACAAAAAAAAGAAACAAAATAAAAAAAACAAATAATAATTATTAAAATGATTAAAAACTGATTAAAATGTGTTAAAACAGGTTTTTAAAGAATGAAAAACAAAAGAAAGACATAATAGTGCGATCTGCAATGTTTTTCCATGAAAGTCAATCCAATAAAAGATACATACATATATGCATGCATACATACAAAGGTAGTCAGACTGTTTTGCCATTATGCCTCATCTTTCTGTGGTTTCATCTGAGAAGTGAAAGGGGTGTAGTCAGTGGCGGTTAGTTTAAATGGCACCCTGGGCGATCCACCCCATATACACTATCAAGCTGCAACCCAATACTGGGAAACATCCATACACTCATTCATTCACACACATACACTACGGACAATTTAGCTTACCCAATTCACCTATACCGCATGTCTTTGGATTGTAGGGGAAACCGGAGCACCTGGAGGAAACCTGCAAACTCCACACAGAAATGCCATCTGACCCAGCCAAGGCTCGAACCAGCGACAGTGCTACCCACTGCACCACTGCACCGCCCCTTGTAAAATACGTAAATTATATAATATGTCATCATGGCAAAGAGTAGATAAATTAGTTATTAGAAATTAGTTCTTAAAGCTGTTGAAAACTAATCTCTGTTGAACAACACTTTTACATATTTGATGCAATATATGTTTTGAAACTTTAAAAGAGGGCTAATAATTTTGTCTTCAACTGTATGTCTCTTTATACATTCTAATGCCCCCTGAAATGTCTGAAATGACTATAGAAATAGACCACTTTTTCAATAAAATGCCAAATTCTGGAGACATTCCTAGCAAAACAAACAAACAAACAAACATTTGTCATGACCTGTCACTCAAAAGCATAGTGCTATTAGCTACCTAATTTATAATATAGCCAAATTAGATTTCTTGAAACCTTACTCGCTGTATAAGCTGTTTATTTTGACATTCTTTTAACATTTACCACTGGTGAATATACAGATATTTTAAATACACCCTTTTAAGTAATGAGCTGTTCATCTTCTGTGACCATCTTTTTGTAAAAACAGTGATATTTAAATTTATATTTAAATTCTATAGTTGCTATGGTATCACAACAACTATAAACATAAGCCAATACTGAAAAAAAGATGTTCAAAAACACTATAATATTTACTATAAATTACCATAGTATTTTTTGAACAAAGATTTTTCTGAACAGATCAGTAAATTAATGAATACACATTTTTTAGTGAATAGAAATTTAGAATCAAGTAGGAAGGATTGACATTTGAGGCAAAGGGAAATTATATGAGCGCCTTGTAAGAAGATCATGCAAAGTCACGTGCTAACTCCCTGTGGGTTTAAAGAAACACCTCATGCATTAGGTTCACGTAACTCTTCACCTCTACGCTATTTGACATCACATAAAAAATAAGGTCTGGGCAAGAGCCACTGTCAACAGGGAATTGTTAGATTTTATTACTGTATCTTAATCTTCTTAGCTTTCCTAATTCCTTCCGACTTTGGTCTTGTGATGCTGGATGGATGCATGATGGCCTAATCCCTTGTTAGAAAAGGTTACTCCTTGTGCTTCTGTGTCACTTGAAGCATCTCACCATGGAGGAGCTACTGATACCTGCCGATGCTGACAAGGCACCGCCAGAATCATCTTTCTTCTCTTCTATTGGACCAGCTAAATCCTTGCTGGAGAGAATTAAGGACTTTATGGCACCTACATTCTCTATCAGTGTCCGGGAGTATATAAAGGAATACATCAAGCGAAATGGACTATTGACACTCTCTGTACTAGCTGTGATCACTGGCTGTGTCTTAGGATTCATGCTGAGGGGTCTGTCCCTCTCCACACAGGTAGACCTAAGCTATTATTTATTTAGAAAATGACTTGCCTTTGTTAACTGACAACAATACTCCTATTGCTAAGCAGAAACATTTGCCCTCTCTTTAGATATAAACTGTTCATAATTATTGTTGTGCTTTTAATTAGTCTTTCCATCTTCTTCTTCTTATGTTATTTATTCTTGCTTTTATAGATTTTTGAGCTTTTCATAAATAACATTTCTCAAATGTCAAAATGACATTGATAATTGCCTGTAATGTGTCTGATTTAAAATGTAGGCATATAACCCAAATCATTTTAGGTAAAGGGCTTTTTCTTGGAAGTGTGTCCTGCCTGTAGTAAATTAATCTCAATTGTAGACACTTAATAGTAAATGTACATTGCATTAGTATTTAGTCATTTAGCAAATACGAAAATCAAAAATTAATTTCATTGAGTTTAAGAGTTATAACTCATGTGATTACAGTAATATATTATTGGTTGTTGCTGTGTAGTTTTGAATGTTAAGATGTACTTAGAGACACCTGTTCTCAGATGTTTAATCCTAGACACACAGCAGACGGCCAAGGCATTTGGAAGTTGACGTGAAAAGACAATCACATCACACATAATGTGTGACCTTGTTCAGCAGTTAAATGGAAAAATCAGATGAAGTTGCTCAAATTAGCTGCTCTCAGTTTGTGCTTTCTTATGTCCACACGTACTTGGGTATTAATTAAAAGAGTTTTCCTTGCTTTTGTTTAAAAAAAAAAAACTCTGTTCACATGAAAATGCAAAAACACACTGTAATGCATGTTATGGGCATGCCAAATCAACAGGTGGCGCAATTCCCGGGGGGACAGAAGAACATGTCCCCCTCACTTTTTTTGTTTTTTTTAAAAAATAAAAATCCCTCTTTACTTCATGATATAAATTTCCCCTCGAGAGTTGAAAAAAGTTATTTTTCAACCCACGATGTGTACGCAAAATTAAGTTCGCTGTCTAAAAAATGTTATAAAATTGAAATTAGTTTGAACACTGAATGGAAACCAATTGGTACATTAGGCTACAGAGGCACAATTCACCACACACTGGTTTCATTTTCAATGACAATAGAGACTCTCTCTGTAGTTGGGGTTTAAATAGGTATATTCAATATATTCAAAACTGTTTTTATTGCCTATTTGTCATCAATCTGCGTTGATGACAGGCTTTTGTATTTATTTCTGTTTTCGCATGCAATGGTCATCTGCAGCGTGCAATCTCTCGCCCGCATCTTTAAATAACAAGGGCATAACGAACATTACATGATATAAACTATAATACACCAAGAGGGGCTGCATACAAATAGGCCTAATTACATATATTAAAGGGCCATGAAACCCCACCTGTCTCAACAGGGTGTTTTCACACCTCTAGTTTGAAAAAAGTCAGGAAAGTGGGTGAGTCCAGCTTTGTTTAGGTGGGAGTGTCGAGTGGCGAAAAGGGAAGGGTTTGCATAAAAATGGGAGTTTCAGTTCGAGCACACACTGATTTTCACAGGAGGCAAAACAAGACACTGTGAAAATCAGCGTGTGCTCGAACTGAAACTCCCATTTTTCCCTGGCAAAACAACACACAGACACAGGGGAGAAAGTCATTGACTATGTTTACATGGACATCAGTAATCGAATTATTTGCCAAATTATTAATTTGTAAACTTTAACTGCAGTTTGGCACTTTCACTTTCATTTAGCAACATTTCATGCATGCACCCAATGACAAACGAAATATTGGATGCGAGGAACTGCTGGAAGAGTGTAGTTTTAATAGAATGTTTGATACTGCATGCCGCATGGGAGAAGAAAAAAAACTCTGCATTTCTCAGTAACTTAGATGCACTCGGTAGGTAGCATCAGAAAGCCATGTATAGACTATCCTGTCCCAAAATGCAGCAAAAATCCTACACGATGGTAATTGTTTGATTAGGGTGTTTACATGTTTACATTCGGAGCATTTACAGTGGACCTTTCAGTCCATAATATTGTAGTGATATTAACGTACTGTAAACTTTGACTAAGGTATGGACAGGGCAGGGCCTTATTAGGTTCAGAGATGATTTACTTGCCGTGCGGACATATGTAATTACTAAACTATAAATGACAGTACTGATGTTTTCCATTATTAAACATACTCAAACAATGAATTAATACATTTGGACAATTAATACATTTGGACGATTGTGTCTGACAATCTAAGCTGATCAGCTAATATTTGCGGTTGTAATATTTTTATTGTTTGCAAATTTAAAAACACCTCAAACCAACTATTCCGGCATATGTTTTATGCAGCAGATCCATTTCCAGCCGCAACCCAGCACTGGGAAACACCCATACACTCTCACACTCATACACTACGGACATTTTAGTTTATCCAACTCACATATAGCGCATGTCTTTGGACTGTGGGGGAAACCGGAGCACCCGGAGGAAACCCACGCCAACACATGGAGAACAGGCATCCATACAGAAAGCTAGCCCAGCTGGGACCCGAACCGGCAACCTTCTTGCTGTGAGGCGACAGTGCTAACCACTGAGGCACCATGTCGCCCAGATTAAAAATCTAACAAATAAATTATTCTTGAAAGCAAAACTTTATTTTTAGTTTGTTTAAAGGTCAAAACAATCTTATATATTCCTATGGCTCACTGTTCCTTGCTGTTTGTCACTGCCAATGATTTTTCCTTTTAATGTATTTATTTTTTTCAATTAATATATTGCATACTGTTTTAGAGATGTTATTGCAAATTAATTTTCATATACTGCGTTATATGTTTAACAAGCAAAAAAATCCCATGAAAATTGTTGCTCCATTCATGTCCTTACAAATGTGACCTCATTTAACTTGCTCAATTTTTTATACAGTTAACTATATTTCTATCTGTATCACATTGGTTTGTGCTGGAAGTCACTTTAGAATGGGATCAAATTGCCGATATGATCACTTTATTAGTAGCAGATTAGCACTAACTATTATCTTATTCTAGTTTATAGAATGTGGATATCACTTTCACTTTAGAATAGGGGGTCAAATTGCCTTTATTAGTAGTGTATTAATGACATTTTAGCCTTAATTAACTACCAGCTAGTTCTAGTCAATAAACTTAAATTTGACTCAAGTGCCATTATTAACGTGGACATAACTTTAACTATAGGACATGAAGTTAAACTGTGTTTATTACACTATTTTAGCCATATACAGTGCATCCGGAAGGTTTTCATAGCGCTTCACTTTTTCCACATTTATTTATGTTACAGCCTTATTCCAAAATAGATTAAATTCAATTATTTCCTCAAAATTCCACACACAATACCCCATAATGACAATGTGAAAAAAGTTTTTTTGCATTTGTTGCAAATTTATTAAAAATAAAAAACCTGAAAAAGCACATGTACATAAGTACTCACAGCCTTTGCCGTGAAGCTCTAAATTGAGCTTAGGTACATTCTGTTTCCACTGATCATTCTTGAGATGTTTTAGCAGTTTTATTGGAGTTCACCTGTGGTAAATTCAGTTGATTGGACATGATTTGAAAAGGCATACACCTGTCTATATAAGGTCCCAGGGTTGACAGTGCATGTCAAAGCACAATCCAAGCATTAAGACAAAGGAACTTGTACACAGCACCTTATAACAATATACAATGCAATACTTTCTCCATACTCATTTGTACACAGCACCTTATAACTTATTTATAAGCATATTTATAACAAATCTGTACAAACAATTCAACATCCAGAGCTTTTGACTAACTGCATCTCTGTTTAATGTTTGTCATATTTTTCTCATATTTATTTTGTGTTGTCACTTGTCACTTTATGTACACTGGAAGCTTCTGTAACCAAAACAAATTCCTTGTGTTTGTAAGCACACTTGGCAATAAAACCAATTCTGATTCTGAATGGCCTGTAGACCTCCGAGACAGGATTGTCTCGAGGCACAAGGCTGGGGAAGGTCACAGAAAAATTTCTGCTGCTCTGAAAGTTCCAATGAGCACAGTGGCCTCCATCATCCGTAAGTGGAAGATGTTTGGAACCACCAGGACTCTTCCTAGAGCTGGCCGGCCATCTAAGCTGAGTGATCGGGGGAGAAGGGCCTTAGTCAGGGAGGTGATCAATAATCCGATGGTCACTCTGTCTGAGATCCAGCGTTCTTCTGTGGAGAGAGGAGAACCTTACAGAAGGAAAACCATCTGTGCAGCAATCCACCAATCAGGCCTGTATGGTAGAGTGGCCAGACGGAAGCCACTCCCTTAGTAAAGGGCACATAGCAGCCCGCCTGGAATTTGCCAAAAAGCATCTGAAACAAAATTCTTTAGTCTAATGAGACTAAAATTGAACTATTTGGATTGAATGCCAGGCGTTACGTTTAGAGAAAACCAGGCATCGCTCATCACCAGGCTAATACCATCCCTACAGTGAAGCATGGTGGTGGCAGCATCATGCTGTGGGGATGTTTTTCAGCAGCAGGAACTGGAAGACTAGTCATGATAGAGGGAAAGATGAATGCAGCAATGTACAGAGACATCCTGAATGAAAACCTGCTTCAGAGTGCTCTTGACCTCAGACTGGGGCAACGGTTGATCTTCCAGCAGGACAATGACCCAAAGCACTCCGCCAAAATATCAATGGAGTGGCTTCACAACAACTCGGTGAATGCCCTTGAGTGGCCCAGCCAGAGCCCAGACCTAAATCCTATTGAACATCTCTGGAGAAATCTGAAAATCGATGTACACCGTCGCTTCCCATCAAACCTGATAGAGCTTGAGAGGTACTGCAAAGAGGAATGAGCAAAAAATCCCAAAGACAGGTGTGCCAAGCTTGTGGCATTTAATAAATTTGCAACAATTTAAAAAAAATATTTTTTCACATTGTCATTATGGGGTATTGTGTGTAGAATTTTGAGGAAATAAATGAATTTAATTCATTTTGGAATAAGGCTGTAACATCAAAAAAAATGTGGAAAAAGTGAAGCGCTATGAATACTTCCGGATGCACTTTATAATTGCTAACCAGCAGTAATTCAACATAATTACTAGCTTGTTGTTCAGTTAACTTACATGACGAATCAAAGAAATAATATATGGCTTATCAAATTGTAAATAATGGTTAAAATGCCTTTACTTTATCTTCAGTTAATCATGAATTATGTGTTTGCTCATGTTAACATAATTGTGAACAAGTTAATCATGATTTACAAGTTTAACTGAGCTTAACTAATGCATAATTTGGGACCCTTAAAACATTAAGTTAACCATTAATTACTAGTGCTTTTGTTTTTGACTAATGCCTAATTGTGCACAAATTAACCATTAATTAATCCTTAATTAATGCATTATTTTGAACCCTTAATCTAAAGTGTTACCAAAAATGTTTATTACTACTAGCTTATTATTAACTGTTCATTAGTTATAAAGTATGATCATATTCTGCAACCGTAATACTACCCAAAACCTAAACCCAACTTCTACCTTACTAACTATTAATAAACAGCTAATTAGTAGTATTAATAGTGATGAAAATCAACTTTTGGAAGCTATTTGGACAGAACTGTGTGCAGGTATAGTTTTTCCCACAGTATGTAGGAGTGTGGTTTTCCCTGCCCACCGAATTGATTGACAGCCGCGTATTACCATGTTTCCATCGTAATGCTTATAAACATGTCCACAAGACAGGACTTGCACACAGCATCTGGTTTAAAATATCTACAGTATTTAGCTCTTTGTGATCATTTGCACCTCAAGAATGAGTTTTATAAGTATAAAACGTTTTTAAAACAGTGCATGTTTGTAATAAAGTAAAGACAGTAAAATCGCTGTGTAATTCATCACCACAGCCGCATGTCAGTATAATTATAAAAGAAGATGCTTCAATCCCTGTTTGTGGATGTTAGATCAGGTTTATTTTGTATATTACCATAACGGATATCTGTACAGCAGTGTATATTAGCATGCTTCCTGTTACATTTGCCATGCAAAAACAGTGCAAAGTTAAACATATGTATGTGTGTGTGTGGGTATGAACTTTTTAACGACATTGTGTGTGACTAATTGTTGCAGAAAGGCTTGAATTAACTCCACAACAAATACATCAAATAATCATTGGGAAAGTTCTTACTGTAGAATTTCTCACAAAGGTTACGTGAGATCTGCTTCCTTCATGTCTGTCACTGTGCTGTTTATCTGATGCAGCAGGAGATGGAGACATGTATCAGAGCAATACTGAGAGATCTCTATGGCTCTAAAACGCACGTGGGAACTGTGGGCAGCGAGAACTAGCTCATTTGCATTAAAGGCAAAGGCAACAAAAACAGCTACAGTGTGCTCAGACCTGAAAATTCCAATATTCAGAAAGGTATAATAAATAATGTGATGAGTATTTTGAGCTGAAAGTTTAAAGACACATTCTGGAAACAAAAACGACTTATCTTAAATCTTGAAAAAGGGGTAAAATATGTGCCCTTTAATGCCCTGTTACATATATAATAGGCTATTCGTAATTTAATATAATATATACACATAACCACAATTTGTTATATCATTATAAAGATAATCATGTTTATATAAGCACTTAAGCACTTCTCTCCTCCTGAATCCCCAGGTCTGAATGCAGACACAGTGGACAGCAGCAGGTCTCTTTCCTTATATATTCCAACCATTAGCCCTTCCAGTAATCTGGAAGGTTTTAAACATGGGCAAACACAGCAGCTATAGCGATAGCTATATAGCTATAGCAGGATAGGCGATGTGTCTGAATGCTAACAAACTCAACTGATTAAAGACAAACTCAGCCATTCTCCAATTCTTGTATAGCTCTCCCAACAAAAATGCTTGCTAAACACAAATATCTTGGGGAAAGCCATGCAACAAATCCCGTGGATCATAGATAAAACAAACACATACAATTCACAACCACTTAAATACTGCGTGCCATGTGCTGTCCCACAGCTTGGCAGGTCTGCCCATATGGGTCTGTCATTGGAAAGCATATGCTGTCATGAACAATTAAGAAGCAGTGTCTCCTCATAGGATAGGAAAACTCAGTCTGTGAATAATAACGGGAAACCGACTGGACAGGACAGACTGGATAGGCAAATGAGTGCTACGTCACCGATTTTAATCCTGCCCCAATAATGATTTTTAAACTCGGAAAATTAAATTAGCTGACAAAAGCTCAAAACTATTCAGTTTTCCCAGCAATACTCAGCACACACACACACACACACACACACGCACACACACACACACACAGGCGCACACACACACACGTGCACACACACACACACACACACAAATCTATTAAAATCTAAAAAAGAAAAAACTACTTAAGGTTTTCTTGAACCTTTAATACAGTGACTTGTGATGTAAACTAAAGTGTTACCATAAAAAAACGTACCTTTAAGTTCCAAATTAACTACAAGTTCAGTCAATTTTGGAATAATTGCCAAAGACTCATTTGCCATACCATAGCTTTGCCATAATGTCACAGATCAAGTATTTAGAATGCAGTACTCTGTGAAACTTTGAAATTGTACAAAAGTCTGCTTATTCTATTAAAAGCTCTTTCTCTGTTCTTGAAATCAGGCAAAAATTTATTTTTCCTTTCCTGGTGAGCTGCTCATGCGAATACTTAAAATGTTGATTCTCCCCCTAATCACCTCCAGGTGGAGTTTTGATTCTTTCTCATTTGCATATTTATAAAATTTTAAAAATACATTGTATGAATATCTCACCTTAACAGTTCTTACTGTCTATCTGTAGCTTAATGTCTGGACTGTCCTCTATGGAGTCAAAAGCCTGCTGCAAGATGGGGGTTCTGACAATCACCTACTACCTTTGGACCACGTTCATTGCTGTAGTGGTTGGCATTGTACTTGTTTTAATCATCAAACCTGGATATGGTACAGACATGGAGAGTAACAGACTGGGAAGTGGACAGGTCATGACGTCTGCAGATGCACTGCTGGATCTGGTCAGGTTTGACTATCCAGAATAGACATTCATTTTCTTTTCAGCTTAGTCCCTTTATTAATCTGGGGTCACCACAGTGGAATGAACCGCCAACTTATCCAGCATATATTTCACGCAGCGGATGCCCTTCCAGCTGCAACCCATCACTGGGAAACACCCATACACTCCCATTCACACACATACATACACTAATTTAGCTTACCCAATTCACCTATAGCACGTCTTTGGACTTGTGGGGGAAACCAGAGCACCCGGAGGAAACCCATGCGAACACGGGGAGAACATGCAAACTCCACTCAGAAATGCCAACTTACCCAGCCAAGGCTTGAACCAGCGACCTTCTTGCTGTGAGGCGACAGCGCTACCCATTGCACCACCACGCCGCCCCCAGAATAGACAATTAGATCATTTTTATTAGCCAACAACATCCTTATTGGCCATGGACAAACATGCCTATTAGATATATTATTGTAAAAAATTAAGATGGTTCACCCAAACATGAAAATTATGGCCCATGTTTTTTTAAACACTGACAGTGTGACCATTTGTCTTCAGTGTGACAGAAAAAGAGAAATGTTCCAATGCAAACAGTGTGGACAGGTGTGCTCCAACTTAAAAAAAATTATAAAAAATACACATAAACAGAAAAAGGTATTGTAAATTTAATACAGACTGAGTCATTTTAAAATTCATCATAGCATATCTTGGCACATTAATGATTGTTATTAGTTCGAATGGGAACTTATCCTCAAATTGGTTGACCAGATTTCTCAGTGTAAATGATTTGTTTATGAGTCAGACTGCTCTGGGTTCTAAAATATACTTCTCTTTAAACAAACCTATATATTTGACTATAAATACTATATAGAAATGCAATATCAGTGCAATACATTTGACACAAATCAAGGAATGGTTTTAGAATAGCATCAGGGTGAGTAAATGCTGACAGTATTTCACTCTTGGGTGAACTATCTTTGTAGTATCAACTTTATTATTATTATTATTATTAAAATGCTAAGCTTTTTGAGTAAATTATTATTATTATGTAATAGCCCCTTTTTTATTTAGTACATAAGTCCCCCAAAAACACTGAAAAACCTTTTCCACAGATAACATCACTGTCATTTAAAGGAAAAAGTTGCCCATGACTGGAGAGTCTAGGCCATCCTATATAGTGCAATCCTATTAAACAGTGGGGTGATTAGGATATTTTTAGTAATCTCTACAAAGTAAGAAGCAGAGGACCCTCCCACCCCCCATGAACACAGTGAGCTGCTGTTAGTCTTGTGCTACCACACTTGACAATAGCTGTTAATATGTAGCCTACAACATGTCAAAGGGGATAAATGTGCTGTTCACTTTATGCTTATACTTTATTTCCATCCCCAGGAATATGATCCCCTCCAATCTCATTGAAGCCACATTCCAGCAGGTAAGTAAACTAGATAAAAATTTATGGTTTTTTGCAGTGAATATGAACAATACCAAAGTTCCTTTCAAGAAAATTAAGCTGACATGGTGCCATTAATTGTAACACCTCCATATACAGCTTTTAATAATACCTCAAATCATGTGGCTTATTATTGGCTCAAGGTTTCCAGCAGATATAAAACACACACACACACAAAAATAAAACTATTATAAAACACACCGTACCAAACTTAGATTTTGTTATTGGACATACCAAAGATTATATAATCTGTTTCTTAATTATTTTTTTGTCATTTCAGTATAAAACAGACCTTATTCCTATTATAAAAACACCAGTGAACCCTGGAAGCCCAAATGTTGTCTACTTGATGCCTGATGATGACAATCCCAAGGGTCGAACAGTCCTGTTGGAACTTACGCCTGCTCCAGACATTGAGTATAAGACCCGTCCAGGCAGCAGTCAGCAGATGAATGTACTTGGCATTGTTATTTTCTCTGCCACAATGGGTAAAACATCTGCCTTCACCAAATTACGCATATTTACTTAATAAAATCATAATCATAAATATAACAAAAGGCTTTTCATTTAGGTCTCTTACTTGGTAAAATGGGTGAACGGGGAGCTCCTCTGGTGAACGTTTGCCAGTGCATCAATGAATGCGTGATGAAGATCATTAATGCAGCAGTTTGGTAAGAGAGAAAAAGGTAGAGCTAATTTCATATCAAACTGTTACTGAAATAAAAAAACGTAAAGGGTGTATTTGCAGGATACTTGCTTTTATTGGCTCAAAGAGAGTTTTTAGTATTTACCTGGCACATGTATTACAATGACGTCAAAGTGAAGCTGTCACACATTTTGTGTTGTTGGTTGTGTAGGGCTAAAATGCCTTCAGTACATGGGTCAGAGTATTGTAGTAAATGTCTGTATAGGACTTCTAATCAGTAATTGAGGCCTGAAATTTCTGTTTTACCTACCTTCCCTGTCTACTGCCTTACTGTAGCATATATGGTAGCACTTTTTTTAACAAAAAATTGGATCTTTTTTTAATATAAAACATATTAACTGTCAAAAGCTGTGAATCATTTCATTTTTTGTTTTTGATTTTAGATGTTTTGTATTCCACATACATGTGTCACAACAGGTAATATTATTGAACAAATGGTATATTGGAATGCAATCGAAGTTTCATTGTAGCGAGAGTCAGAGTTGGCACTAGCCGCATGCCAATGAGGATGCGTCTGAAAAATGGAGAGGGGGTGATCACATGACTGCACTGTAGTAGCTATTCTCAACAAAAAAAAAAGTAATGTATTTATTAAAAGAAAACCGAGACAACACCATAATATTTAATCATACTTTTAGCCTCAGTAGAGCTGTAGTGTTCTCTTTGAGTGAAACCTCCTCAATAGTAACTCTTTCCATTCTTCTCTGAATCTTCTTGTAAGGTCGTTTTCAAATGCCAGCTTGTTCAGACGTGCTTTTTGTCATGCTGCGTCTATGCTCAGAAAATACATTCTTCAACATTGAAAAAGAGCTTCCGCACATTGCAGTAGAGGCCCTAAATGTTAGAGCATGTTTTAGGGCAAACAACACTACTGGCATGGCTTGAAAATGCTGTAGTAATCTGAAAGTACTTTGACCAAAGTCATTCTCTCATCCTGGCCTGTGCACAATGTTTGTCAAAACTGATGTGCTACAGTGAACTGTGACCCAACCATTTTGGTGTTAGTTAAATCCAGTAATGCTTTCACTTTTCCAGAATCCAAAAAATTCTTACTTCCTGGGTCAAGTGCATCCAAAGCTGTAATGTACTTGTTACGTTCGCTGAATCGCACGGACATTTCTCAGAGAATGGAGTCAATAATATTAAAAGCCTTTTGCACTCCTGTTTAGTGTTTGCTGTCATCAGATCTTTTGGTTCTCCTTGCAGCATTCTGTTCGGTGGATCCATGAGGCCCAAAAACTTGTACCCCACACAGCAAATAAAATCAGAAGTTGGTTCTGTGATGGTCTTTTGAAGTCCAACAGTGTTCAAGTCTTTGGTTGTGATTTCATTCAGAAATTCTACAATCATGGCATGCGATTTCAGCACCACGGACACCGTATAAAGGTGGCCAGTCCATCTATGATCCAGCAGCCATCTTTTAAGCTTCTCTTCCTTAAACTTCGCAGCTTCAGTGGGTTTTCTCACATATTTGTATTCAACAGTGCTCTCAGAAGAAACAGCATGAGCGATAACTAAATGTAACTGATGATTAAAACAATGGATGTATGGCACTTCTCTGCTTAATTTGTTCTGAATATGTTTCTGCATGCCTCATTCTCTTCCAGACATGACGCTGGCTGCTTCTATTTTTCTGACAGCTCTTCAAGCACAATGTTTCTGAGTGACAGGGCATTACATTTGTCTGTAGTCAATATTGATAACAGCCTCTCTTTTACTGTGCAGTTCTGGCCTACATATCGAAGAACAATTGAGACATTTTCACTGCCTGTTGGATCCTTTCTACCATCCACCTTAATTGTAAACCATGACTCACCAACATCTTTCATAAAACTATTACTTTGGCAAATTCAATTTCTAATCAGCACATTTTATCATAAAAATCGCTTTTAATTTAATTTAGTCTTAGTCTTGGCACTTGACTACCCAGATCATGGAGCAGACAGACTGGCTAACCTGACTGTCTGTTGGCCTCCACAGTTACCAAAATCAGATCATTTGCAGCACATTAGATATTGTAAGAGCCACTTAGATATTATAATATAGAGACTGTTTGTTCCCTGAACCTCTATCTATATATAAAAAACAACCTCCCAAACTCTTTCAAAGGTAATCTAATTGATGTTCATAAAAAATTAAGATAAACCAAATATAAAACTGAGGTTATTGAAAATGAAGATCACTCTCCTCTAAATCTCTTTTTGCTAATTATATGATAACTGATCTAAAGTTAGATGCACTCGGTTTAACAGAAACCTGACTAAAACAAGACAATTTGATGACCTTAAATGAGTCTTCTCCTGAAAGATATCATTATAAACATGAGCCCCATCTTAAAGGTAAAGGTGGAGGTGTTGGCATTATATATAGTTATGTTTTTAATGTTATTCAGTGTTCTAGCTTCAAATACAATTCCTTTGACGTAGTAGTGCTGTATATTTCAGTGTACAATTTAAACAATACATCTCAATCTAATTTTATTATTAAAGCCTACAAGATCTGATTATGGCTGCACGGTGGCGCAGTGGGTAGCACGTTCGCCTCACAGCAAGAAGGTCACTGGTTCGAGCCTCGGCTGAGTCAGTTGGCGTTTCTGTGTGGAGTTTGCATGTTCTCCCCGTGTTGGCGTGGGTTTCCTCCCGATTATTTTTTAACTCTGATAGAAGAAAGCAAACACAATCTTAGGGTTTTGTTTGATACAGTAGCCAATCTAGTTAAAAAAAATAATGCATCATCAAGCATTTTCAACACACCAGTTATTACTTTCTTTATATGCAAGATTGCTTATATCACAGATAAAATAAGCACCATGAATCTGTCTCTTACAGCATCATCCAAATTAGAGCACTGTAGATCGTTAATAAATAAATTTCAGACTTTCTAAGCAGTAGGAGAGGAAGAACTGTCTCGACTGGTAAATTCCTCCAAATCAACAACATCTATGTTACAACCTATACCAACCAAATGTTTAAAACAATTGTTCTCAGAAGCTGCATAACCTGTTCTTAACATTTTGAATTGGGCCTAAAACCTTTAAACTTGCTGTCATTCAGCCTCTTATTAAAAAGCACAGTTTGAACCCAAAGAATTAGTAAATTATAGACCCATTTCAAACCTGCCTTCAAAGATACTACAGAAAGTTGTGTCTTCTAAATTATGGTCACTCCTACAAATGTGAGACATTCCTAGTGACAGACAAATCTCTGCATCAATTCGGCTGGCTACTCTGAACACTTTCCCGGTGACCTACCTGGACCTGCACATTCTCCACAAAGGACGTCTATCAAGTCTTTTAAGACCCAGACACGAGAAACGAGCCCAGTTGAGACTGGTATCACTCTAGTTTTCTTTCTTCCCTTCCATCAATTAAGTTTGTTCCTTGCCACTGTCACCTCTGGCTTGCTTGGCTGGGACTGGTGGAGCGGTTGGAGTTGCTCTTCAGTGGATTTGCCTTCAGCAGTGTCATTTGTATTACACTGAACTGAACTTCCAACAGTCACATTTATGATAAACTCAACTGAAGCGGTTTCAATTTTCTAGAACTACACCAACAATCTACACTACTCTCCTGCCTACCTGAATTTCTGCAATGTTCCACAATTTGAAATTTTAATGGCTTTTACTCTTTATGTACTCTATGTTCAGCTGCTTTGAAACACTCTACATTGTAAAATATGCTGTATGCGCAGGTGAGATTGTGTGCTGGGGGTTAGGTGAAGGAGGTGGCTGCGGTGAATGACTGACATTACTCCCTCATCCAGGGGTAATCCTGATGTTCCTCCAGATGCCCTAATCTAATGCATGGCATGACCACAACTTCTAGGGGCCGGCCAGAATGGATGAATAATTAATGAATTCCTTACATTTATATAGCGCTTTTCTGGACACTCAAAGCGCTTTACACATTTTTAGGGGGAATCTCCTCATCCATCACCAGTGTGCAGCATCCACCTGGATGACACGACAGCAGCCATATTGCACCAGACCACACACCAGCTGATTAGTGGAGAGTTTAAAAGTACATTTGAGTTTAAAGTAGCTTAAATTTTAAAAGTAGTTTAAAGTAGTTCTGTTTTTAGAAGCTTAAAGTTTAAAAGTAGTTTTAAGTTTAACGTAGCTTAAAATTTAAAAGCAGTTTTAAGTTTAAAATAGCTAAAAGTTCTTTAAAGTAGTTCTAAGTTTTAAATAGTTTAAACTTTAAAAGTAGATTTAAGTTTTATGTAGCTTAAAGTTTGAAAGTTTTACCTTTAAAACTGATTTATAAGTTTTTCAAAGTTTTAAAAGACTTAAAAGATTTTTTTTAGAGTTGCTAAGGTGTTGCTAGGGTGTTCTGAGTGGTTGCTAAGGCATTGTTAGGCAGTTGCAATGGTGTTGCTAGACAGTTGCTAGGGTGTTTTAAGTGGTTGCTAGGGTGTTCTGAATAGTTGATAGGTGATTGGTAGGGTGTTCTGAGTAGTTGCTAGACGTTTGCTGAGGTCTTGTTAGGCAGTTGCTAGGTGGTTGTTAAGGCATTGCTAGGGTGTTCTCAGTGGTTGATAAGGTGTTGCTAGGTGCTTGATAGATGGTTGCTAGGGTGTTCTAAATGGTTGCTAAGGTGTTGCTAGGCAGTTGCTAGTGTGTTCTGAGTAGTTGCTAGGTGGTTGCTAGACAGTTGGTAAGGTACTCTGGGTTGTTACTAGGCAAGCTGCGTTTACATGTTTGATCAAATCTTAATGTTTAGTAAGCATTTCTAGCATGTTAAAGCATTAGCTAATCATTATTAGCATGTAGCTAGTCACTGTTAGAATGTGAACCATACAGGAATTACCGTGTGCTAACATGAGTCAAACAACCCAATCCCCACTTCTCTACGATGTTCTGATGCTGAGATATGGCTGCTGTAATATGGTTGCAAGGTTAGTCTGTTTTGTTGCTATGGAGTTGATTGACAGCTTAGAATGATGATGTATCAATTTAAATCAACCCCCATCTCTCTATAACACTGCAGCATAAAGATATCAGTCTGGGGGCTTTAATGGCAGTCAATGAGATCAGTTGCTAGGGTGCTCTAAATGGTTGCTAGGGCGTGGCTTGTCAGTTTCACAGTGATCCTGAAAAACTTATTGGTTGCCCGAGTCGAGTTCACGAAATGAGTTCACCCCTAAGTTTCTGTGACACCGTAGTACAGAGTTATGCTTAGTTCAAATTCCTTTGCAAGTTTCCATAGTAGGAGAAACGCATACACTGGAGTTTTATTACTTCCTGTTTTATAGAATGGGAGTTCCTTCACCATAGTACATCAATGGGGAATTTTGGGATGCCTTTGTGCCCCAGGGGTACAACTTACACCCCAGTTTTACATCTAGTTTTACACAACCCGACAGCCTCTTCAGATGTGGAAGTTCACATTTCTAAGAATTTCTCTTTCGGAGTTATGATGCGTAAAATTTGGTCCAATGTCAGGGGATAGGGCGTGACGTCACTGCTCTAGAGACGCTGTGGCGATAGGAAAAAGTTTAGTGGTTATAGCTTTAAAGCCGTAAGAGGGGATAGTGTCAGAACTTTAGTCTCAGGAGAAGAAGTTTAGATAGGATTTAAATAGGTTGGCTTTTTCAAGCCAGTCTAATAAGTTTAAATAGGATTTGAATAGCTTGGTTTTCTCAAGCCAGCCTAGTAAGTGTAAATCGGATTTCAATAGCTTGACTTTCTCAAGCCAACCTAATTATGTTCAATGAAACTGTGCTTTAAAATTCATTCTACAATGTTTTGTAAAAGGGACCGGATCTGGCAAGTAAAGAAGTATGGCCTCAAAAATGTACTTAAGTAAAAAGTACCTATTACTACTACATTAGTTTTACTAGGTAGGTAACTATCTGGTTTCCCTGGTTTACTATGCCAGAGTAATTGTCGGTTCATTCCGCTTTGGCGACCCCTGATAAATCAGGGACTAAGCCAAAGGATAGGTAGGTAACTAGACCTCACATCATATTGATATATTTATATTAAATTTTTGTCAAATTTTTGTTGCTTTCATTTTTTAAAAAAAGTAGCTAAGCAGCATCACACCATGCAATATTGCCCAACAACACTGCACAAATGTCACCCCATGTGTCATCATCCTGACCCAAACTCACAGCAATCAGCATGCAGTTTTGCGGCTGTTTGTTCAACATGTTCATCTTGTTCATTCACCCTAAAAAATAATTCAGTAGGCCTTTCTTTACAGATATTTTTAAAGACCCTTATTTTACCTTCATTTTATATTCATAAGTAATTAATGTCTTACATTTTTAATTTTGTCCAAAATATATTCTTTTTTTTTTTGCTGAAAAATATTTAACATATTTGACTGCAAACTATTAATTTTTTTTTTTTTTGCATTAAGCTAAAGCTGCTTTATTGTCTTCAAAGAGCAGTTCTCATGCATATTCCGTGATTTCAGTGGGGGGTTTTTTTCAGAGTATTGTGGATATTTTATTTAATGAATAAATATTAATTCTGTTAATACATTTATTTTATGCAAAAAGCAACATACAGAGGTGTGATTACAACTGACATGTGATAAATTCCAGATCTTTTGCATTATAATTTTATTCATAAATCGCCCAGTATAGTTAAAATATTTGTTTAAAAAAATTAAATGAGGACAGTGGTATAGGCCTATATGTAAAAACTGTAAAACAGCATAAATTCTGTATTACGAAACAGGAACTCAAGGACATAAAGGAAATAAATCTCAATGCAAAAAGTTTTAAACATTTTATTGTTTTAGTAGCTACTAACTGTACAAATGTTTACAAAGCATTTTTTTTTCACGGTATTAGATTAAAAGACCAGTCATTTGTGCCTTTCTCATGATAAGCATCATAAAATAGCCTACATAAGGTGCGTTATAGCCTTGGTTGAAAAGTCACACACTACAGCACGCTGGGGCACAATGACAACAATATATTGATTGGATCAAAAAGGCGTTCAAATTGCGCAATGACAAGAAATAATATAGATCGCGCCATCAAACACATTAAAACAAAAGTAACTACCGTGGTTTAAAAATATAAGGAGTAGAAAGTACAGATATTTATGTAAAAATGTAAGGAGTAAAAGTAAAAAGTTGTCAGAAAAAGAAATAGTAAAATACTTATACTCGAAAAATTTACTTAAGTACAGTAACATAGTATTTGAACTTTTTTACTTCCCATCTCTGCCAATAATAATAAAAACTACAAAAGTAGACAAATTTTATGGTGGCTTGAGAAAGCCTAGCTTAAAAAGTTTGAAATAGTTGTAAAGTTTAAATAATTAAAGTAGTTTTAAGAAGTTTGTGTAAGATTTTAAATACCTCAGATACTTCGAAGTCTTTACATATGGACAATACAAGCATGGGGTGAAAACTCAGAGACACATGGCTCCACACCCTACCGAGTGGGAATGCGAAAAAACTCATTCCTCTGCTTTCCTTCATTTGCATTTGAACTCTCTCCCACACTCCCTTCCCTTCACCCACACTCCTCTTCACCCAACTCATAAAGAATGGTCATCTCAAAGTATAATGTTCTGTATCAATGCAAGTGACTTTTTTCATCATGTTTGATATCATTTGAAATGTCTCAGTGCGACTGGTACAATGGTCTCGTTCCCTCATAAATAGACAATCAAAATATTAGATTTATAACTCCAGGTATCTTTTGACCCGTGGCTAAGGGTGTGCCCCTAGCTAGGGGCTTCTATTCAAATTACCATTTGTTCCATATAGACAGTAACTCTTCAGATCTAACATGCCACTAAATGCAAATGCCTATTCTTGTTTCACACACCCCTCCTTGGAGAAGATTCTTTCTTGGTCTGACTATTTGTTACTGTTTAAGATGTTTTAGAGAAGACTGTTTTAAGACTGTTTAATAACTACACATTAGGGATGTCCAGATCCGATCACGTGATCGGAAATCGGGCCCAATCACGTGTTTTCGGACTTGATCAGAATCGGACGTTACCTCCCGATCAGGACTTGAATATATATATATATACTCGTTACTTTTTAACACATCTACAGTTATCATAGATATATACACTAGATATCGCATACGGACCCTGATCATGCGTCAATAGCACCGCCACATTTGTAAAGTGCTCCCAGGACAAATGTCATTCAACCGCACTAGTCAAGAAAGTGTGCCTATGTGAAGATTCTGTCTATGTGATGTTCTGCCTTTGTGCTTTGTTTTCTTTGTTTGCTTGTTACTACCCCCATAAGCAGCGCTAAAGTCCAGCATCTTCATATAGGCGCACTGTCTTGACTAGTGCGGTTGAATGACATTTGTCCTGGGAGCACTGTACAAATGTGGCGGCGCTATTGACGCATGCTGAGGGTCCGTATGTGATATCTAGTGTATATATCTATGAGCAGCTTTAAGCGGAAAGCGTGAGTATGGCTGTTTCTCAATATGCGTTATTCAGCGATCTTGTATCCTTGTGTTCTCGTGTAACGTCATCATCAACCGTCAAAGTTCAGTTCCAAAACTCAAGACCGCAAGAACGAAGGACACGTAAAATGGAATCATTGTGGCTGATTCTGAAAAAAGCAGGTGGGAAGCGCAGCATTTTATACCTGTTTAATATTAAAGTTCAAAACTTCTAACTTCTAACTTAAACTTCTAAGTTCTAAAAACTTCTAAGTTCTAACTTATTTATCTCAGGAGTTTCCCTAAATGACACGATGAAAGTAAACATTCACAATGAAAATCTTAATAAATGCATAAACACATTTGTTTGCTGAAATTCATATTAAAATTTGTTTTATCTGTATTGTGCAAAGTAAATTTGTAAGGCTTTTGTGCATGTTATATATATTGAAAAGGGGGACAACAATAAATCATTGTATGAATGCTGTAATGTTTCAATAATTTTCCGTTAAAAATGCATGAATGTCATGTGACCATCAGGGAGAACGCAGCATCTCATTTCTCAGAGGACACGTTTTCTGTTCTCGCGGTCTCCCGAGTTCGTTCTTCTGAGGTAACCTGGCAAGACCGCTCTCCATGAGAACGCATGTCTGTTCTCTGTGTTCTTGGAATTGAGAAACAGCCTATGTCTGCAGTCTGGAGGTATTATAAAGTTCATGACGACAACATATGAGATATGTAAACTTGGGATTGCTTGCCAGGTATTTTAAGTTAAGGTGCTATTTGTTTTTATATTAGATATTTTTATATTTACTGTTGCACTAAAGTCCAAAAGTGAAGAATTTATGTTATTTATTACTTGATTGTTCAAGCTACCTCACAGAATTGCTCTGTTTGTTAACAGAGTTGTTGAATGTTAAAATAAGGTGAATTAAATAAAAGATAAGAAACATCCTGGATCTGTTTTTTCGCTCTTCTTTATTCTTTTTTTATGTATTTTAGAAGTATCGGATCGGGTTTCGGTAGATACTCAAAATCAAATGACTCGGACTCAAGGGGCAAAAAAACCTGATCAGGACATCCCTACTACACATAGTCATCAATTTAGGCATTTGAAGAATCACAGACTTGTGAACCATACAGCTAATACACAACAGGCTATTTCAACTTCTGTTCTCCACTTTCGATAGGTATTTTCCTTTTGGGATCATCTTCCTTGTGGCTGGCAAAATACTGGACATGAGTGATCCCTCTACACTTGGGAAGAAACTGGGCTGGTATGGGGTGACAGTTCTGGCAGGCTTGTTTGTGCACGGGCTCGTCCTGCTTCCATTCTTTTTTTTCATTTTGACAGGGAAAAATCCTTTCACATACATTAGAGGGCTTCTGCAAGCCATGGTAATTGCCCTAGCCACATCATCCAGGTAAAATTAATTCTTTAAAAAATGTGTAAATTAGAAACTTGAGCTCGTCAATGTGAGACTTTCTTCTCATTCTTACAGTTCAGCAACGCTTCCCATTACAATGAAATGTTTGTTGGAGAACTGTCGAGTGGACAGGCAGATTGCTCGATTTGTGCTGCCAGTGGGAGCCACCATTAACATGGATGGAACTGCACTTTATGAAGCAGTTGCTGCTATTTTCATTGCCCAGGTCAATGAGTACGAACTGGATTTTGGACAATTGGTCACCATCAGGTACTTAACAGACAGCAGAGATGTAACCAAATGTAGTCAAGACTAGAGAATCAGCCATTTAAAATTATTTTCTAATTGACCACTATTCAGTACTTGAGATGGAAGAGGGAGCATCACAAACTAGAAACTAAATCAACTCATTTGACATGATCAGTTCTGTTCTGAAAACATACTATTCTGATTTCCACCAGTATAACCGCGACCGCTGCCAGCATAGGTGCTGCTGGAATTCCTCAGGCAGGCCTTGTAACCATGGTGATAGTTTTGACATCTGTAGGATTGCCACCAGATGACATCACTCTGATTGTGGCCATTGACTGGATCTTGTAAGTTGAGATAACATTTATGTGTTGGAAAAAAAACAGCTCATGATATGGTACATATCTTATGGTAGATATTAGTGTCATTATTAAAATGATTCCATTGATAATTAAAATCTAATGTATGAATACATAATATTAAAAGCTTAAAACTAATTATTATTAAACTACTGTTTAACAAATTGCATGAGAAAAAAAATGTTGATCATAGGACTAAGAAGAATAATGTATTTTATACCTATTGTTTAAAGAGATCGATTCCGAACTATGATCAACGTACTAGGAGATGCTCTAGCAGCTGGAATCATCGGTCACTTGTGTCGGAAAGACTTTCCACCTGACAGAGTGGTAGGTTAATTTTTACAGTATACTTGGGGATAATGTCATTGTTCACATCTTAATGAATTCATTAATCGGTAAATATTATATATGGTTACTGTTATAATTATATAATTATTATTATTATTATTATAAAAAAAACTCAAAGACTCAAAGACTGAAAACCAAATTTTTTTTAGCTAAGTATGGGTAAGAATATTTCTGATTGTACAGATTGTAAATGTTAAAGGGATGGTTCGCCTAAAAATGAAAATTCTATCATCACTTACTCTTGACCAGTGAATTTTTTTTGTTTTTTTTTTCCTGTTAAACATAAAAGAAAATCTTTTGAAGAAGGCTAGAAACCTGTAACCATTGACATCCACACTAGTAAAAAAACAAATGCTATGGAAGGCAATGGTTACAGGTTTCTAATGGCCCCTTTTCACTGAGCAGTTCGGTACAGTACGGTACAGTTTGGTACGCTTTTATGGTCGTTTCCACTGTCAAAAGGTACCAAAAATTGAACCGTACCACTTTTTAGGTACCCTTTACAAAGGGTACCTAGTACAAAAAAAAGGGTACCAAAATGCAAAGCTAGACACGCAGCTGAATGTTATTGGTTTACAGAGAAACGTCACTAGTGTGTGCAACAAGCCAGGGGAAGCTAAGAAGAAGAACAGAATCTGCCATGTGTCCTGTTGTTGTTTATGAGGCTGTCTAAAAGCGTGAGTGGTTTCACTTTCTCCAGAGAGCTCTATTTGCTGCGCTTGTTGCGTGTCTATATTTGAAATAACGAACTTGAGCTGATGACAAGAGCGTGCATGTGATAATTGAAGTGCTTCTGACATCCTTTTAGAAGTGGACAAATGCGAATAAACAAAGGAGACTATATGTTTTGTATCGTTTATGAACTCAAATAAGGCCTAAATGTATGCTTTAGGTATTTTTTGTAAATGGTAACATTTCAGGGACTGTAAGACTCTGTATGTGTTCATATATGTTTTATTTATTTTATATAATCACAGAAGTTACAGTACTATTTCGCATTATCATTGATCTGCTGCTATAATCTAATCCTGTTCATGGAAAGGTTAGTAATTAACATTTATACATAAATATTTATGTATATTGTGACAAAGGAGTTTGTCACTGGCCTGTGGCAGAGCTGGACACCCACGTATTCACACACACACACACACACACACACACACACACACACACACACACAC
>CAIGQV010016842.1:0-10117 GCA_903798115.1 Danio jaintianensis
CACACACACACACACACACACACACACACACACACACACACACAATCTCTATCTCTATCTCTGACACAGAAAAAGAAACACGCAGGTCCGGTCAGACGAGTACAGACAGGCGCAGCTCCGCCGCCACTGTTTATGATCGTCACTGTGTGTGTGTGTGTGTTCTATTATTATTCACACCACTGAGAGTCACAAAGACTCCAAGCAGCACCTTCAGGGGTTTTCAGCTGTCTGAATTAAATGTGACAACTTAAAATGAGCATAATCTGAGGCTGCGTCTGAACTCACACACTTCCCTACTGTATAGTGTGTGAAGAACAGTATGTGAGTGAGTAGTGTGTCTGAATTCATAGTAAAAACAGTATATAAGGAGTTCCCGGATGACCGACTACTGCTGGCGAGATTCTGAAGTGCATCTGATGGACGGTACGCTATCCCATAATGCATCGCGAGAGAATTCATGAATCTGAGTGAAGCAACGCCACTGACGCGGGTAGATTCACACTATATTCACACTATGTAGAACACACTGTTCTAACAGTCATGTAGTAAACTCAAACTCTACTGGAGTGCATACTCCAGTAGTAGGAGATTTCGGATGTAACTGAAGCTGCAGTTCATCGTCTGGCCACTGGGGGCGGCTCCAAAACAGAGCACATTCCCATTGACTTTAATGCTAAAATGCGCAACTTTACAGCAAAGGTGTTTACAGCCTGGTACAATTTTTTTGGGGGGTGTATATAGCTAATATTACCCTTCATGACAACTGCGAGGGGGTGAAATTTTTATAACTCATCTGTTTTATTTATATTAAGTCTGCATAATTAAGGGTGTGGCCACAGCTAGTTCTGCTGCTCGCTGTCACATCACCTCAGCTGATTCTAGCCGCTGAACTCAGCATATATATATTGTATTTTTGTTTTGTTTTACACAGTCAATTGCCTTTTGGAATTATTTCTTACAGTTATCAGATAATATGGCATACTGTGCCACATAATTGTTCTCACTATTAAGTTTGCTGTTTTACTTTGTACCATTTTGCTTCAGTATTAATAATTGTGAAATTTAACGATCTTTGAAGGTGCGACAGCGACCGGATTTACAGGATATGACTCAATCGTTTTATCTCGATTAATGTTTTCCATAATTGAATGGAAACTGAATCTAGATGAACTGCACAGCATCACTGGCGATAGTCTTACCGAGGATCATGACGACGGTCTTCATCAGGTTGACCACCGTCTCCTTGTGTTTGACCTGCGAGGTGTGCTGGCTCATGCGCTGGGTCTTGCGCCGAACGTAAACGAAGACGCGCGTGTAGACGGCCACCATGACGGTGAAGGTCAGCAGGTTGATGGCGGCCCAGAACACCAGATAGCTGCGGCTGTAGAGCGGCGCCATTGTGGAGCAGTTCCCGATGTCGCACATGCAGTTCCAGCCCATAGCGGGCACCAGACCCATGATGACAGCCACCGCCCAGATGCCCAGGATCAGCAGCACCACCCGGTGGTTGGTCATCTTACTGTGCAGCTGCATGGTGAAGATGGTCTGGTGCCGCTCCAGCGCGATCGCCATCAGGTTAATGACAGACGCCGTCAGGCTGGTGTCGATCAGACCCTGAACACCACAGAAGAAGATCAGGGTCAACAACACAATTATGCAATTATGGGGAAAATCATAAATATTATTTGGGACAAATCACACAATCACAATTATTTAAAACTATTATCAGTGGGATGCATGACCAAAACATTTTGACACACATGTTTGTTTTTGTGAAAAGTGGGGACATTACATTGATTTTATACAGCACAAACCGTATGTTGTATTGTCCTAACCCACCCCTACCCCTAAACCCAACCATCACAGGAAACAGTGTACAGCTTTACTCTCTGATTAAACTCATTCTGGGGGATTTATAAGCGTTTGGAGAAATGAGGACGTCAGCTGTGTCCTCATATTTCACCTCCTTTTTGTAATACCTGTGTCATACCTGTGTCATTATACAAATTTGTGTCCTGACATGTCACAAAAACACGTACACACACACACACACTTTAGTATCCAGCTAAAAGGGCCATTCAAAGGCTTAACTAGGTTAATTAGGCATGTCATTGTATAACAGTTTATGATTAATAAACTATTCTTTTATTTATGTTTTTGCCCTCCGTTTACTGACAGGGTTTGTACAGTAAATATGCTCACATATTACAAGTGAGAGATTTCTGAATGAAGGATGCATTACTTGATTTTAATAATTGAAGTAAACACACACTATCTACTATCTATGATTATTTAATGAACATCAACGTTGAACATCAGATGTGGCTGCAAAGTGTGGCCAACAGAGCGGGGTCATGTGACTCCACACGCGGTACGGAAAGTAATTGAAAACCCGTCCTGGAAGAATTAGTTCGATTATAGGTTCTGAATGTCCATTTCGATTACTTTCCGACCAATCGCCCAGCCCTAATATACACATTGTTTTATTCCCCTGTAAATAAGGTGCATTACACCCGTACATTTCAGGAAATTTCACAACTCTTAATACTGAAGAAGAATAGGACAAAGTAAAACACTAACAAGACCACCTCAAAATGAT
Organism: Danio jaintianensis; assembly: GCA_903798115.1. Lineage (NCBI taxonomy): Eukaryota > Metazoa > Chordata > Actinopteri > Cypriniformes > Danionidae > Danio > Danio jaintianensis. Next base: position 2,600 of record CAIGQV010016842.1, read on the forward strand.
GGAGGTATGAACAAACTGTGAGCCATAAAAGCAGGTCTCCCCCAGAATGCTTTGCAGGAAACAGGAAGCATGCAGCACTTCCTGTCTGTCAACCGCACTGATTTCGGCTGTGTCTAACAGGACAGACAGCAGCCCTCGCTCCTCTTTATCAAGTCTTCATGTTTTTCCTGACTTTCCAAAACAACTGAAGAATAAACACTGCAGGAGATCCGAGCGTTGAAGCTCACCGGATCAACACACAGTACTGTTCTTCTGCTGTTGTAGGAGGGTCCAGGCTCAAATGCCAACTGACCCAGCCGAGGCTCGAACCAGCGACCTTCTTGCTGTGAGGCGATCGTGCTACCCACTGCGCCACCGTGACGCCCCTACCGTGATAATAGTATATACAATATACACATCACAGACGTGTGATAAATTACTTTTATTTTATGCATGGGTTGTTTATTTACATTTGACCAATCAGATGGGGCTGTGCTATATTTAGCTCCGCCTCCCTAGTAGCTGCTGTTCTGCTGTTGGCTGAAGTGGCTCAAAGCTGTAAAAAATAAAACACTAATGGCGGGAAAATTACAACAGCCAATCAGAGACAGAAGATCTGCATATTAGGAGACCTATTCTGCCCCTTTATACACTCTAGAGTGTGTATGTTTCAGTTTGAGCTGAGAATGGCACACAGATAATGTTCGCTAGCTCTCTAAAAACTGACCCTTTTAAGCTTTGATGCTAATCGTGGTGTTTTGGTGACTTAAATGCAAATGAGATTTTCAGAAGAGGGCGGAGCTACAGATGCCTGTGCGTCACCATGGAGAAAGATGTAAAACAGCTTCATCTAAAACTCCACATCTATAATCATCTTAGTCTATGCTGACATTATCTTCAGCAGCTCAAACACTCTAATGGCGAATGGACAGACGGCTGCTTCTCACTCAGGGCTGCTGTTTATGCTAATGAGGGAGAGATGGGCACTAGTGGGCGGGGCTTTCCCCCTCTGATGACACGTACAAAATGTCAATCAAAGTGTTTCTGCATCAAGTCTGATTATAACAAATACAATTCATTCATGTTGACCATTAGAGGCTGCTGGAGAAATTCACACACACACACACACGCACACGCACACGCACACGCACACGCACACGCACACGCACACACACTACTGGGGTTAAACATAACTAGTAAAAATACACACAGACACACTCAGAGTCGTACCTGCCGGACGAACCACTGGTATGTGGTGAGCCGGACGGTCCAGGGCCCGGTGTGGAACATCAGGTACATGTAGGAGATCCCGGCGAACAGATCGGCCGCCGCCAGGTTCCCCAGCAGGTAATAAATGGGGTAATGAAAGCGACGGTTCATGAAGATGGCCGCCATTACCAGGATGTTGGTGAAGATGACAAAAACACTGACCAGCAGCCCCAGAGCCACCACCACCTTCTCTTTAGTCCCCCATGTATCGCTGATGTTCTTATGGCTGATGTTGTAGAAGAAAACCACAGTCTCGTTGCTGTAGCAAACCATGGTGGAGGAGAGGCGTCCGATTGGCTGAGCTCAGCTGAAGGTGCGGGCCTTCACGTGTCAGAGGTCAGTGATTGGATATGGAGTCTTCAGTCTGCTGGATCCCTCAGTCTGATCTACAAGGAGAATATTATCAGGATTATTCACTGCTACGGTCTTATTTCATGCTTTTAAACATCACAAGAACACATCCAGGTCATGTCATGAGAAACGACAATTACTTGCACACTGCACACTTTTTAAACACCACGACGCGTGTTAATACTTTAAGGGCTCAATAAATTGGCCAATAATGGCTTGAAATGTAAACATCAGCAATGGCATATGGAAAATTATGCTGATATGCCTCGCTAATAACATGATTTATTTAATATAGCATTACTCTGTGTCAGAATATCACAAGTTTGATCAAACATAAATGGTAGAAACTACAGAGTAAATAAATGAGTTTAAAGAGTTTAAAGAGTACTGCTTTTCTGAATTATGGCAAAAATCCAATCAATCCAGCCAATCACAGGCATACAGCAGCTCCAGCGCATCTCAACCAATCACAGGCAGGAAAACAGCAGTTCAGTGCATCTCAGCCAACCACAGCTTGAGGAGCAGCTCATCTGCAAGCTGACTGGATGACACAGCTGTCAATCATCACCGAAACGGGATGTTTGCACAGTAACTCCACACAAACGCAGATTATCATCAGTCTTGTGTTGCAATCATGCATGAGTCGAGACAAAACTGCTCGAAGCCTCTGAGACAACACAAGAACATTACAAAAGAGCAACACTCTCAATCAGTCAGTTATACTTCAGGTTTTCATAATTACAAATAACTAACAACAGCCACTAAACCAAACTAAAGTTTAACAGTAGTTTCTAATTCATTTAAAATATCATTCACTCATTCATTTTCGGCTTAGTCCCTTTATTCACCAGTGTTTGGACTGTGGGGGAAACCAGAGCACCCGGAGGAAACCCACGCCAACACAGGGGGAACATGCAAACTCCACACAGAAACGCCAACTGACCCAGCCGAGACTCGAACCAGCGACCTTCTTGCTGTGAGGCCACAGTGCTACCCACTGCGCCACCGTGACGCCCTTGAAATATTATATATATTTTTTCAGTTCAATCTGAGCCATTTTCTTTTTTTTCCCCCATAATGTCAGACGAACCCTAAATATCTTTAATAAGCAGAGCTCAGAATAACCATCTGGTCTAATTTGGATATTAATATAGGTTACACTGAAGATCATTTCATTCATATTTAATCAATGAATTTGACTCAAGTCATTAAATAATGAAGTATTCATGCATCTAATACACTTTCTGTGCGTATAAAAACACTTCTCACAACTGTAATGCAGGCGCTGAAACACAGTCACTGATGTAGAAATCATGCCAGCTTCCCTGACTATCTTCATTCAAGAACAAGTTACTACAAGCTAAAATACTATAAAACACAAGCAAACAGCTAGATGATTATTTAAAGAGTTAAACAACTCTTAACAACACTTTGGTGAATATCCTCAAACCAAAACTATTTCATTAGAACATACCTAAAGGGTCAGTTCAGTGCAAACTCCACACAGAAACGCCAACTGACCCAGCTGAGGCTCGAACCAGCGACCTTCTTGCTGTGAGGCGACAGTGCTGCCCACGAGGAATACAGTAAATATTCAATTCATTTGCTTGTATAGTAAATCTCACAAACAATACAAATAAACAAGTACACAAAAGTGGCATCGTCTTGCAATAATCACTGCTTCTCTTGAAACTGTGTGTGTGTGTCAGTGTATGACGGTGAGTTCTGGTATTTACACCACACGTCTTTATTTGTTTCCGCAATAGACACGTCAACTAGCTGTGACTTACAGTTGTGAGCACAGTTCAGTCCTAATCAAACACAGCTCCGCTATACTGAAGAACAGATGTAGAAGAGCGAATATCAACACTCAACTCAGGTTTACTTGTCCAGCGCTTTCACAATCATCATCATCATCATCATCATCCCACAGCAGCTTCACAGACGGAGCACATCATTACATTACAGTGAATGTGCTGTGTGTAGAGTCAGACTGCACAATATACCGCTTCAGCATCCATATCATAATGTGTGATTCTGCAAGTCACATCGCATGACCTGCAGTATCAAACCGGGATTATAATTAACCATAAAACAGTTCAGAACACATGAGCTGTGGAGTCATGCTTAACTATACTCTAATAGTGTGAAGGGTGTTTATTTAGATGCGTTTTAAGGCCTCTGACTGCAGGGATGCACAGTATATCGTTTCAGCATTGATAAAGCAATGTGTGAATCTGCAATAGTCACATCGCCGCATCTGCAATGCTGAGTTGGGATTGAACCTATAATTTAAGCCATTTGGGCATGAGAAATGATCACCTTTGCAGCTTCGACAAAGATTAATTGTATTTATTTATACAATGAAGATAACAGCAGTCAACATTTGAAGCGGATCAAAATAATAATGGGTGTTGTTGAATAGTTTGAGGACAACTTTGAATTTTGATCCATGTTGTTGACTACTGTATGCAGTGCTATTTTACATGTGATTATTCATTATCCTGTTAGACCCTTCAGAAATCAATAAAGCACTAGTTCATTGACTGTGTGTTTGCTCGAATGTATTCATTTATGCTTTTCATTTTCTATTTAATGCATATACACTGCCGATCAATGTACAATTAGGATCATCTCAGGAAAGTATATTGCAATATTATAAATCGCAGAAATAGAAAATATGGCAATGCCAGTTTCTGCCAGTATCGTGCAGCCCTATCTGACTGAACCATTTCAAGTCTATTTAAACCATTTGGACATGAGAAATCCTAAAGTTTGCCGCTTAAACAAAGACTAATTGTGTTTATTCACACAATGTGGCTGCACCATTAATCGAAAAAAGATCATGATCTCGATTCGACCCCCTATACGATCTTAATCCAGCTAGGGTTGCACGATACTGGAATTTAGTACCAAACGATACTGAAGTTTTAAAAACGTCCATTTCCCGCTAACATTTGAGCGCTGTTGAGCACGTTCTTAAACAGCACTGATTGGCCGTTCTTGTAAACGAGTGTCTGTGTGTGTGTGTATGTTTGTGTGTAAATGAGTGTGTCTGTGTGTATGTAAACGAGTGTGTTCACGTGCTCAACAGAAATGACTGTGATTGACTGTGAAGGTCATCAGTTCACCGAACTCACCGCTGTTTACTGAGTGTAACACAGATACAGGGACACTGGAGTGTTTTAAAGTCACGTCGATCAGCTGGTTTGTCTATAAGCTGACATACGAGTGATCCGCTGATGAATCACGGCTTTAAAACACTCCAGTGTCCCTGTATCTGTGTTACACTCAGTAAACAGCGGTGAGTTTGGTGAACTGATGACCTTCACAGCCAATCACAGTCATTTCTGTTAAGCACGTGAACACAACGACAAATCAGCGCTGTTTAAGAATGCGCTCAAATGTAAGCGGGAAATAGACGTTTTTAAAACTTCAGTATCGTTTGGTACTGAATTCCAGTATCGTGCAACCCTAAATCCAGCATCTCTACGATTCAGCCAATTATATTTTCAAGTGCATGAGAGAGACATAAAGGCGGTCGCACAAGTCTTCACATTGTTTTGTGTTGCTCAGCAACATGAACACCTCCAAATGGTCAGCATACTGTATTTATAAGTTATATTTCACCCAAAAATGTCATTTGTCTTAATGTAATGATGTATTCATCACGAAATCACATGAGCTGACACACTGTTTGTTTACTACCGAGAGGACGCGCGTGTGCCTGCCAATGATGTCTACTTCAGTGAACAGATCCTGCATAGGCTGTGAATAACAGGTAATAAAGCTGTAAATAACGTTCAGTTTGTTGCACAGAGCGATCGTGTGAGAGCCACACGGGGAATTTTGATGATTTGAATGTGTGTTTTGTTTCTCTCAAAGTGACGGCGACCATGACATGAGCCGCACGCGGTAGTGAAAGTGCAACTGAAACCACACACATCATTTACAAGATCATATCGCATTGTACAGTTACGATTGCGACAAGCATTTGACATGTTTTTTCTTTCACAGCGAACACAGTGTTGTGTCAGTTTAACTACTCTAGCCTATATAATGCTGAATATAATGCAAGAGGGAATCTGATGATGACAAATGTCTCATTTTACCAGTAAAAAAAGGCCAGCATATGTCTCAAACATAATAATTCCACTTCAGAATTATCAATACTTATTTTCTGATGCTTCACTTTACTGTGCATTAATGACCAGGACATATTTAAAGTCTGTTCAAGTCCTCCATTGCAAGTCTATACAACATTGAGCATTTTACCCAGCAGTAGAGCTGCACACAGGCCTGATATTAGTGTTGTTTTACCATATGTTTGAGATGAACAATAATAATAGCCCACTCATGTTAACCTTTATTTCACATCTGCAGAATCCTGAGAAAATCCTGATCTTGACTTTAAGCAAATATAAAAATGGTGATCCTCATTTTAGCCAGAATCGTGCAGCTCTAGTATGCGGTGTTATTTAGCATTTGATCATTGACTTTCTGTCCCGCAATACTGCTAGACTCCAGAAAAAAAACATTTCATTGTTCTGTGCTTTAATTAATCTTCTTTTGTCTATTTTTGTGTCGTTGTGTATATTCTATGCAGATGCGCTCGCCTACATAATCATCCAATCGTAAAATTAAGAGTCATCCTGTGAAATTATGCTCGTATCACAATATATAAATCACAGAAAAACGAAATATGGCAATGTGAGTGTTTCCCAATATCCCGCAGCCCTAGTGTACAGCATGTAAACATGGTAAAGCTGCAGTTATACAGTATACAGAGACCTTCCAAAACAAAAACCCAGCTTAAAAAGGAAGTTTTGACACTGACCATAAAAACCAACTCAATCCCCAAAGCAGAGACGTGTGTGAGAAACTGGGAGAAGCAAGAGTGTGTGTGTTTGAGCTCTACATACAGCATATACACAGACACGGCGGGTTTACTGATTTGGGGACCCTGAGCAGCTCCAGACACCCTTTTAATGTATTTATTTATCGTTCATCACTCAATCTTCTTTTCTACAGTGTTCTCTTAACCCCTGTGTGCTGCTGGGTCGTGTTGATCCACTCTGGGCTGATTCGGAGTCTTCATTTGGCCTCAGCTCTCTCTGTGTTTCAGCAGATGTGCTGATTATTGCTGATGAATCTTATTTGGACTCATACTTTGGGGAAATGCTTTGGAAATGTTCCCCTTTGGTGATGTTGGTGCTGTTTCCCCCCATTGACTTCCATTATAATCACAGTTATTGATTGTAAAGCCATGACAGCATATGATCAGGCATTCTGGATTGCTGCTGGATTTCCCTGGTGGGATTAAGAGGGACCATTTCTCATTTTTACTGTTGAGAAACGATATATTGAGCAGCCCTAAAACACACACACACACACACACACACACATGCACACACACACACACACACACACACACACCTTTGTTTTGTATGCGATTAGTCACGATCAGCCATTTAACTGCACTAAACTGAAGTAAACAGCAGTAAACATCCCTCAGCAGATTTCACACCTCTGAAGAAGAGTTTCCGTCAACACACACACACACACACACACACACACACACACACGAAAAACTTGTGAAGCTATAGAGGTCCTCTGTGTGTGTCTGAGTGTGTGTGTGTGTAAGTGAATATGCCTGTGTGTGTCTAAGTGAGTGTTTGCCTGAGTGTGTATGTCTGTCTGCCTGTGTCTGTGTGTATATCTGAGTGTGTGTGAGTGTGTGTCTGAGTGAGTGTGTGAGTGTAAGTGAGTGTGTCTGTGTGTGACTGTGGAAATGAAGGTGTGTATATGTGTGTCTGTGAGTAAATGAGTGTATGTCTGTGTGACTGTAAATGAGTGTGTCTGTGTGTGTGTAAATGAGTGTGTCTGTGTGTATGTAAATGAGTGTCTGTGTGTGTGTGT
>CAIGQV010016842.1:10517-26968 GCA_903798115.1 Danio jaintianensis
CCGGTAAACACAGATGCAGTAACACAACACGAGTGCGAGCATTCTCAAGGTTAAGCTGTGTGAGGAAGCTCTCGGGTTTATGGTTATAGGTGTGAATTGTAAAAGAGTGTGTGTGTGTGTGTGTGTGTGTGTGTGTGTGTGTGTGTGTGTGTGTGCATCAGGAACAGCAGTATTCTGGGTGCGTCGCGCGAACACTCACTCAACACACCTCAACTACACCAAACACACAGCAAACACACAGCAAACACACACAACATACCGGGAAAGCACTCCGTTACTCCTCCACTCCTTCGCGACGAAAAGTTTAGCGTCGTAAATCTGCGGAATGCGCGCGAAACTCTGAGCTCCGGGCGCGCGCGGAACTCCTCGGTTTTCGCGTCAGGAATGAAAGCATCAATACTCACTGTCACGGTTACGGTCTCCGGTGCTCCGCCGCCGGTTTGCTCACTCCGGCCCGGGGGAATCGAGTCTCATGTCCGGTGCCGCTCGGTTCTGTTCAGTTCTCGCCGCCGTGATCGTGGGCGCGCTCTACACTAGTGCTCGTGTGCGCGCACTCACCTGTGTACAGCTGCTGGGGGAGGAGTGTGGGCGTGGCGAACGCGCCTCTCAGGACGCCTCTGATTGGACGCAGGTGACGCGACTGTCCAATGAGCGGAGGAGTTTTTGTTAGTTGACTAAATGAATGATTAATGTTATTATTATTATTGATTGGCCTCTTCACTCCATATTTCTTTATCATCCAGTATGTCTGCCTGTAGATATGATAACCTATTGGGATTTCTTTATTGCTACTGCTGTAAGTACTGTAACTTGTGCTGTAGATGTTGTGTACTACACTGATTTATCTCTCCTACTCTCATCCACTCATTCTCCTTCGGCTTAGTCCCTTTATTCATCAGGGGTCGCCACAGCGGAATGAACCAACAACTATTCCAGCATATGTTTTACACAGCGGATGCCCTTCCAGCTGCAACCCAGTAGTGGGAAACACCCATACACACTCATTCACACACACTCATACACTACGGCCAGTTTAGTTCATCAATTCCCCTATAGCGCATGTGTTTGGACTGTGGGGGAAACCGGAGCACCCGGAGGAAACCCACGCCAACACGGGGAGAACATGCAAACTCCACACAGAAACGCCAACTGACCCAGCCGGGACTCGAACCAGCGACCTTCTTGCTGTGAGGCCACAGTGCTAACCACTGCGCCACCGTGCTGCCCCTGTTTTCTACTTTAAATGTTCAAATGAAACCTTTTGTTTATTGTAATTGCAAACAAAGGATGTCATTGGTGGAATATTCAGTAGATGTTAATTGAGTGTGTTAATATTCTGTATCGCTGCTGAAGAAATGTTGATTATTATCACCAATAATAATAATTTTCTGCTTAATATTTCAGTGTTAAACTGTGATCAATATTCCGGATGAAGAGAAAGATCATCTATATTTAATCAATTCATCATTTTGTCAAAATATAAACGTTTGTTTACACGTTTGATCAATTTAATGTGATGTTTATTTAAACTACTCAATGAAAACTCCCTGTATGGGCTTTCTGATGATCCCTGTACCTGAGCTCATCTGATGGTCCTGTTTTGTTTACTTGTTGCTCGATCAATGATGGTTTATAAGCCATGAAGTGCTGAAAGTCTACTAATACTTCTGTTTATTACATTTAACGTTCGCTTTATGGGATGTCTTCATGATTTTTATTAGCAATTCTAATTTTATGCTTAATTAATTACATAAACATTTAAATGTATGAATATTTAAATGATATACTGTGTAATTTATACTAATTATACCCTCTACCAATGTTTGTCAACAGATGGAGGGTGTCATGTTGCATCAGCCCGAGGGTGTGTGTGTGTGTGTGTGTGTGTCATTCACTCATCATATAATGTTCATTATTAATGTTCACATTTATTTTTAATTACTATTTTATTTCAAACAGAAAAACACACTGCTGTGTGTGTGTGTGTGTGTGTGTGTGTGTGTGTGTGTGTGTGTGTGTGTGTGTGTGTCATGTGGAGCTGTTTACCATCATCTGGTACAGATTTGTGGAGGATGAAATATCACTCCACCCAAACCCACACACACAAAGATTATGCTAATGCTTGGTGAGACACACACACATTAACATATAGCTGTGTGTGTGTGTGTATGAAAAGGTTGAATGTGTCTCATTTACATTGACGAGTGTTTTTAAGTGTGTGCATGTGTGTGTGTTGTAGCTGTTTTCAGGCAGGATGTTCTGAATGAATGTGTGTGAGGGAATCAGTGTGACTCTGTGTTATGTTACATTCTTCAGTGTGTGTGTCTGACATTGAGAGTGAATGACTTCATTCCTCATGGGCAGAATCGCTGAAAGATCCAAGAACAGCTTCAGCTCCTCTGTGTGTGTGTGCGCAAGTGTATGAGTGTGTGAGCTCTACATGCCTGTCTCTGTTATCCTGTGTTGTAGTGAAATATAGAAACAGTCCACTGGTGCTGAGATGATCCTCACTAGTTATAAAGGCTTATAAATCATCCAGAAGATGTTCATTATTATTATTAAATGTTTATTGTGTTACTGGGGGTAAAGTTAGGCCATGGAAACATCAGCAACCTGAAAGAAAAACTGTACAGACTATATAATACAAGGGAAAAACAGTGTGTGTGTGTGTGTGTGTGTGTCTCCCTCTGCTGCTGAAGATGTGCATCTATATATAGACTCAACCGAACACAAAGGAGTCTGTCATAGAGGAAACAGAACCACAAATGCTGTAACTGTTTTAAATATTAGACTGTACTTACTATTTGTGTTTTAATGAGGCAAAATGAGTCCATTAAAGCTGCAAGTGCTAGGTCTAATTTTGGGAAGTGTAAACACCGGTAAATTAGATGCTCACTATAATCATACAGACGCATAGAATTACACAATCATAATTAAAATAAGCAGATTTACACCATCAGCGGTTTGTAGAAGCCGTCCTCTATGGATGAGTGTGATGTTTTGCACTGATCGAGGAGCTGCGGTACATCACCCCTCACGGTAACTAAAGACAGTATATAATGAACATTTTATCAGAACTCCTCGTGTGTTTGTACTGATAACAGTGATGCAATGGGAGATTAAACTAACCCATCCGCTTGAGTAACACACACACACACACACACACACACGTGACTTTAGAAACGTTTATTTCCTCAACACAAGAGAAGAACCATGGAAAGTGTAAAACGAGGCGCTCTCACTTCTGCTGCAGCGGCCGCAGACTCCAAAGCAAACAGTTAAAAACTAAAGGAAAGGAAACACAGGCTCACAGCGACAGTCACACCATGCCCAATCAACACCAGGCGGAGCAATCCTGTGATTGGATGAACACGAGACGGGCTTTCTTTTGATTGGTCCTCGGCTGCAGAGTGCATTCTGGGATTTGGGAGCTGACCCAGGGCCAGGGTTTAGAAAAGTTCATAGGTGCAGGATGAAGACTCTCCAGATGGACACACATCAGTGTTTACTCAGCCGCCGGAGCCTCGGCGTTTGCTTCTGTAAGCTCCGCCTCCTCCTCACCCACAGCCACACCCTCCACTGCAAGCTCCGCCTCCTCCTCACCCACCTCCACACCCTCCACCCCCTCTTCCTCTTCCTCCTCCTCATCATCATCATCATCATCATCTGCAGCTCCACCCATTTCCATCTTCATTTCCTCCTCATGCTCCTCCCCATTCCCAACCGCTTCAGCAGCAGACTCTGCCTCAGGATCCGCCCCCTCTGCTGCATGCTCCTCCTCTTCCTGTTTGGCCTCGCCCAGGCTCTCGGTGGTAAGGTCGGCCTCTGACACCTCCATCACCATGGAGTCCTCGGGGTCCGGCTCACCTGGGTTCACGTTGAAGGGGTTTTCTCCCTGAGGAAGACAATGAGTGATGAGTATGTGTGTTACTCAGGTATGCGTGTGTGTTACTCAGGTGTGTGTGTACCTTCAGGTAGCGCTCCAGCTTTTTGCCGATGACCTTGTGGTTGAGGATGCTGCGCGCCACTGACAGACTGGACCTCTTAGACTGCTCCATCATGCCCTAACACACACACACAGGTCAGACACACCACTTCAGATCATACGCGTGCGTTTGTTTGCGTGTGTGTTAAAGTGAGTAAGTGTGTGTATTAGTGTCAGAGATAGTGTGTGTGTGTTAGGGTGAGTGTATGTGTATTAGAGTGAGTGTGTATTAGATTGAGTGTGTGTTAGAGCAAGTATGTGTGTGTATTAGAGTGAGTGTGTGAGTGAATGTGTATTAGTGAGTGTGTGTATAAAGGAGTTTGTGTCAGAGTTAGTGTGTGTTACAGTGAGTGTTTGACCATGTTAAATATTAGAGTTGTGTGTCCAGGTTAACTTTTAGCGTGTGTGTATATGAGTGTGTGTGTTAGAGAGTGTCTGAGTCTCTGTAGATTGTGTGTGTGTGTGTGTGTGTGTGTGTGTGTGTGTGTGTGTGTGAGAGAGAATAACCATGTTAAAAATGTGTCCGCAATGACTATTAGTGTATGTGTGTTTTAATATGACATTTGTGTGTGTGTGTGTCAGTTAGAGTGTGTAATTGTATGACTGTGTTAACAGTTTGTGTGTTTCAATGTGTCCAAGTTAGTGTCAGAGTTAGTGTTTGTGTATCTGTGTGAGTGTGTTTGTGTCTTCGTGTGTGCGCGCATCAGAGAAAGTGTGTGTTAATGTGTGTGTGCATCAGTGTGTATGTGAGTTAATGTGTGTACCTTGCGGTTGTAGTTGTGGTCATGTGACTTGAGGTGTTTCTGGATCAGCATGTGCTGCATGGGGATGAAGACGTCACAGGCAGAGCAGTGCGCCGCCTCCACCTTCCTCATGAAGTGCTCCATGCCGATGTCTGCACACAGGAAGTGACATCATCATCATCATCATCACACACACACACACACACACACACACACACACACACACACACAGACAGACAGACAGAAGCGATGAGTGTGCAGCGCTGCAGTACCGCGGGTCAGGTCCTGATCCTTGAAGATCTGGCAGACGAAGCCGCTGTGGTTCTCCATCTGAGACACACGCTGCTCCGTCTTCTTATACTTATTATCCAGATACTCCTGTGCGCACACACACAATAATAGTTTTACTTTTTGGCAGGAGTAAATATATAACAATAATAATAATAATAATAATAGTCCACATGAGATACTGTGAGAAATGTTCCTGCTCTGTTAAACATCACTCGGGAAATCTATTTGGTAAAATAAAAACTACATTTCCCAACAGGCCTTTAAAGTGGGCGGGGCCGCACCTGCAGGAAGTCAGTGGTGGGTTTGGACAGCTGATTGGACAGATACTTGAAGTGGTCCTTGTGGAACTTGCCCTCCATATGAGCGGTCATATCCTCACCGTAGAAGGAGCGAAACCTGCAGACGGAGCAGGCGAAGATCACCCTGTACACACACACGCGTGAGCACACACACCGCACGACACTCTCCAAACACACAGCTGAGAACCTGACCTGTGTGCTGACACTTTGACCCCTGACCTTTCAAAGAAGCCCCTCCTCTTCCTGAATTTGGCCCCAGAGGGCGGACTCTGCTTCCCTTTGGCCTTGGCACCCTCTTCCTGATTGGATGGAGCTGGAATGACAATTCATCAGCATTAGCATAAACATTAGTGAAGATTTTAAGCTGAACAGATTTCTGGAGGACTGACGAGCGTTCTGGAGACACAACATCAGTCATTAGTACTCGTTTGTTTGTTTAAAACGTCATTCAGGCTTCATCATGGTCAGGGATTACTCATTCGAAATGTTTTTAGGTCAAATATTAGCTTCATTTAACTCAACCGTTAACATCTCAACAGAAGGAACCACAAAAAAATAAATACAATTGATAAAGCTGTTATAAGGTGGCGCGATGGGTAGCACATTCGCCTCACAGCAAGAAGGTCGCTGGTTCGAGCCTCGGCTGGGTCAGCTGGTGTTTCTGTGTGGAGTTTGCATGTTCTCCCCGTGTTGGCGTGGGTTTCCTCCGGGTGCTCCGGTTTCCCCCACAGTCCAAACACATGCGCTATAGGGGAATTGGTAGAGTATGTGTGTGAATGGGAGTGTATAGGTGTTTCCCAGTACTGGGTTGCAGCTGGAAGGGCATCCGCTGCGTGAAACGTGCTGGAATAGTTGGCGGTTCATTCCACTGTGGCGACCCCTGATGAATAAAGGGACTAAGCCGAAGGAAAATGAATGAAAGTTGTCATAATTAACATTAATGAAATAAAACCTGATTAAACGGAAGAGTTGTGTGCTGTGCTTTTTCTGTCGCTAGGCAACCGCTGAATCAGCTGCGTACTGCGTGCGAGCGCTGCTGCTGATATTGTTATACTACAATACTGTGATATTCAGGGTTTGTGAAGTCGAACAGCTCCTGATAGACACCGCTAGTCTCTCCTCCATCTTTAAAAGTCTCCGTAGTCGTCTTAACAACACAAACACTGCTGTCCGTCAGTGGAAACCCCACCTCTGCTTTCATTTGATTGGAGAATGAAAAGACGTGACTGACGTAGCGCACTTCATCCAATCAGAGATGACTTTTTTTTCGACGTCAAAAACACAAAATATTCGCAGCCATTAAATAAAAAAAACTCATTGCAGAGAGTGTGTTCGGTGTCATCAAGCAGCACAGTAGAGCAGATGCAGGACTCACCGCCGCTCTCTCCGCCATCCTCTGCTTTCGAGTCCTGAAGAAGAAGACAAAGATGATGAGTGAAAACACACGAGCGCCATCATTACAGCAGAAACGATCAAGGCATGAACGTACAGCAGCATCTTTCTTCTCTTCAGTCTCCTGCTTCTGGTCTCCTGCATCTGAAACACAACACACCGGTCAGCTCACACACACAGATCAGAGTGCATTACGAGAGGTGTGTGTGTGTGTGTGCTCGTACCGGCCGCCATCTTTTCTCCAGCAGCCTCAGTTTTGCCCATCTTGGACTCGGGCTCGTCGCCGGCGCTCAGAGTCTGCTTTCTCTTCTTCTGTCCGTCACGCTGAGACTTTACCTGCTGCTGCTGTGCTCACACACACACACACATACATACTGATGAGGCCTGAGCTCTATGTGTGTGTGTGTGTGTGTTCATGAGAGATTTAATGAGTGTGTTTACAGCAGGTGTGTTCGACAGAGTTCACACATTATATTTGGCCTCCAGAATAATCCACATTTCCACGTCACAAGCATCAGAAGCTTTCTGAACTGACAAACTTCTCATTTCTCTGGGTTTGTGTGCTTTTTTATATATATTAATCTGAACGTGTACAATTATAGAGATACTACACACTACTGTTGGATTAGTTCAAATCAAAGAACAGAAAATAATGTTGGCCGTCAGTATATCAGGGCGTTGGATCACATTTAGGGTCTTGTATGCGTTACGCGTTTAATTCTGCTTCAGCTCACTTCCAGATGAACATTTCCTCAGAGTTTCTACTCTCCTCCTTCCTCAAACAAGAGGTTCGTTCATTTCTTTCTTCAGTGGAAAAGAAGGGTTTGACATGCAGGAGTCCAGTGGTCTGAGCTTCACACACTGAATGAGCACAGAGCAGGAATAGGAGTGATGATATAGGTCATTGTGTCTATGTAGTTCATGTCAGTGTGCTGTCAGTGAGTCTCTGGCGCCCCCTGTGGAGATCTGCAGCAGTGCTTCAACTGCAAGACGGAACTATATTATCCGTCTATAAGGGCTAGACAATAATTCATTATCAATATAATCTTTTCAATATCTGTGATAGCTTTTTTATATAATATAATATTTTATAATCTGACAGAAGCTGTTTGACAGTGAATGAGGTTCAGGCAGTCATTAGAAAGAGCAGAGCTCATCAATAGTTATGATTAATGATTATTATATCTCTGAAAATGTGCAACGCCGCATCAATCAGCTGATCCATCAGAGGATAGTTTATATAACGATAGACAGATAAAACATTATATCACTATCAGATTTATATTGCATCAACCAAATGTAAGATATGATGACAGATGTTGGCCATATGGTTCAGCTCTACTGTCTACTATACATAATGTCAGACAGACTGATAACGGAAGGCATTGACTTAAAGGAGCGTAAACTGCACAGACATGCAGAGCTTGTGTTTATAAAGGTCTACCTGTGTGCTGTGGAAACTCTGGGTTGGTCATTTTGCATACAGACTCAAAAAACCGAATGACTGATGACTCTAGGGTCTCTGAAGCTGCAGAGAAACACTGAAAGTTCAAACCACTGAAGACCTCTATATGGAGAACATCTGCATTTCTCTCTTAAAAACAGATTCCTTGATGACTGAAGACTGAAATGAACATCTTGGATGAAGGAGAAGAGAGTAAACGATTAGTAAAAGTTCAACCTAGAAGTGAACTAATGCTCAATTGTATGCAAACGTTATTACAGAAAGAGTCCAACTTGGGTACGAAGCAAAGTCGAACACACCTAGTGTTACATGAGCTTCCCTTTAACAGACTTTCTCATGTGTGGCCTGTGATGTAAGCACTAGATTATCCTGCTGTTCTGCGCTGGACTGGCCTCTACGTGCAGGGGTGAGCGCTGATCTCTCAGCCACACCCCCCACAGGCAGTGGGCGGTACTTACTCGGTTCAGGGGTCTCTTGCGGCCACGCTGCCGGTTGGCCCTCGGGCCCCCTCCGAAGTTCCGCACGGGGAAGTCCTGGGGCCCGTGCTGGGGCTGGAAGGCCCCGCTGTCAGGGTACATGCGTTGGCCCAGCAGCGAGGGCAGCTTTCCTCGGCCACCGGGGGAGTGGCCATGGCCTCCGCCACGCCCACCTCCTCCCCCAGAGGAGTCTTGCCTGCGGCCGAAGCCCCGCCCCCCGGCTGATCCACCCCTGCGTGGGGATCTCTGCCCCGCCCCCCAGCCAGAGCCCGAGAAGGAGTCTCGAGTCGGCCGCATTTTGGCAGATCCGAAGCCATCAAAGCCCCCGCCCCCTCCGGCTCCACCCATGAGCCCAAAGCCCACGTCTCCGCGCTGGGCCATCATGTCGCCCCGGGAGTCGCTGTAACCGTAGCCAGCAGATCTGTAGAGATCTCGAGGGCCCATGGAGGCAGAGCGCGAGTCGAAAGACTCGTATTGGTCAAACCTGCAGAAGGAGGAGGCGCAGAGCAGAGGTCACAGGTCACTGAGTGCGGCTGCAGAGCACAACGCACACACAAACTCATCATTAGCGCTCGTTCATCAAGCCCTTCCACAACTACTGCTGGCTCCAGGCTGTGGAAAAGCTTCAGAACACAGTTGCACAGATGCTGGCGTAAGGCAACGGACTGATCTGGAAACAGGAGATCTTCAGTGAGGGCATCTGGAGAGGCAGATGTGTCTGTGCAGATCAGGGCAAGCGGAGGACAGGACTGTGTGTGTCTGTACAGTCACCACATCTGGACTGCTGACGCCCATTGAGGCTTTGATGATCAACATGACTGTATGAATGGTCTGCTCTGCATTTATGGCATCAGAAACGCAGTAAGACTATGACTGATGATCAGATTTAAACAGGTGAATGTACAGTAATGAGTTTATATTCAGCGTCACATTGATCAGGTGATTTCTGAGCATTATCAATGTTGAAACGACAAACTGTCACTTTTGATCAATTCAATGCATCCATCATTAAGAAAAGCTTTAATCTCCAAAGACAATCCCAGTGACTGAATATGTTTGAAGTGTAAATGCACAATGTGACAATTTCTGGTGTCAACACCTTCAACAGACTGAAAGCATCTCCATCATAACCTGTGATTTCTAGAACATCTCTAAATCATCTCAGTGGTGCACGTGATGAACTCACAAGCCAAGCTTGAGCTGGTTAACAGATTAACAGATCTTCAGAAGAGTTAACATTACCATAGCTGCAGTTAACACACTGAAACAGAAAACCAGGATCGTAGCCTGTATATTTTAAGGCAGATCTGCTCAAATCCAATCTGAGGTCTAGACTAGAGTTCAGTGCTGTTTTCTCTAGTGTCTCGTAATGTGTGCGTGTGTGTGTGTGTAATGCGAATTGTGGGTGTATTTCCAACATTTCCATTAACATTGCTCAAACTGTAATGATGTTTCATACAAATGTACTTTAGTAGAGTAAAGGAAAAAGATGAAAATTGACTTAATTGTTTGCTGATAACTGAAGCTGAACTTTTGATTGAGGCGGAGACCGTCAGAAATAGTCTTTAAATTCATATCTTCAAGACAAAATGTCCCCAAATACACAATCGAGCACTATTTTTAGAGAGAACTTGTTATATAAATTATAATTGTTCAAAACTGTTTCACTGAAGTTAGTTTTTGTTTGTGAAAAATAACAGCTTTATCTTTGAGATGCAAAATGTAGCCGCAGCTCTGGAATCCGCCATAAGCATTTAACATGAACACGGTCAAGAAAAAACAATGTCATTGAAGTCTCTGTAGGCACGGAGTAAATAAATATAAATTTGCCATATCTGTGTTTGTTTCTCAAGATTAACACAATCAAATGCACTAAATGATCTGTCAGACGCTCATCTGAAGTGGTTTCTGGTGCAGTTACAGGTGTGTGTTGTCGTCTCCAGCATGTGTGTGTTACCTGTCCCCTCGGGAGCCGCCCTTCATCCCTCCCTCCAGTTGTGTCAGCATGTCCAGCCGCTGGTTGATTTTGGCGATGACGGCGTCTGCGTTTGCGCCGCTGGACAGCAGGGATCCTCCAGACAGACCTCTTTTCATCCGCTCGGAGCCGTACCCGCCGCCACCACCTCCGTACCCACCACCGCCACCCGACATCGAGTCTTTATAGCCGTACATATCATAACCACCTGAGCCTGAGCACAGCACAGACCATAGATGAGCTAGCAGGTTACATACAGTCAGTGTATATACTGAGCGGTGCGGTTCAGGACGCTCCGTCCTTTCCCACTGTCAGAAGTAGACCTGTACAATATAGTTTCAATGTGTTCATTAACAATAGTCACGTCACAGAATGTGCAATGTTGCGTGTGTATTATAATCATCATTTGCATGTGTTTTTGAGGCCTGCGACTGTATGAGGATTTGAAACACATTCAGGCATAGACACTGTACCATTAGTGACTTTAATAATGATTATTTTTTATTATTCAATTACTGTACCTGAATACTGTTTGACTCAGAAAACACGGTTTATTTCACTTGTAACTTTGCTTTGTTGTATTTATCTAAGATTTAAATGAGTTTATTATATGTTATGCAGATGCACTCCCCTGCAGAACCATCCCAATCCATCTAAAATTATATTTATAAGCAAGTCATCTGTTGAAATTGTATTCATTTCACAATATATGCCGTACCACTGTTCGGGTAGCCTTTCCAAAGGGCACCAGCACAACAGAACGGTACCAAAAGGACGGAGCTAGACACACAGCTGAACGCTACTGGTATAAATAAACACTGATTCCACATATCGGTCACACAGATAATTAGCAGGTTTTTTAAATAATTAACATCGACTAGCAAACCATTCAAATAATACGGCGAGTCTCACCTCTGGATGATCCTCCTCCACCTGATCCTCCCCATCCAGAGAAACCTGAACACAACATCAGAAAACAGCTCTTAACCAGATCTGCGGTTAAACACACGAGATGTTCATCATGATTACTTTCAGCAGCATAACAGTGCAATCATCCACCAACTACAGCAGTTCTTTACTGACTATTAGAAAAAATAACAAACAACTTTAATATTGTTAGTAACCTCGCTGAAGCAATTCTGAGGAATGAATTTCCAGAACCGTTCACTTCTCTGTTCCTCAGTGGTAAAATGATCTTCTAGAGCCTCCAAAACGTCCTCTTGAAGAAGGTTTTTATTCATTATTGTATTACATAGCCGTATATCATCTCACCAACACACATTATTGGAGATATAGAGTCACAACAGCTCGTTATAACACTTTATCGAATTACTACTGATGTATACAGTTATATAGATTGCACAGGGTTGCATGACAAACATCATTTAATCTTTTCTTTTGGTGCTGCTATTTAGAAAAGTACACAAATCAAATAAGGCACAAAACACACACACACACACACACACACACACACACACACACACACACAACAAAAACACCCTCAATGAACTTTTTTTTTTTCAGACCATTGGACTCAGATATCTTTCTTATTGGCTAATGATGTCATGTAATATCAGGGGGCGGGGCGTTCTCCATCAAGAGAGCACTTGATTGGACAGAAATAGGTAAATGGAGTCTACAGACAACAAAGTATAGGAACTGAAAATCTACAAAACACTAGAAATAAGCTGAAGCGACGGTGGCTTGGCTTTCAGATCACTGCACTGTGATGAACTGCACATCATCACTCGCGGATGCACAGTGAAGTGCTTCATTAACGTGTCCACAGGCTGATCACTGAACAATGGAGCCGCAGATTCACACGGCCGCCATTTTAATACAGCAGAACCCGCGTCCGGTTCACCGATTCCGCCACTCGGCCTTGTTGTTCCGTTCATCAACCACTGACGCATTTACACACTCCAGACAACAGATCGCGGATTACAGCAGTCTATTCACGACAAAGCGAAAACCAAACACGGGAAAAACGACGATTAACCGTCTGACCGTTTAATTAAATCACCGTCATCGCTTCCGGCAGACAATAAACAACGACGAGCTTGATGGAGTTACGCATTTACATCACGACACTTACATTAAAGCATGTTTATTTACTAATAACCTCTTTAAAGGTGGTTTTGGGCTTGGTTTATATTTAGGCCTGCGCCATTTCACGCACTGATACTGCGGGCCAGGCCGTTGAGCAGAATACAGCGAATGCAGAACTTACAAGATCCAAACAAACACATCATCACATCCACACATATACGACTGAACAATAAAGAAAGATGAAACTCAAACCTGAAGAATATCCTCTATCCATCGTGCAGCAGTGATCTGTGTGTGTGTGAACGAGCGGCGCTCAGGCTCTATCAGACCACGCTGGCTCCGCCCACATGGGTGTGGTTAAATGATTGACACACAAACGACCCAATGACCGAGCGGCGACTGCCGGACAACGCCATTTCGGCCATTCTTCTTAAACGAGTGTGTATGTGACTGTCTGGGTTACAGCTGTCGAGGGTACAGTGCAAACTAACACAGATCTGACACGGTATATCTGTATTTTATTAAGTGGAGATGAGTTTAAAAACACACAAGAGCAAGAACAAATGATTTATCTTGGATAAAGAGAATCTCACAAACCACCATAGCAGGACATTATCACATATATATATATATATATATACTCAGGATTATATAAAAGAGCAATTTAGAAAATACACATTTGTGGTCCCCACGTTTCTGAAACGCATACACATAACTGTATAATATAAATAAAGAGCACTGACACTTTAAAGGGGCAGTTCACACACACACACACACACACACACACACACACACACACACACACACACACACACACACACAAAACTAGTTTTAAATCTGAATTTCTTTCTTCTGTTTAACACAAAGGAAGATAGTTTGAAAAATGTAAAAAAAAACTGGTGACCACTGACTTCCATAGTATATATATATGTTTCTTACAATGGGAGTCAATGGCTCCAGGTTTCCAACATTCTTCAAAATATCTGAAAGAGAGAAGCTCACTTTGCATTGGAAAGTATTTAGTCAGTTTGTTGATTTTGGGTGAAGCGCCCCTTTAAACACTAAACTCCTCCACCCATGACAGATACACACACTGACGAAACAGCACATCGTGTACATATACATCAGCGCAGAAGAGTCGTCTGATTGACCTGTTAGTGTTTGGCAGAAACACCTGAAGCTGTAACACACGTGTGTATTACTGCAGAAAACCCCGAGAACAAACACAGACAGACAGAGAGCCCAGTAGTGCGAGACTGATCTGCACACACACACACACACACAGTTATGGGGATGTTTCAGCAGTCAGAGTCTGATGATGATGAAGGTGATTCAGCCGCTCAGTGATGGACGGATCCGCTTGGCCGCCAGCTCCTCCACTGTAAAAGTGTAGTTATACTGCAGAGAGAAACACTGGGGTCAGTAAATCACACAGACACAGCAGAACACCGCTACTGCGCACGGGTGTACGCCATGTTCCCCCACTGCTTCTACTGTACCGCAGGTGTGTTTCCTGCGAATGTAAGTCCATTCCCCAGCATATGCATGAGGACTTTCATTTGGAATAATCCGGCGCTCCCGGTGAACCCATACGCCGTTATAAACTCGCTGTGTTTAAGATCTGGTTGCTGGCGATGGAGAAATGAAGCTTTTTTTAAGGCCTGAATTAATGGCTTGATGAAATGATTCACATGCTAGCGACACCTGCTGGTCAGAGCTGTGTAACACAACACAAACTCAGAGCTGAGTCTGTCAAACATGCCAGTATATTAATAAATATGAACATGCTTAGGGGGTTTGAGCTCTACTGGGAGAACACAGCCAACATTAGAGACAGTACATCTGAAAGGAGCCGCAAACAACTATCTCCAGCAGAGCAGGAACAGAATCTACTTCCTGTGCTAAAAGGAAGTCCTGTAATCGGAGGATGAAGATCTGTGTGTGTGTGTGTGTGTGTGAGCTCACCTCGTTCTCGATGTCCTGCACTGATTTAATGCGGATGTCGCTCAGCGTGATCACAGACACCTGACACACACATGAGCACACAACTGTTACATATATGTGTGTGTGTGTGTGTGTGTGTGTGAATGAGTGAGTGATGCCGTGACCTCTGACCTTTGTGCTGGACGACCGAGACTCAAACTTTGGGTGTAGAGTGAAAGGAACTCCATCTATCGCTGTGAACACACACACACACACACACACACACACACACACACACACACACACAGGTTTATCATTGTTGAATCCGTTCAGCCAATCAGGGGGTCTTTTAGCTTAGCTTAGCATAGATCATTGAATCGGATTAGACCATTAGCATCTCACTGAAGTTTTAAAATAAGAGTCTCAGTAACTGTCCTCTGTAAAGCTGGACTCTTCTGTAGCTCTTCATCGTCTACTAAGACTGAAGGGACATGAAGAGTTGATATGTCTAGGCTGATCTGGTGAGCAATGATCCTCTCAGTCTGGAGTAATGATCGAGGAGCTGATCCTGATCCAAGGTCAGCTGCCCTGACCATAGAAGCGGTTCCTCTAGTCATATCAGCCTAAACAAAGAGTGTAGAGAAGGCCCTCACTCACGCACAGAGCAACTGATGAGCTCACAGGGCGAGACGAGATCTTATACTTCTATAGTTTGTCAGCTGTGTGTGAGCGACACACACTCGCGGCTCATTTAAACACTGCAGAGTGACCCGCAGCAGCGCTCATTACTGTCACTTCCAGACCAATCAGAAGAACTCGGAGGCGGGACTAGTGTTGTGCACTTCTGTTTACATGAAGTTGGCATGACAACGGCAACATGGCGGAACCACTCCTGACGCTTTCAGATGTGCTGGTCTGAGTCCCGGCTGGGTCAGTTGGCGTTTCTGTGTGGAGTTTGCATGTTCTCCCCGTGTTGGCGTGGGTTTCCTCCGGGTGCTCCGGTTTCCCCCACAGTCCAAACACATGCGCTATAGGGGAATTGATGAACTAAACTGGCCATAGTGTATGAGTGTGTGTGTGTGTGTGTGTGTATGGGTGTTTCCCAGTACTGGGTTGCAGCTGGAAGGGCATCCGCTGTGTAAAACATTTGCTGGAATAGTTGGCGGTTCATTCCGCTGTGGCGACTCCTGATGAATAAAGGGACTAAGCCAGACGAACGAACGAACCTGACATTGTTATTCAAAGATAACCGATGCCGTGTACACGAGGCATTCAGCATGAAGCACATCTGGCCTGACTGTATTCGTCCTGAGAGCGTGACCTGAGCCGTGAGCCTCTACCGTGACACATGGGCCGTGACAGCGCCGATATGTAACGCCTGACAGTGTGATGTACTGTAATGACTGTGCTGTACCGCTGATGCCGCAGACGCTGCTGTCACACACTCCCCCTGCTGGCAGATCCAGTTTACTGCGCCGCCGGCTGACCTTCGGCAGAGCTTCAGGAGGATTACTGAGAGGAAAACACACAACACACAACACTCAACACACACACACACACAACTGCACATGGAGAAGATGCACTAAAACCACATCACGATACGGTCCGGTGTTTACTGAGGGCTCCACACCGCTCAGAACCAGACAAGATGGAGGATTTACAGTAGAAACAGCATTAGTGTGTGTGTGTGTGTGTACCTGGGTTTGAGAGGCTGTGGCGGTGCGGGTCCGTCCAGTGAGAGGCTGCGGATGTCCAGACTGACCCGCCGCGGTTTGGCCTGTGGAGCCGGAGGGGAGAACGGGCCCTTCAAACACCACACCACGAAACCATTCATGTCCCTGTCACACACACAC
>CAIGQV010016850.1:0-20674 GCA_903798115.1 Danio jaintianensis
TTTGCATGTTCTCCCCGTGTTCGCGTGGGTTTCCTCCGGGTGCTCCGTTTCCCCCACAGTCCAAAAACATGTGGTATAGGTGAATTGGGTAGGCTAAATTGTCTGTGGTCTATGTGTGTGAATGAGTGTGTTTCCCAGTGATGGGTTGCAGCTGGAAGGGCATCCGCTGCGTAAAACATATGCTGGATAAGTTGGCGGTTCATTCCGCTGTGGCGACCCCAGATTAATAAAGGGACTAAGCCGAAAAGAAAATGAATGAATGGTTTGGGAGGTGATTTAAGTTGTTCTTTAAAATGATCGGTCCCCACTTCATAGTAAATACTACAGCATTTACTACAATTTATTATTCACATTTTGTCATGTGAGTCTGCTACTTTGTTCACCAGGCAATTGTAATAAAACATAATTTTCATCCCCTTTCACTATGTTCACGATAATTTCAGATGTTTGCAAGTTCGAGTATGATGTGTGCATTGGTGCATTATCATCCTGATACATGACACCGCCTTCACGATACAATGTTGGGTGCACTTCTCGGCGATATGGATTTTGCAAATACTATTACTGCGACAACGATAGTTGTTCAATATTTTGTGCAGCCCTAATCTGAAGTTTATTCATAAGCAAAATGAGTATATGAATTACCATAAATGATGCTAAATACTCTCATGCAGAGTGTTTCATTCAATCATTCGAACACTGGTGCCATATGGTGCGATCTGGTGCCAATCACCTCACATCGGCACTAACCACCACCCCCAAGATGTCATAAAAGGGATTTTAATGTTAAAATGTGCTATTTCCGAAATTACATTTGCCAAGTGACTTGTCTGAATAAGTTAAAACTGCATTTATTGTGTGTTAAGCAAGGTTGAATTTTGATTGGTGTCAGATGTTTAAGTGCACTCAATTTCTTACCCCACTGCAAAGGAAGTTTCACATATCAAAGAGCTGTTATTTTAAGTTAAATATAAAAATGTTTGAAGATTAGTCACTATCAGGTTGCTTGCAGGGTTATGCAGGCATAAATAGCTTTTGGTGGCAAGGTTCGTGTCCACGGTAATTTGTGGTGTCTGAAAATACATCTGATTATCTTACACCTATTTATAAGGCCACGGTGATGAGTTTTATTATTTGTAGATCTACTGCAGGCATTTGTGTTTATTTGTTATGGCAAAACTAAATCACAACTATATTTCAGCCATCTGGATTTCAGCCAGATCACTTGGGCCACATAAAAAATACATTATTTTAAGAGGGAGTGGGTCAGATCTAATTGTATATGTATTGACTGCTTTATAGTGTATATTATTTTGATCACTTGCTTATTAATTAAGAGCAGTGCTTGATTTTGAACACAGGTAAAACTTTCAGATAAAACAGGTGAAGTTTAATTTTGCAAGAAAAGTCAGCAGTTTTGTAAATGGGACTTGAAGATGAGGTTTTGTGTTTAATGGTTTAAGAAAATGGAGCAAGCTTTCAGAAATGGTGTTTTAGCAATTGAGAAAAAATGTAAGTCTGTGCAAATAAACTCATTTTAGAATTAACCTGCTTTATCAAAGCTTTTCTAAATACGCTTGGTTGCTTTATTTATCTCTATCCTCAGTAATATGTTAATGGACATTAAGCATACATGTGTAAAGCAAAAAGTGACAATCGTAGAGGCTCATACTGTATATTGGAAAATTGAGTCTAAAAAATATTCATAAGCTACTCTTAATTTTCAATGCCAGGGATAGATTTTTTGGAAAATATGGCTCATAAATTAACAGACTGAAAGCTGTTTATCTGTGCATGTGCAGGTAGTCATGTATTATATGTTATTGGGGTTGTTTTGTCAGCTATGTTTTGTGGTGAGCTGTTCAGAAAAGTTCTAGATCTGTGAAAATTAGATTTCTCATTCTATATGTTCAAGGTTGCATGTGTTTATTGATACATGTATGCTGATTTATAAAGTATGTAACTGGTATTGGCATAAATGCCATTTTTAAATTATATTTTGGAGGATTTGACTGTTTTGAAAACTATGTTGTTTGCCGTTTGTCACAGCCACATTGAACTCTGATATTTTGCCCACACAGCCAACAGCAAAAGTGTTCCTTATGCCAGACGTGGCCATTGGCCTCCTGAAGGAACATGTCTGAGAAGATCAGCTACAAAAGAAAACGAGAGACAGAGAATTAATTGATGTTTATTTCACATACATGCCACATAATATATTCCTCAAAAGTACATAATGTAACTTTTTCATTGAAAACAAAATTTATGATACACTCTAAAAAAAAAGGTTCTTCAGTGGTTCTTTGAGATGGTTGAGGTGCTATATAGCACCTTTACTGTGTAAAGAACCTTTCAAGCATCATAAAGGTTCTTCAGTGGTTTTTCAGTAGTTCTTTAGGTGGTTAAGGTGCTATATAGCACTTTTACTGCGTAAAGAACCTTTCAAGCACCATAAAGGTTCTTCAGTGGTTCTTTGGGGGGTTAAAGTGCTATATAGCACCACTACTGGTAAGCACTTGTATAATTCTTCTATAGCTAATTCTCTCTTAAGCCGTTTTTAGTTGCGGAAAGTAACAACATTAAAATACAGTATATTTACTGAATTTAACATGGTTCTCAAACTTTTTGTCCCCAAGGCTCCCCAAATAGAAATATTCCACACTCATAAAACTGTAAAGTGTTTATCTTTGTTATATTTATTGAACACCTTTTAGATTATTTATTCAAATGAAATATAAAAGCATGTAAAAAATAAATTTAAAAATAGAATTTTAAAATTATTTTTGTAAAGCACCATGGGTGTATGGCTATACACATTATTTTAAATAAATTAAAGGTTTTTAAAGTGCATTGTAGGGCTGCACGGTGGTGCAGTGGGTAGCACGTTCGCCTCACAGCAAGAAGGTCGCTGGTTCGAACCTCGGCTGGGTCAGTTGGCGTTTCTGTGTGGAGTTTGCATGTTCTCACCGTGTTCATGTGGGTTTCCTCCAGCTGCTCCGGTTTTCCCCACAAGTCCAAAGACATGCGGTATAGGTGAATTGGGTAAGCTAAATTGTCTGTAGTGTATGTGTGTGGACGTTTCCCACTGATGGGTTGCAGCTGAAGGGGCATCCGCTGCGTAAAACATATGCTGGATAAGTTGGCGGTTCATTCTGCTGTGGCGACCCCAGATTAATAAAGGGACTAAGCCGAAAAGAAAATGAATGAAAGTGTATTGTTTGTTATTCAGTAAGCATTTAGTACAGGATTTTGAACATTTTAAAGCTACAATTTGATTTGAAAGTACACTGTAAAAAATGTCAGTGATTTTAACAGTAAGTCTACAGTGAGGTACAATCTACAGTGAAAACCTGTTAAATGATTAACAGCTAATTTCTGTACAAAATACGGACAATAACTGTAACAGATCTAACCTTTGTTTTCGAGAAAGTAAAAAGAGTGTCTGAAATCTCACCATACACCCTCATTCACTAGTCCCTAAATTAGTTGATTAGTCCACTAGACAATGTGAATGACCACAAATGACTGAATTCTGACACCGATGAGCACCTGCTGTTAACAAGCACAATCACTGAAGGAAAGAATAAGTAAAACTATACAGCAACAACATTACACCAAACCAACTGAATTAAAACAGAGGATTAAACAACTCCACAAACAGCATTACCGGCTTCACTGATTACAGTTTGACTTTTTAAAAATATTTGATAATTAACAGAGGTTTATATTTTTTATTGAAAATGTTTCATTTGACCTCACCATCATGGAGATCAGAGGCTGCTTTAGTTGGGCTCTTGATCCTTTACTGTTCAATTTTAATGTTTCTCTGGCTGTTATAACTGTGTTTCTGAAACTAATTGCTTACAGCAAGAAAGGCAATAAAAAGCTTTATGTACTTGTAACAGATATAGTTGTTAGTATTTTATAACTTAAGTAAAAAAAAACTGCAGATTTGTGTGATGCTGTTTGGGACAATAAGACAGCTTCACATGGAGGATCAACCAACAGGAATAAATAAAAATTCCTAGTTAATAATTCCTAGTTAATAATTAGAGTTTCATACACAAAACCTTGAGAGTTAGAAGCCCATTCAAGACACACAGACATCAAGAATCAGGATATGAACCTCAACCATGGTTGCTAAAAGTAAAAAGCTGCATAATTCATGCCGCAATGCATGCTGGGTGCCAGAATAGTACAAAACTCCCAGCATGCATTGCAGCATGAATAAATTATGCAGCTAAAACTTCTTACAATTTCTTTCTTTGCCTTTATTTTATGTTGTTCTTGTAATATTTCAGTAGATTGTTTTGTATTGTTCTGGGTTGGCTTTTATTTGCTTTTTATTTTTTGTTTGTCACCGTTGTTGAGATTAAAAGACTAATTGTTGACTTCTGTGTGTTTTTCAGTTCTGCCAAAGATCAAACATTTTTTTATTTTATATTTATTTAGGCCTGAAGCTCCAGTGGTTTCATTCACATATTATTCATTTCTAACACACAGTTAATAAGATATTGATTGAGTACACAAGCAAGTGAAAGTGTCTTATGATGTCACAGTTAATCTCATCAGACTTATTCTTATATTTTCTTTTGGCTTTCCATACTATACAAATAGTGTGATTAACCATAACAACCAAAATAAAAACTGGTGTTACAATAAGAAGTTGAAGAGCCCAATTAAAGCAGACTCTGACCTCCATCACGGTGACTTCAAATGAACAACAATTTCATTAAGAGCTTTTGTTCACGTGACAGAAATAAAGTCAAGGGTCAGTAAAGCAGTAAAGCTCCTGATGTTTGTGGAGTTGTTTAATGATCCTCTGCTGAGATCTTAAGAAATAATGTGGAATTCTTTTTATTAATTATTCTTTTTATTTAGAGTTTTATTTTCAGTTGATTTCATCTTTGGTTTTGGCTGTAATTTGTGTTTTTCTTTCCTTCAGTGATTCTGCTTGTTAACAGTTGTTCATCAATAATTCTCAATCTTCCTATAATTAGATACTGAATTATCTCAACGTCATCACTGCCTTAGTGTTCAACCCTCTGTAGTGAGGACACTAGTGAGGATTTTGCTCTGGGATTGCTGCCGGTATTTTTTTGTAAAATCAAGAAAAAAAACTGCAAAATAGTGTAAAACCTTTTTGTGTCACCATTGCGCAGGATAGTAGCATCTGTGTTCAAGTCCAAGATTAACTAAGAATACCTGATGTTATGCTGCATTGTCTTTTATTGAAAGGTAGCTGTGTAGTTACTAATGCAGAAAATCTGTTTGCCAATTGCGATCACACATGAACACATTAATGCATTTAATGACTTTACATTTTTGTGAACAAAGTTATAACAGTACTCAATACCAATATTTTTCACATTATTAATATGTTAAAAATATATATAAAAAAAGCAAATGACAGTTGTTTAAATTAAGTTTAATTTAATTTTCAGCTTCAGAAAATAAAACTATCTCAAATGTTTATAAATGAACATTGTATCAGTTAATGAAATACGGTTATTTTCTGTAAATTTAAACAGTACTATAAAACTTAGCTACAGAAAAAATTCTGGCAACCACAGCTGCTGGTATTTTTCCGTAAATTTTATGGATTTCTTTTAACAATGTAGGTGCTATATAGCACCATTTGACAAAGGTACTATATAGCACCTATCTTTTAAGGTGCTAGCCCCAAAAAAGGTTCCCCTATGATTACAAGCCAAAGAACCACTTTTGGTGCTATTTAGCACCTTTTTTTTTAGAGTGTATGCCATTGTCATTCTGTAAGAATCTTTGGCAATGTGTACAAATTTTCTCTGGGTTATTGGTCTATATAAGAGATTGTGGAAGTTTATCAGAAGTTAGTAATTAGTACTCACAAAGGTAATTAGTATTCACAAAGCATCTTAAGGCTAAAAGTAGCTTTCTCAGCAAAGAGCTTTATTGGCACAGCATGCAAGTCAACTGACAAATACATCTCATGGGTTGGAGCCCAGGTGGTGAATCCTGAGAATCTCTCAGGAGTACCCATATTGAGAATCTCAAGCAAAAAGCTGCAGTTACCAGATCAGTGGTTTTTTCAGCTCATGCATCACATGATCCCAAACTTGATGGATTGCACACCATGTAGAATATGCCATACAACATTATACAATACTCCATATAGAATACTATGCTGATGCCAACATCATGTAACCCAGGGGTGTCAAACTCAGTTCCTGGAGGGCCGCAGCCCTGCACAGTTTAGTTCCAAGTGATTCAACACAGTTACCTGTAGGTTTCAAACAAGCCTAAAAGACTCAATTAGTTTGATCAGGTGTGTTTAATTTGGGTTGGAGCAAAACTGTGCAGAGCTGCGACCCTCCAGGAACTGAGTTTGACATGATGTAACCCATTTGCCCTGGAGGTCAGCAGAAGGCCTTTCTCTTACATGTTTCAACCTTCATCTGCTTACCCCTTAGCCAATGCAGCTGGGGCACCATCGTCTCACCACACAAGTGAAGGCAAGGCAAGGCAAGGCAAGGCATGGCAAGTATTTTCATACACAATGGTAATTTAAAATTCTTTAAATAAACAAGAATCAAAGAAACATAAAACACAAGTATAAGAAATAAAAACAAAGAATAAAAACAGATTAAGAATGTGTTAAAACAGGTTTTAAAGGAAAAAAAAAAAAAGACACATTAGTATGATCTGTCGGACGTAGCACAGTGCTCATTCAGCAAAGGCACAGATAAAAATATGTGTTTTAAGTCTTGATTTGAATGTGCCTAATTTTGGGCCTAACATCTGATCTTTTTTGGAAGCTGATTCCAGAAGTGCTGAAAGTGGATTCACCCTGCTTTGACTGAACTCTTGGAATTTCTTATTTACTTGATCCTAATAATCTAAGTGATCTGTTCAGTTGTTGTATTCAGTGAGCATATCTGTAATCTATTGAGGTGCCAGGCCATTCAGTGATTTATAGAAAAGTAACAATACTTTAAAATCTATTCTGAATGTAACTGGGAGCCAGTGTAAAGACCTATACGATAGGTGTGATGTGCTCTGATTTTCCGGTTCTGATACGAATCCTGGCAGCAGCGTTCTGGATGAGCTGCAACTGTCTGACTGTTTTTTTAGGAAGATAAATATCATTTCTATGACAAATATCATCTTTATGAGGACACTCTCTGTACTATGATGTGGTCAGAAACCAGATTGAAAATTGTCTAAAGATCCCTTAGAGCTTAAGGCTAAACTAGTTAAAAACAACTTTTTCAATAACTTTGAGATTTGAAATCAGTCTGTAGTTGCTCAATATGGTGTTATCCTAGTTGCTCTTTTTCAAGAGGGGTTTAACAACTGATTTAAGAAAGTTTGGAAAAGTC
Organism: Danio jaintianensis; assembly: GCA_903798115.1. Taxonomy (NCBI): domain Eukaryota; kingdom Metazoa; phylum Chordata; class Actinopteri; order Cypriniformes; family Danionidae; genus Danio; species Danio jaintianensis. The sequence continues at coordinate 7,362 of CAIGQV010016850.1, forward strand.
CCAGAAAGATGTGAAGCATTTACCACTTTTAGGAGATCTATTTCTAAACAGTTAAACACTGTTTTGAAGAACAATGTGGGGAGTGTGTCAAGACTAGCGTTGTCACAATAATGGAATTTTGGTACTGAAATTTAAAAACCTCCATGACTGTAATTGATTGTTAAGGTCATCAGTCCACCACACTTCGCTGTTTACCGAGTGCAAACACAGAGTGCAACACTGGAGTGTTTTAAACCTGTACTTGGTAAACAGCGGTGAAGTGCAGTGAACTGATAACCTCCACGGCCAAACACTCTGTCATTCTGTTGAGCACCTAAACACAATGGCAAATGTGTTTAAGAACACACTCAACAGTGCTTAAATGTTAGCGGGAAATTGATATTTTTAAAATATCATCTCCGATTGGTACCGAAATTCTGTATCATGACAATACTAGTCAAGACTGCCGGTTGATGATTTTCATAATCTGTATGATCTCTCTGATTAATACATAACATCACACATAATGTCTGATTTCTTAAATTGTTGTTGAGCCTGTTTGACGTCAGCACAACTAGCCTGATTCGACGAGCTGATTGCCTTTCTGATATTATTGATGTTATCAGTGAAGAAATGAACAAACTCATTGCATTTGCTTTCAACTTCTCTCTAGAAGTTTACTGGAAATCCTACTGTAGGGTTTGTGAGTCTCTCTACTGTTGCAAAGAGAGTGCGATTGTTATTTAAGTTGCTGTTTATAAGTTTTGAAAAGAAAGTCTTCCTAGCAATGCCTAGTTCAACATTAAAAGCATGAAGAATGTTTTTATAGATGTTAAACAAGATTCGTCTTCCTCCCCATGCGCTCAGCTTTTCTGCCTTTTCATCATTTGTACTGCTGTTGAGTTTCTTCAATGTGCTTTTTGTCTCTCAGTCTTCTACCTGACTTTAACAGGAGCAATGTCATCCATGACATTCTTAAAGTTTGAGTTAAACAAATCAAGGAGAAAAGTCTGCACATATACTTGGTGTTTGCGATATGACCTTCATAAACTGCACACTAGTGTTCTCATTTATGCATATCTTTCTGACAGAGACAAATCTGTCTTCAATGGATGAAGTGATCAATCATGAAGTGATCAGATTGCGTGCAACATTCTTAACAACAGTGAATGAAATGTTTAAACCCTTAGTTATAAGTAAATCTAGAGTGTATCTACAATTGTGTGTGTCCCTGTACATGTTAAGTCATATCAAAAGTGTTAAAAACAGTCATGAGTTTTACAGCATTAATTTCTGGATTATAAATGTGAATATTAAAATCCCAAGCAATTGTAAAACATTCAAATTTGGAGATTACTATTTGTTTTTATAATTATGTTTATTGGATTTTCACAATAATACAGACATAGCAATACATCAAAAGACATGCAAAGAAAAATATCAACACAAAACAAGGGAGAAAAAAAGGAAAAAGAAAAAAAAGAGAGAGAGAGAGAGAGAGAGAGAGAGAGAGAGAGAGAGAGAGAGAGAATGAAGCTCAGATTATATATAAAACAGGACTACCCCAAAAAAAAAGATCAGAAAAAGGGGCTAAAAACATTGCTTATTTTTCAGATAATAATACAGTTACAATATTCCTTTTAGCATGATAGGGCAAAGACTACGTTCCAAATAATCCAAATATGGAGTCCACACTTTGAAACATTTTTCTGTTTTTTTGGGTAAAACATGGGTAAGATGTTTAAGGGGAATTAACTCAAAAAGGATCTTGTGCCAAACTTTAAGTGATGGAGATTTACCACTAATCCAATTAAGTAAAATATTTTTTTTGGGCGGCAAAGGTTAATATATTATACAATTTCTTATTAGCGGATGAAAAAATGCATCCATTAGGTATACCCAAAATCAATGAACCTGTGTCAAAATCCAGTTTCCTCATCAACATCAGTATCTAGCTCTTCCTCCCATTTGGTTTTAATTCTTTGTATATCAGGAGAAGGGATTGAATATACAGACCCATAAAATCGACCCACAGACATCTTTCCTGCACTGTAAAACCCAACAGTCAAATTTATCAAATGAAATGAGCGTAGCTAACTCAAGATTTGGAGGAGGAAGAGGGGGAGGAAGAAGAAGAAGAAGAAGATGTTATCAGATTAATAGTCAAATTGCAGGATCATAATTAATATTGTTATTTAAATTAATTTCAAATTAAGTTGATGGTATGGTATTGGATGTGAAGTATTGCATAAAGTAGATGCTTAATTTAACTATACTTAATTAAGATGTACAAACATACATGAAAAATTTCTTTACATCTAAACCAATTATGGGATACAGACATCAAGAATCAGAGTATAAGTCTCATTGATGGTGACACATTTCATGCTGCAGTGCATGCTGGGAGAATCATTCAAAACTCATTCATGGCTTCCAGCATGCACTGCCGCAAGAAATATGTTACCATCATTGAGATTTAGACTCTGATTCTTGATGTCAGTGTTTAAGGTGGTTCAGACGTTTCTCAAAGCTCTGCTTGGTTACCTTTAGTACAACAACAGGGGAATTATTATCAGTAAAGTGAAAGCAGCGCCACAACATTATAAACATATTCTGAAGTGATAACTTGTTTCTTTTTATTACACTTGCCATAACACAGTCTCAGAAGCCAAAGAAAAGCTAACATAAGGAATTAAGTCAAAGAGCCCTATAAAGCAAACACTGTTCACATCAGTGGTGATGTCTAAGAAAATTATTATTTTCAGTGAATTTCAGTAGACATCTGACAAAGATAAACTCAAGCAAGTTAGTAATAAGTGAAGTTGTTGATACTGTTTGTGGAGTTGTTTAATGATCCTCTGCTGAAATGTTGAGAGATTGAATGTGTTTTATCATTAATGCTCAATCAACACTTACTTAATCACTTAATTAATTCACATTACTCATATAGATACATTTTTTTAACTCAAATGGTTTGTAGCAATCGGTTTCCTCAAGCGGTTTGAGTTGCCTTAAAGGTGCAGTAGGTGATTGTCTTCAGAAGCATTTTTTGTTGTGCTCTTCACATTTCAATAGTAATGATTAAAGTAAATGATCTATATGTATTTATATGTATTTTTATATTCTGGGTAAGGCATAAGACTAAAAAATGTTCATCCAATTAAAAATAGTTGGGCCAATAATTCCCATAATTCTGATAAGTAGCCCAAACTGTTTGTCAACAAATGTAGATTTGTTGTCTGAACCTCTGTTCACGCACAAATGCTGAATCAAAACTTTTTAAAATCCTGAATCAATAATAGAGTTACTTTTGCACGCAGGAGGAAGGATGACACCATGGCTGAAGTATTTATTTTAGACCGGTAATATTAAAAGTATTTTAGTCACGCAAAGCTTATGCAGATCTTGTTGTTACGAATAAGCTATATGCACAGAAATGTTCTTCAGCCACTGAAATCTTCCGGCGAAGGCTTGATGTGACTATTTTCAATTTCATAAGGTACCTTTTACAGCATCGATCTAGTGGGTCTCTGTCATCTATAAGATGTGCGTTCATGATATAAGGAGGCGTGGCTTTGGACGGCTGGGGAGGAATTGTGTTTCAAACATATTATGCTAACCGGTTAGCATTTAGGAAGATCTCCTACTGCACCTTTAACTTATTGGGTTTTACCAGTTGGTTTGAGTTCTCTTCATTTATTAGTGGGGTTTGCCTTTAGTGGGGTTATTCTCCATACTTCTTCTTCTTCTTCTTCTTCTTCTTCTGTACAAAATTTCGGCCCATAACTAGTCCCGCAGTTTTCGTCCCAGACCCTTGAAAGTGGGGTCAAATCGTCCGGTTTTATCGGGAATGGTGTGCTATGACCCCCTGCGGGGCCAAAACCCCCCCCAAAAAATCCCATAGACTTAACATTGAGCCGAACTTTGACGAATCACAGCGCCGAGTGTGAATTTCGTACAAATATGGGATTCGCAACATCTGTAGGGGGTTGCAGCCTGAGTGAGAACATACCCCGCAAGGGGGTATAAGTTGTACCCCTGGGGTACTAGGACGTCCCAAAGTGGTCCCATTGACTTAACATTGCCCATTGACATACATTCATCCCATTGACTCCCATTATAAATGTCACACATCAATCACGTTACATAGCAATGTCATACAGACATGCGGGTGGGCTTATTTGACTCGGGCAACCAACCACAATCAAGTACACTCTGTAACCACACCCATAGCAACAAAACAGAGTACCCTAGCAACCATTTATATTGCCAATATCATGCTAGCTACTTGCTAGTCATGCTAGCTTAGTGCTAATCATGTTAGCATTGTGCTATCTACATGCTAATTATGTTAGCATTATGCTAGCAACTGGATTAGCTTAATGTTAATGCGATTAGCATCATGCTAGCTACATGCTAATCAGATTAGCATCATGTTAGCAACTCGATTAGCATGATGTTAACATTATGTTAACACGATTAGCATCATGCTAGCTACATGCTAATCATGTTAGCATCACGCTAACAACTTGGTTAGAATGTTATTAGCATTATGCTAACACGATTAGCATGTAGGGGAGAGGGGTAAACTGTCCCCTTTAGAGGCAAGAATGCAACCTAGCCTAACATGCAACATAGACCTAACATTGGCACAAAATGGCTGACATCCATAAAATCCCCATAGACTTAACATTGGCACAAAATGGTTGACATCAATATCTAGATTAGAGAGTTGTAGAAGCTTGGGGGTATTAAGTAGTGACATAACAAACTTGTAGACGCTCCCTAGCAACCATTTATAGCAGTCAAGCAACCATATAACAACATAAGCCATATTTCAGCACAGGAATATCATAGAAAGACAGGGTTTGGGTCCTTTTGATGCAGGCGGATAAAATCTCTTTTGTTTTCACTTATTAAAACTGCGTTGCCACAGCCTAGCAACCATTTAGAATACCCTAGCAACAACATAAACACAATGAATTTAGCCACAATGAATTTAGCCATTTGTCCACACTTGCTACTATTGGGCAGTACAGTGATGCATTTTACCCCATAGATTTGCCACGGCAAAACCCACTCACATTTTCTTCAAGAAATGTACAATTCTAGTTGGATTTTACTGTGCTCAAGTTGCTTCATGTACACAAATGGATTAAGTTCACAGTACTCATTAGGATCAGTTTTTGAACTTAAATGGTTTGTTGTGTAACACCTGCTTACACCTACACTGTTAAAAATTATCCCGTTAAAAAACAGTAAGTAACTGGCAGCATGGTTGCCAGCAAGTTACTGTTAAATTAACAGCATCGAGCTGTTGCTCTGTAAATTAACAGTAAAATGCTGGCAGCTGCAGTATTTTACAGTATGTTGCTGTAAAAATACATGGACTACATTGATATACACAATACTCAAGCGAACTCATTTTGTTACTGAAAGCGACTGCCTCAAATTGGCCAACTGCTGTGTGAGTTTATGAAGTAATGTGCTATTTATGCTTATAAGCATATTTATAATGATAATCTATTTTAGTTCATTCGAAAAGTTCTGTTTAACCCAAATATCTTAAATTTCACAGCCGCACACATACATGTAAAGCTGGAATTAACACAGAGAGATTCTTACTGCATCAGCAACTAAACAGCTACTGTCTTTAAATAAAGTAACATGCAGCATAACATCAGTGTTTCATTGTTCATCTTTGACTCAAACACTGGCTCTACTCTCCTCCACAAGGGTGACACACAGAAGAAATTAGCTTTAGGTTTTACAGCAAAATACAGTTTTTTCCTTGATTTTACGGTAAAATACTGGCAGCTGTGGTTGCCAGCAATTTACTGTTTTTTTTTACAGTCTACTTCCGTAGTTTAAATTAACATTATATTACTGTTAAAATACATTTTTATGCCATGTTTTTACGTCTCCCACCTTTAACCCTTTAAACCCCAGAGCAAATACCTCAATTTTAATTGAACACTTCCAAGTGTCCACACTACTGAGTGTTCAAGAAACATGGAGCAAAGCTGAAGTAAATGAATTAATTAAATGACTAATTAAATGATAATTGAGGATTAGCGATGAACAAATGAAGAAATACTGAAGATAAAAAACAAGAACAGAACATACAAAAAACTACAACTTCAGTCACAGCTTTGTAATGAAATAACCTGAAGTGCAACAAATGATTAAATCATTCAAATGATCAGCAGATGATTAAACAGCTCCACAAACAGCATCACCAGCTACACTTATTACTAAAACCTTTATTTTTGTATAACATCTACTAAAGTTCTTCTTGAGATAAAGGTTAACGTTTTAAGTCACCATCATGGAGAATAGAGTTTGCTTAAGTTGGGCTCTTAACCCTGCATTGTAACATTCATATGACTGCTGCAATTTTTAAGAACTTTGTGTAAAAAGTTCTTTTAATATGGCAAGCATGTCAAAAACACTAAATAAGATCTCGTGATGTTAATATTGTTTTTAATGAGGCATCTGTTCTAATATAAAATACAGTATAATATAATTCATTGCTCTTATCCAATGCTTAATCTATTGTTAAATGTAACATAACATGCTTGTATGTGGCATTGAATTCTGGAAGTTTTTAAGAATATCTTGGACAAAAACACTTTGTTCTATGGTGTAAGTTGCACTCAAAGAGACATCAAGAATCAGCGTATGAACCTCAACAACGATGACAAGTAACAAAATTAACAGTTTAACTCACAAACAGGCTATTAACAGGGTACTGAAAGTCTAAACATAAACAACAGCAGAATCAAACGCAAATAAAGAAAACTGTAAGACCATTATATTACATAATTTATTCATGCCGCAATGCATGCTGGGATTTTTGTACAAGGTCTGATTCATGAGGTCTGAGTGTGTCTTTGTTATAACTGAACTGTTTTTGTATGTTATTTCTTAACTCTGTAAAAGTATTAGGGACCTGTCCTGTTTCCACTTCTCATTAATAAAATAATATCTGCAAGTAAGCATAAAAACTATTGCATGAGACCAGTCATTCAGACCTTTATAAAATCATTTATCAGAACAAAACTAGATTTATCCACCTATTGACTTTCCAGCTTTATTGCTATAATATAAGTGTTTCATAAACTCTGTATTACAGCAGCTGGAGAGCTTAAATTAATGAATTCAAGGGTGAAGAGCCCAATTAAACCAGCCCCTTACTCCATTATGGTGACACAAAAAAAACCCACCTAAATTTCTGTTGATTTTCAATAAGAACGGTATGGAAGTCAAAGCGGTCAGTAATAAGTGTATCTGCTGTTGTTTAATGATCCTCTGCTGAGACTGAAAGTGTTTTATTTTGGTTGATGTTATTTAATGTTGTAACTGAAGTCACTGTTTGTGTTTATTGTTTCTCTTTCCTTCAGTGATTGTGATTATTAGGTGTTCATCAGTGTCTGAATTCACTCATTTGTGCTCATTAACTCTGTCAAGTGAACTATATTAGTGAACTAGTGTACATAATAGTGAACAAGGGCACAAAGTGTGATTTCAAACACAGACTTCAAATGTCGACTCTGAGCTCTGTTAATTCACAGTTTACTGCTGTTGGTTACTTTCTCGAAAACAAAAATATTACCCAGAATGCACTGTTTTTAACAGAATATTACTGTTTTAGTGAGAAAACTGTATTTTACTGTAGAATCTTACCGTTTTTTAACAGCAATTATTTACAGTGTATAATAACTAAAAGCTATTTGTTGTGCTATTTTCTTGTTTTATTTCCTAAGTGCAGAGATGTTATTTGGACCAGTTAGGTTCGACTATAGAGCCTGTAAATAGTATAAATAAAGGTTTGAGAAAAGAAAATATTCAACATGTTTTTCTTTATGTCAGCTGGTAATTTACTATAGGAATTGGCCAATGTAAAAGAAAGAAAATAAACAAAAATATAACAGTAAAAGAATAAACAGTTTACTCGTGTGAATAAAAATACAAATGTCAAATTTGTACAGCAAATACAATCCTATAGGTGCACCTCCTAAACACACTTATGTCTCTTTAAGCATGTGAATTTTTTCCAATTCATGAAATTTGTAACTCACAGAAAAGAAAGTTACACTGTGAATTATTTGGCTTTCTTAGAACCCATAAAGACCAAAGAATCAAATAAACATAAGTCCAACAAACTTTCAGTTTTCGTACAAAAAACCAAGTTGTCAAATCCAAAAATTTCATTCTTTAGTCTCTTTAAATTTAAATCAGTCTATGCCCCTTTTTCTATAAGAAGGAAAGAACAGTTCAACTCAAATCTGTGCCACGTGGATAGCAGCAGGGAAAAAAAAATATATAAAAAGGTCCGTGAGACAGTCCAGGAATTTCTAAGTATCTCCAACCGAAAATGATGAAGAAAATAACAAAATAGGTTAGCTGAGATCCCACCTCATGAAGCAGAAAGCCGTAGTATCACAATGGGAGATCAATTCAGTCTATTGAGTGTCCAGATCCGTGGGGGGCTCGCCATCAACTGATTTCCAGAGCATTCATTCATTCATTCATTCATTTTCTTTTCGGCTTAGTCCCTTTATTAACCTGGGGTCGCCACAGCGGGATGAACCGCCAACTTATCCAGCATATGTTTTACGCAGCGGATGCCCTTCCAGCTGCAACCCATCACTGGGAAACATGCATACACACTCATTCACACACATACACGGACAATTTTAGCTTACCCAATTCACCCATACCGCATGTCTTTGGACTTGTGGGGGAAACCGGAGCACCCGGAGGAAACCCACGCGAACACGGGGAGAACATGCAAACTCCACACAGAAACGCCAACTGACCCAGCCGAGGCTCGAACCAGCGACCTTCTTGCTGTGAGGCGAACGTGCTACCCACTGCGCCACCGCGTCGCCCTTCCAGAGCATTCAGTTCCACTAAAACAAAAACCTGACCAAATCCGTCATAAGATGATTATATTCAACTCTCCCTCTGCAGAGAAGCACTTTCTACGGAAAGCTGGCTTAAAGGGCCAGTACCACTTTTTTTCACATACATAATACACTGAATAAAACGACTCACATAAATATAAATCATACAAAAAAAACATTCTTTCCACTCAAAAGAAAATATCCTTTTCTGTTTTTTATGAGATTTGAAGAAAAATAACAAAATTACATTAAATCACTATATTATGTAGTGTGTGTTTTGCTCATTTTATTAATTTATTTATTTTGAATAAACCCTTTCTGTGTGACTTAAATCACCTGTGCTACACCTGCAATCGGTTTCTTCAAATGGTTTGAGTTACCTTAACTTATTGGGTTTTACAGTGTGATGATAAAAATAATAACCTCTCAATAGAAGATATCTAGATATATAGAAGAGCTTTTAAAGGAAATTGTGAAAAAGAAGTTTCAATATTTAACCAAGTAGAGAAAGCATCATTCCTAACCCATTCTGCAATGTATCTCAAGTGAGAACTCTGCTGATACATTTTAATATTTGGAAAATCCAACCCTTCCACAGGCGGGGAGAGCGATTTTGGGAGTCCGCCTGTAGATCACTTCCCCCACTTGACTGCTTTTTCACCACAGTGAATTCCTGGATGAACTCCCCCATGGTGTCGCCGAACAGGTCAGCCTGGCATATGGGTGCATTAAGAAACTGAACTTTGTCAACGTCACGCATATCTGCCAGGTTTAGCCAAAGGTGGTGTTCTTGGACCACTAGTGTGGCCATCGTTCTTCCCAGGGCACTCACAGAAGACTTGGTGGTTCTCAGAGCATAATCGGTTGTGGTGCGTAGTTTGTGCATTAAGCCTGAGTTGGAACCTCTCTCATGCACCTGGGCCAACGCCTGCGCCTGGTAGCGCTGGTATGTGGCCATAGCATGCAAGGTGGAAGCAGCCTGGCCCACAGCAGTGTAGGCTTTGGCCCTGTGGGACACAGATAAACTACACGCATTGGACGGGAGCCGAGGCTGAGCGCACCAACAGGTCAAATATTGACTGCGATAGCATGCTTGACCTGGGGAATCGCCTCGTTCCCCCTGGCTGCTCCATCATCGAGGGAGGTGAGGGTGGAAGTGCACACAGACTGGGCAGAAAAAGGTGCCCTCCAGCTCTGCATGAGCTTACTGTGCACCTCCGGGAAGAAGGGGACGGGAGGCTTAGAGGGTTTCCCCTTCTTTTTAGCCTCCATGTAACACCCGTCTAATCGCTCCGGCGGTGGAGCTGGGGGACAAGCAATCTCCAACCCCACCTACAAAGCAGCCTGGGTTAGCACGGCCATCATATCAGATTCCATATCCGGAGCCTCGCTTACCACCCCTGAGGGAGGAAGCGGGTCCAAATTGTTATCGGATAATGACAGCCCACCCTCCGATGCAGTGACAGACATCTGGTTCTCTGTGTCATTGAGTGAGAGGGCGATCATCCTGGAGGATGGAGCGCTTCTCTCACTCGAAACTTGGATGGAGCATGCTGGAGCATTCTTCTATTCATCCTCCCATTGGAGGTTCGTGAGCCCGAGGGCGGTGGAATTGGCCCCCACTGTAACCCTCAGATCTGCCCGAGTGCCAACTGACTTGAGGGGACAACAGGGGTGGTTTGTATTTTGGAAGAGTGAGCCACAATCTTAGCTGCACAACAGACATGCCATCGACATGCACTGCCCGCGAGCACCACATTAACATGCTGAACCCCCAGACATGCAACACATTGCTCGTGCCCATTATCCGGGGACAGGGAACCACCGCATCCAGAAACGCTCTTTTAGGAGAATTTGCTCTATACTCACCACTCTTGAAGTACCTGTCCGATGAAATACCCAGGGATAGGAGAAGCCCAGTTTAACCGTCACTGCTCTGTAGCTTGAGAAATCAGTCTCTCAGAAGACGGCATTTTTTCTCTCTCTCAATTCAATAATTGCTTTATTGGCATGACAAATGTTACAAATGTATTGCCAAAGCATTTATAAAGTTTACATAAATAATAATAAAAATATAATAAAAAACACAGTAAATAGTAGTAGTAAAATATACTCGGCTGGGTCAGTTGGCATTTTTGGCACGTGTGCGTGTGTGTGCGTGCGTGTGTGTTTGCAAGCGCATCACTGATGTCTGCTCTCTCTTTTTGTGACAGGCATTAATGTATTGTGCCGCTAGGATACAGTCAGTTTTTTCCCCTAGTAAATACTGCAGTTGTGTTTTATTGTCTAGCTGAGTGAATTGAGGGTAAATGGTCTGGAGTTTGGGGTAGAATGTTTCTCTGATGTGCTGATAGTTGAGGAAGTGTTCCTCCGTCTCCACCTCTGCCTGGTCACAGTGTGGGCAGATGCATCTCTCTCTGGGTTGCCAGTTCTGTCTGTATAGGCCTGTCTCTACAGTCAGACTGTGAGCACTTAGCCTGTATTTGGTCAGTGTTGTTCTTAATTAACTGTCCTAAAACATTTAAGTTTACTTTGTTTTCCTGCTGCTTCATCCCAATAAATCAGATACTCTTCCTTTCGTGCATTTATCATTTGATTGGGCTTAATTCTGTGGATGAGCATGTCCGTGTCCTGATGCTGTCTGCTGTTAGTAATATTTGCTATGTTGGTTTGTGTTTGTAGCTTCAGGACCATCTGAATCAGGGAGCTTTTTTCAATGTCTATTTCTTGGTTTTTGAGAGCTTTAAAATGATAAGACTTGGGGTCACTAATTTTTATGTGTTTCCAAAACTTGACGGCTCGTTTTTCAATGCGCATGAGTAGAGGATACTGGCCTAATTCTGCCCTGCATGCATTGCTGGGTGTGTTCCTCTGTACCCTGAGGATGCTCCTACAGAACTCTGCATGTAGGCTTTCAATTGGATTTTTATCCCATTTATCAAACTCATGACTGAGGAGAGGACCCCACACTTCACTCCTGTATAGCACTATAGGTTCAATCACTGACACCATTTCAATTCACTATAATCTTCTATGTGAAGCTGCTTTGACACAATCTATGTTGTAAAAGCGCTATAGAAATAAAGATGAATTGAATTGAATAATGTTCACAACACTATTTACAAGACTCAGCACTGATGTGTGTGTGTGCGCTGTATTTATAGTCCTTGAATGAATGAATGATGAGCTTCAGCTTTGTCTGTGTGTGTGTGTATAATCACCGGAACTCTGAACAGGTGCGTGTGAGCGGTGCAGGAATGGAACTTGTAGTCCATGTAATGGTGGATTTGTAGTCCGTTGCGATCTGTGTGTTTACCAGTGATCTGCAGCTGCTCAATCGCTGGTGATCATAACAACCTGATTCTAGAAGTTTAGACAGCAGACCTTCATGCCAAATTGAATCAAACGCTTTCTGAAAATCTACAAAGCAAGCAAATATTTTGTTTTTGTTTTCATTGATGTATTTGTCAATCATAGTCTGAAGGGTGAAAGATTACAAATTTCTTTAAATATATAAATTACATTGTAAAATGCATTCTGAGGGAGCCTATATGTAAAATACCTGAACCTGTCTCCAAAGTAATGCAAATTGTCAGTTGTGTCTATTGTCTAACAAATGGCTAGTTAACACTTTCATTTTGGTCAAGTGGCAGGACGGGTTCTGGCTCCAGTACTTAATTTGCACACTTTGTTTTCATGCTAAAATGTAACATGAATGGGTACTTATATGCTGATGAGATCGGGGCTGGAGATGCAATTTACCCGGCTGACAACAACACTTCATTTGCATGCTTTGTTGAGGTTTGTCCCCTCCTATATGTATCACTGTCTGTAAAAATGTATATATTGAGTGCCTAGCTGCACTAGAATGAGAGATCTTTCGATGAACGCCACAGCTATGCCGAGTTCTTATTAAAGAATTCTGTTTTGAAGATACCCGAAAGCCTCCCTGGTTTTGTCTCGCCTTAGAAATTCACAACAGTTTTGGTGCCGTGACCCGGATAGAGAAGTTCACCTAAATCAAGTTTGAATCTTCATTTTCAACAAATATCTGACTTCACTCAAGACGGAATCATTCCAGTTCCAGCAATTTGAAGTTGAACAGCTGCGGTCACATATTCTCAACAATTTGGTGACTGCAACCCTGATGGAAGTTTGAATTTACCTGAATTCTGATTGAAACATCAAGCTCAAGAAAGATCAGACTTCTCTCCAAACTGAATCTTTCAGTTCAACCACGATTTGGTGAGTTTTCACTCTATAAAAAGAACCGTACAAACCAGTACATTTAGTTACCCTCTGCGCCGTCAGAGAAGAGTAAACAAACAGCTGTGGGTTTGGTTAGCTAAGTTATCCTCTAAATTTTACTTTAGAGATGAATAAGTAATCCTCTGTTCAGGCAGGGAAGTTAGCCTTTTGTGCTAA
>CAIGQV010016850.1:73972-91143 GCA_903798115.1 Danio jaintianensis
TAAAGGCGTATTTGCAGGGGAAAGAGAACACAAATTATTGTTATATGCTGATGACATTTTGTTTGTAATTAAAGACCCAGCAAGCTCCCTACCAGTACAATACAAAATAATTTAATCTTATTCTAAATTTTCAGGATATAAAATTAACTGGCACAAATCAGAGGCTATGCCAATTTCAAGAACATGCTTCTCCTCCTCAGTTAGTACATTTCAATTTAAGTGGATGCCAAAAGGAATTAGATACCTGGGTATTCTTTTGAGCCCTAATTTAAAGAGCATACTAAATTTGAATATGGAGCCTTTATTGCAAAAAAATATCATTAGCAAATGTAGAACTCTATAATTAGCATTTGAAATGACAAAACTTGCAAAGCATTGGGGAGGGGGAGGATTTGGATATAGATCTAGACTGGCTATTACAGTTTTTCAATTTTCAAAATGCCATAAACACGTGTCAGAATGAAGCATTTGCATCAAATGGCAAACACTTCTTTCACAATAGTAAATGTTTGGATATACCATCTAAACACTGCTGTTCTAAATCTAAAGCTCTTTGCTATTTCATGGGCTTATATCTACAATTCAGTACAGTGTTCTACAGTGAAAATAATCTGCTGAGAGGGGGAACAGGTACACTGTAAACACCAATGACATGAAGAAACAGAAAATATTAATTAGGCCAAACATTACTGTTGTATACAGTAGCATACAACAAAACCATAAACATACTGTATGTAAAAATGTATATAAAGCATATGTAAAGCAAAAGTATATTCTCCAGAATACAGTAAATTCAGAGTGTGGGGTCATACACTTTACAGAGCCAGGCTGAGAAGAATTACTCTATTCTTTTCTAGAGGAATTTAGAATTTAAGATTTAGAGAAGGTGAATATGTGGTAGGTACAAAACTATAAAAAAAATTGTGTACCAGTTGTTGTTTTTTGGGGACCAGAACAATCCGGTGTCCTGTCACCTTTGACCTCTTTATAGGCCTATACTAGAGTAACGCAGTGATTGGTTAGTGATCAGTTAAGAAATTAGTGTTAGCAGTATGTGTATGTGCGGCTGTTTGAATAAGTGTAGCACTTTGATTGATTGTGTTTGGAAAAAGAAAGCAAGTAGTTTCCTGTTAGATGTTTGTGTTTTAGGTAGAGAATTGTGTGTAGTGTTTTGACAAAAGTGTTTTATCTAATTGAAAACTGAGTTCAAGGCTTAGGAACAGCTTATGGTTTTGGAGATCTGCAGTGTAGTTTTGCATTTTGAGTGAGATGTTTCAGAAGTCGTGTTACAAGAAAAGATTTTGTGTGTAAGCAGTTGAAAAAACTGTAAAAGAAAGACAACTCACCTCCCCCTTCCGACCATTAGAGGCTCTCTCACAAATTACAGATGGGAACTTTAAAAATCAGTCCAACCCAATATTGCTTCATTCTAAAGAGGTTTGGAAAATTGCTCATAAGAAATGCCAAATCTCTCACTTATCTCAATACTACTCCTTAATATGGATTAACCACTTTGTTAAAATTGGAAAAAAAAAAGCCCCTGTTTTGGGGACGTTGGTTTAGAATACTTTAAATGATTTATTCAGCTATGGTAAACTCATGTCTTATGATAATTTGAAAAAGAAGTTTAAATTAGAAGGACAAGATTATTTTTGGAAATATTAACAAACAAATCAGACACTGTTTTGAAACAAAGGTCCCCATGGCACAGAACAGGAATATGTTGGAAAAGTTTTACTTTAACTCCCAAAACAGCTTCAAAAAGTATTTACGTTTTACAAATTTAGTTCAAAGATTGATGATAAAAACTGTGAAAATTTAAAACTGATTTGGCAAAAAGATATTAGTTATAATATAAAGATACCTGCACTGTAAAAACCAATAGGTAACTCAAACCATTTGAGGAAACCGATTGCAACAAACCATTTCAAAATTCAAAGTTCAAAAACTGATCCTAATGAGTACTGTGAACTTACTCCATTTGAATACACGAAGCAATTTGAGCACAGTAAAACCAAATAAATGAAGAGATATACATACATACACACATATATATATATAATGATGGTATACCCTGGTATTACCCAGTTTTTTTTCAGTTGTGGTGCTGCTTTTCACTTTACTGATAATAATTCCCCTGTTGTTGTACTGAAGGTAACCCAACAGAGCTTTGAAATACATTAAACATCTAAAACACCTTAAACACACAGACATCAAAAATCAGAGTCTGAATCTCAATGATGGTAACATATTTCTTGCGGCAGTGCATGCTAAGAGCCATGGATGAGTTTTGAATGATTCTCCCAGCATGCACTACAATATGAAATGTGTCACCATCAATGAGACTCATACTCTGATTCTTGATGTCTTTGTCTCTTAATTGTCTCAAACGTGAAGAAAATGTTCATGTATGTTTGTTTAGATGCCCTTAATAAAGTATAGTTAAATTAAGCATCTACTTTATTTCTATAGCGCTTTTACAATGTAGATTGTGTCAAAGCAGCTTAACATAGAAGATTATAGTAAATTGAAACTGTGTCAGAGCAGTTTTAGAGTTTAAGTTCAGTTCAGTTTAGTTCAGTGTGGTTTAATTTTCACTGCTGAAAGTCCAAACACTGAAGACCAAATCCATTGATGCACAGCTCCACAAGTCCCAAACCATGAAAGCCAGTGGCAACTTAACTGGAAATTAATTTAAATAATGAACATGATTATTTAACCTGATAACATTACTCCTCCTTCTTGTCATAATTATATGACAAGAATTATATTGTTCATAATTATAACATTCAAAAAGAAACTAACGTCAGAAATGAAGTCAAAAAGCACTAGTAAAGCAACCGCTGTTCTCATCAATGGTTACGTCTCACAAGAATATTTCGAGTGAATCTTGCAAAGGGCTTTTGTAGACATCTGACAGAAACAAAGTCAAGCAGGTAAGTAATAGGTGAAGCTGTTGATACTGTTTGTGGAGTTGTTTAATGATCTTCTTTTAAGTGTTTAAGAGATTGCTTTTAAGGCTGTGACTGAAGTCAACTGTAGTTTTGTGTTTCTCTTCCATTAACTTCCAGTAAATTTTGAGTTAACTACACTCACTTCATTTAATAAATTTGACTGTTGGGTTTTACCTTTTATGTTTCTAAACATGAATCAGAATTTAATTATGAGCCTGGGAACCAAATACCTCAACTCTTTGTAGTGGTATGCACTGACATTAGTGTTGCATGGGTTTTCATATAGCCAAGGCCACAGTAGAAACACAAAGAACTTACAAAGAAACACTAACATACACAAATACAGTTGATCCAGTATTCCACACACACACACGCACGCACAGTGAAACAAAGCAGGCATAACTCTTCTCATTTTTATATCTTCAGTCAAGAGAATAAATTACCTCCAAGAATGTGGCTGGAATCCAGGGCAGATCCCTTTACATGTCAGACATGCTGCACCCTTTCCTGCTGGCAGTAGCCCCTTCGACATCTGGGGAAAAAAGGAGAGAGGGATAATAGGAAAAAGATTATTGACAGAAAAGCAGTAAGAGGAATTGACCAAACAGGAATTGACCAAAAATTCAGAAAGTAAGTGGTGAACGAGGTTCAATAAATAAAAGAAGAAAAACTAAAAACTTTAACTAGCAAACCAAGACTACCAAGAACAAATTCTTACTACCTAAAAATCCTTTATGTGAGTTAAGAAATCAAAACTAAACTTTGTCTTTAAAGGGTATTGGTGAGAAATCAGTGTAAGACACTGATCAGAGCCACAGATGACAAACACATGCATTTACTTTAAGTTCACATCTGTAACACAATTTATAATATCTGGCTGTTGATCACAATTATCTGATACAAATGGCTTATCTTTCATCACAGAGATTAATATAAAACAAAAATAGCGGCACACAACAATAAACAGACCACAACAGACAATATGCAACCATGGTGTTAAAGCCTTTTAAAATCTTCTGCAAATGGCAGCTATATTTGACAGTTGGCACCACTCACAAACTCAAACACTAAATCACAAGGTGCCTCTGAATAAATATAGCAATCAGTAAAACCTTCAGCTTTCATGTATAGCATACCTGTCAACATTGAGATGTAAAAATACAGGACATCAATTAGCTTCAAATAATAGAATACATAGCAAACATCAGAAAACATTGACAATAAAATAAAAGGTTTAGGCTACTAAAATCAATGGCCTATACAGAAATTAAATCAAGTTATAAAATCTCGTTCACTTTTTATTCGCTGTATTTAAATATTGATTCAAGTTACTATAGTGAAGAACAGCAAATGAATCTCTCGTTTTGGTTTGTTTGATAACAGAGGTGTCAAGAATGATCACTTTAGTAACTGTTTATGCTCATTAAAGAGTGTTTAAAATAAAACATGCCGGACGGACATACATATTATTAAGTGTATTTATCTGTTTAAACACACACCCAATTCCCAAAGTTCGCTCCTCTTTCAGAAGCTGATCTGGGCACAGTTTATCATACGGAGCGTGTCTGTCAGTCAGCGCTAATGCATGCATTCACTGATTTAGAGGGTGCATAGGAAGGGCAACGATCGACACACAGCTTTAATGGAAAGAAAGTGAATGCGGACGTTTTTATATTAACTTCAATGTGCTTTCAAGCTAAAATAAAGCGAAAGCACAATTCTCTTGAACAGCTCTTGCAATTATATCACATTTGAGATCGGCTCTGTGTTGATGGTGCTTTTACTTTTCATAGAAAGATTAAAAACACGGGAGAAATATAGGAAAATACTTAAACAGAATGATAGCAGGATAGAATAGTATACTGTAAAACCCAACAATCAAATTTATCAAATGAAATTAGTGTAGTTAACTCACAATTTACTGAAAGTTAATTCTACTCATTTGAAGAGTTTTGAATTCAATGTTGAAGTTAATGAGTTAGTGAAAGAGATAAGGACATACATAATGATGGTATTATCCAGTTTTTCAATAATATATGTTACTGGTCACTTCAAATTATATTTATAATGTTGTGGTGCTGCTTTTCACTTTACTGATAATAATTCCCGTTGTTGTACTGAATACCTTCAGCATCAGTATGTTTTATCCTGCCTCTTTTCGCTGCGCCGTACAACAGAATTTCGCAAGCACAAAGTCTAGTGTTACTGCAGCATAATTCTGCTTGTTAACAGCAGGTATAGATTACTACAGTTTTTTCCAACTGCTTACACACAAAATACCCAGCAGAACTCTGAAGAACATCTGCTCAAACTTAAACACACAGACATCAAAAATCTGAGTCTGAATCTCAACGATGGTAACATAATTCTTGCAGCAGTGCATGCTGGGAGCCATAAATGAGTTTTGAATGATTCTCCCAGCATGCACTGCAGCATGAAATGTGTCACCATCAATGAGACTCATACTTGATGTCTGTGTCTCTTAATTGGTTCTGATGTAAAGAAAATGTTCATTTAGAAGCCTAAGGGCATTAAGATACAGTATAGAATCAGAATCGGTTTTATTGCCAAGTGTGCTTACACACACACAAGAAATTTGTTTTGGCTACAGAAGCTTCCAGTGTATATAAAGTGACAAGTGACAACACAAAATAAATATGAGAAAAATACGACAAACATTGAACAGAGATGCAGTTAGTCAAAAAGCTCTGGATGTTGAATTATTTGTTCAGATTTGTTATAAATATTCATGTTATAAGGTGCTGTGTACAAATGCATATGGAGAAAGTATTGCATTGTATATTGTTATAAGGTGCTGTGTACAAATGCGTATGGAGAAAGTATTGCATTGTATATTGTTATAAGGTGCTGTGCACAAGTGCGTATGAGAAAATATTGCACAGTAGGGGAATAATTAACTGTTCATGAGGTAGATGGCCTGAGGAAAGAAACTTTTCCTGTGTTTGGCTGTTTTTGTGCTCGGTGCTCTGTAGAGCCGACCAGACGGTAACAGTTCAAACAGGAAGTGTGCTGGGTGTGAAGGGTCCAGAGTGATTTTGCAAGCCCTTTTACTCACTCTGGAAGAGTACAGTTCTTGAAGTGTAGGAAGGGTAGTGCCAGTGATTCGTTCAGCAGTCCGGACTATTCGCTGTAGTCTACGGAGGTCAGTTTTGGCAGCTGAGCCGAACCAGATGGTGATTGAAGTGCAGAGGATGGGTTGGATGACAGCTGAGTAGAACTGTACAAGCAGCTCCTGTGGCAGGTTGAACTTCTTCAGCTGACGAAGGAAGTACAGTCTCTGCTGGGCTTTCTTCACAATAGAGTCTATGTGAATGTCCCACTTCAGATCCTGAGAGATGGTGGTGCCCAGGAACCTGAATGACTCTACTGCAGCCACAGTGCTGTTCATGATGGTGAGTGGGGGAAGTGCAGGGGGGTTTCTCCTAAAGTCCACTATCATCTCCACCGTTTTGAGCGTGTTCAGCTCCAGGTTGTTGCATCTGCACCATAAAGCCAGCCACTCCACCTCCTGTCTGTATGCAGACTCGTCACCATTCCGGATGAGGCAGATAACAGTAGTGTCGTCCGCAAACTTCAGGAGCTTGATTGAGGGGTCTTTTGCAGTGCAGTCATTGGTATACAGGGAGAAGAGCAGTGGGGAGAGAACACATCCCTGGGGGGCACCGGTGCTGATGGTGCGGCTGTCAGATGCGATTTTGCCCATTCTGACTAGCTGTTGTCTATCTGTCAGAAAGCTGGTGATCCATTGACAGACAGGGCAGAGCTAAGAACAAAGAGCTGGGTCAGTTTGTGCTCGAGCAATGATGGGACGATGGTGTTGAAGGCAGAACTGAAGTCCACGAACAGAATCCTTGCGTAGTTCCCTGGTTTGTCCAGATGTTGTAGGGTATAATGCAGGGGGTCCAGCAAAGGTCCAGTGATGTTCTTCAGATATGCTAGCACCATTCTTTCAAATGACTTCATGGCCACAGATGTTAAGGCAACAGTTCTGTAGTCATTGAGTCCTGTGATCTTTGGCTTCTTCTGGATTGAGATGATGGTTAAATCAAGTATCTACTCTATTCAACACTTCACACCCAATACCATTATCAACTTAATTAGATTAAATGTATTTAAATATTAATAATGATTCTGCAATTTGATTTTATTTATTTTTAATTTTTTTTAACCTGATAACATCCTTTCTCTTGTCATAGCATTTAAAGAAAAACTAACAGCAGAAATGAAGTCAAAGAACCCTAGAAAAGCAACTGCTGTTCTCATCAATGGTGACGTCTAACAAGATAATTTCCAGTGAAACTTGCAAAGGGCTTTTGTAGAAACAAAGTCAAGCAGGTTAGTAATAGGTGAAGCTGTTGATACAGTTTGTGGAGTTGTTTAATGATCCTCTGCTAAGATTTTAAGAGATTGAATGTGTTTTCTTTTAAGGCTGTGACTGAAGTCAGCTGTAGTTTTGTGTTTCTCTTCAGTAAAGCTGCGTTCACACTGGACTTTTCACCCCATAGACTTCCATTTATATGCACACGAATGCGTCTGACCGGAAACGCAAGCTCGTGCTACAAGTTTCGCAGTTTGCAAAGTTCAAGCTTGGTGAACTCTGACCTGTGAAATCGCATCATGTGATTGCGTGAGACCAATCGAAGATCGAAACATGACCTCTCTGGAAATTTTTTTTAAATATGGACCAATCGCTTGCTTTTTAAAATGTCTAATCATCTTGTTTTATCCCGCCTCTTTTCGCTGCGCCGTACAACAGAATTTCGCAAGCACAAACTCTAGTGTGACTGCAGCATAATTCTGCTTGTTAACAGCAGGTGTACATTATTAGTTTTTTCCAACTGCTTACACACAAAATATATTCATGTCACACAATTTCTGAAACATCTCACTCAAAATGCAAAACTACACAGCAAATCTCCACAACCATAAGCTATTTCTCAGCCTTCAATTGCATAAAACCCTTTTTTCAAAACACTACACACACTTCTCTTCCTAAAACACTAAAATCTAACATGAAACCACTTGCTTTCCTTTTCCAAACACAACCAATCAAAATGTTACACTTATTCACCCGTTCACACACACACACACACACGCACACACACGCACGCACGCACGCACGCACGCACACACACACACACACACACACACACACACACACACACACACTCCTCACATGTGCACTAATTTCTTAACTGATCACTAACCAATCACTGTAGTACACGCCTATAAGTAGGTCAAAGGTGACAGGACACCGGGTTGTTCTGGTCCAAAAAAAAATGGGTTTGCCACCCATCCATTGTAGTTTTGTACCTAGAAAAGGCATATTCACCTTTTCTAAATCCTAAATTCCTTTAGAAAAGAATAGAGGAATTCTTCTCAGCCTGGCACTGGCAAGTATAATGTACCCTAAGTTTGTAAAGCTTCTCCAGGCAATGGACGCTTTTCCCCCCAAGACCCCCCACACACAATTGTGTTCTTTACTGTATTCTGGAGAAAATGTAATTTCGCTTTACATGTTTTTTTTTTGTTTTTTTTACATTTTTCCATACAGTATGCTTATGGTTTTGTTGTATGCTACTGTATACAACAGTAATGTATGGCCTTATAAATATTTTGTTTCTACATGTGATTAGTGTTTACGTGTACCTGTTACTTTCTGTTACCTGTTATTTTCACCATAGAACATTGTACTTGATTGTAGATATAAGCCTATGAAAGAGCAAAGAGCTTTAGATTTAGAACAACAGTAGCTATGTTTCTATCCAAAAATGCGAATTAACTTTATGCGCAAAACTGGAATATCGCATAAAAGATGTGCGAATAAAGCAGCGTTTCCATTCAACGAGTCAAAGAGAACAAAATCGTCACTTCCTGATTAAATGGCGCCAAATATCAACAGTAAAAACGGAATTTGCTGCGGTAGGAGAAGCTGCGTGAATCTTTTCTTCATTTAATAAATGATTTGCGCCTCAGAAGGCAATGCTGACACGCAGTGAACGCGAGGTGGCGTTTGACGTGGAGCACAGACGCTCTTAACAATTCTGGAGGTCATTAATAATATAATAACACTAATAATGAAATGGTTAAGGCATTTTAGAATGACCAAAACAACATTTCAGATGTTTTACAATGTGCTCATCCTGCTGGTTTGTCCATTTACAAACAGTTTTATCATCACATGATCTCTTATAAACAAATCACATGACCTTTTTTTAATGCGCATACTGGAATTTGTTCGGTAAAAGTGTTTCCATCGCAGTTTATGTGCATCTTTTCTTATCGAATAAAAAGTTTATCCTACTCAGTAATGCGCATACATTTTTTATGCGCATTTTCAAAATTTATGCGCATCTTAGCGTTTCCATCAACCGATTTTAGGTGGATGGAAACGTAGCTAGTGTTTACATGGTGTACCCAAACATTTACTATAATGAAAGAAGTGTTTGCCATTAGATGTAAATGCTTCATTCTGACAGATGTTTATAGCATTTTGAATGCAGTGTGTGCAGTTTTGAGAATTGTGTGTAGAGTTTTGAAAAAAGGGGACCCTGTTTTGAAAATGTGTGTAAGCATTCGGAACAAAACTGTAAATGATCCTTAACCAATCACTGTAGTACAGGCCCGTCAAAGGTGACAGGACACTGGGCCGTTCTGGTCCAAAAAAACATTTA
Source organism: Danio jaintianensis (assembly GCA_903798115.1). Classification (NCBI taxonomy): domain Eukaryota; kingdom Metazoa; phylum Chordata; class Actinopteri; order Cypriniformes; family Danionidae; genus Danio; species Danio jaintianensis. The sequence continues at coordinate 83,622 of CAIGQV010016850.1, forward strand.
AAAAAAACCCTATTTATATTTTGTAGTTTTGTACCTACCCTATATTCAACTTTTCCAAATTCAAAATTTCTCAAACAAGAATAGAGTAATTCTTCTCAGCCTGGTGCTGGAAGGTGCATGATGGCCAACCCTATACCTGCATGACGCTTCTGCAGGCAATGGATGCTTTTCACACCGAGACCTGTCACACACAATTGTGGTCTTAACTGTATTCTAAAGAACATTCTTTTGATTTACATTTGTTCTTTTTACATTTTTACATACAGTATGTTTATGGTTTTGTTGTATGCTACTGTATACACCAGTAATGTTTGGCCTAATAAATATTTTTTTGTTTCTTCATGTCTTCATTGGTGTTTACAGTGTTTGTGTTACTCCTCTCAGCAGACTACTTTCACTGTAGAACATTGTATTGAAATGTAGATATAAGCCTATGAAGAAGCAAAAAGCTTTAGATTTAGAACAACAGTGTTTACCTGCTATATCCAAACATTTACTAATGAAAGATACTGAAAAAACTGTTTGCCATTTGATGCAAATGCTTCATTCTGACATGTGTTTATGGCATTTTGAATGCAGTGTTACATTTTGAAGGAAATGTGAGGCATTTTGCAAATTGTGTGTGGAGTTTTGAGAATTGTGTGTAGAGTTTTGAAAAAAGGTGACACTGTTTTGAAAATGTGTGTAAGCAGTTGGAAAAAACTGTAATCGGATTCAGGAAAGGCGAGTATGGAGGGAGGTCACATAAGTTCATAAACTACCCATTGCACACATTCTCTCACATTGTTTCTTCTATGTACTCTCTTTCCCACCTCCCGTGCTCTCTGAACTGGCTTATATTGGTTGTATAACATCATTTGAAAAACGTGAATTGCTTGATTTGATTCTTGCTACTTGTGTTTACCAGTATGAATGACGTGCATTAGAGTGCAGCATGTGTTTTGAGAATGAGAATGTGTTTAAAGTTTTGCTGAAAAGTCTAAGTAAGATCTGCACATTGTGTTTTACCTTGTAATGGTTTAAGGTATTGACAACAGACTGCACAATTAGCTAAATGAGGTCAGGCAACTGAGAACTTTGTCCAGCCAATGAGTTTTAGTGTTTTAGCAATTGAGAAAAACTTTAAAAACATTTCCAGCACAACACTGAGAACATCAGAAAATGGCATACGCAGTTAACACCTGTTTATGAGAAACTATTTACTCAAAGGCAAATCAGATTGAACTTCCAAAATGGTAGGGAGCAGGAAAACCAAAAAGATGCTGCATTTAACAGATCAGTGAGCGAACACTGATAATAATGATAATTTGTTTTTAAATCATGTTTCTTGATCATCATACTATAATGTTGTCTGAAGTATCATGTGACCGTGAAGTAAAAGTCATCTTTAAAATCACAGCAATAAATTATATTTTTAGTTATATTAAAATAGAAAAGACATTTCGATTTTATATTGTAATATTTCACAATATTAGTGTTTTTTTCTGTATTCCTTATCAAATAAATACAGCCTTGGTCAGCAGTAGAGACCCAAATAACTGTAACATTGCATCGCTGATAAATAATCTTGTGTTTGAAAAAATCAGCTCTTAACAGAGCCCCCCCCACAGAATGCCATGAGGGACATGGTCCAATGCTTTCTCCAAGTCCACAAAACACACAGGGACTGGTTGGGCATACTCCCATGAACCCTCGAGCATCCTAGTGAGGGTATAGAGCTGGTCCAGTGTTACATGGCCTGGATGAAATCCGAATTATCAGCCGTATCCTCCTCTCCAGTATGCTGACATAAACTTTTCCAGGGAGGGTGAGAGGTGTGATCCCTCTTCTTAAAAATTACAACCACCACCCAAGTTGCCCAGTCCAGAGGTACTCTCCCCGACCTCGATGCAAAATTGTAGAGGTGTGTCAGCCAAGAGACATCCAGATAGATTCAGGTATACCAGTTGTACCTAATCTTTGAGAAAAGCCCATTGCTTTGTCACTGTGGAGCTTGAAAACTACCTCAGTGACTTCAGCTTGGGTAATGGGTGAGTCAACCCCCACCTCCCCTGTATCTGCTTCCTCAAAAGAAGGCATATCAGAGGAATTGAGGAGATTTTCGAAAGGTTTTCAACTGTCCGACAACATCCCCAGTTAAGCTCCCTTCTTCTGCTGTAAAGGTGATGGGCCACTCAGTCTCAAAGTCTCCAGCCTCCCTCGGGATCTGATCAAATGAGTACCACCATCACTTGTCTGCACTGTCATTAAACACCCTCCAGGGAATATTGTTTACCATCTTGTGTCCGTATTTTCACCCTCCATGCGACAATTGTAAATTGCTTGTTTTGTGTTCACCAGTGATGGTGATTTCAGTGCAGGTTAAACTGTTGCACAATTTTGATAGCACCAGTAACTAATTGTCTGTCCTTTTTGTCAGTTCATTTGTGACTGTAGAGTGTGTCTGCGGACTGCAGGAGAGGGGCGTAACTTGTAGTAGTGCCGTAACTTGAAGTTATCAAGACCCACACTTCAAAACTATTATTCTTGTTTTCTTGTGGCCCTTTTGCCCGGGTCTCTCTTTATTGTCCAAGCTGGACTCTTTCATTCTCTTTTAACATAAAAGTCTTCTCCATTATTTGTTTATCTCTCTTTGTTCATCCCAGTGCCACATCCTTGTTTGTTGTCTCCGTCTTGATTCCGACTATACGGACGGACACAAGATGGTAAACAATATTCCCTGGAGGGTGTTTAATCAAGACGGAATCTGGACGACTCAAGACGGAATCGTTCCAGTTCCAGCAATTTGAAGTTGAACAGCTGAGGTCACATATTCTCAACAATTTGGTGACTGCAACCCTGATGGAAGTTGAGTTTACCTGAATTCTGATTGAAACATCAAGCTCAAGAAAGATCAAACTTCTCTCCAGACTGAATCTTTTCAGTTCAACCACGATTTGGTGAGTTTTCACTCTATAAAAAGAACCGCGCAAACCAGTACATTTAGTTACCCTCTGCGCCGTCAGAGAAGAGTAAACAAACAGCTGTGGGTTTGGTTAGCTAAGTTATCCTCTAAATTTTACTTTAGAGATGAATAGGTAATCCTCTGTTTTCAGGCAGGGAAGTTAGCATTTTGTGCTAAAATCTGTTATCCCCTGTTTTCAGGCAGGGAAGTTAGCTTTTTGTGCTAAAATCTGTTATCCTCTGTTCTCAGGCAGGGAAGTTTAGCATTTTGTGCTAAAAATCTGTATATCCTCTGTTCAGGCAGGGAAGTTAGCTTTTTTGTGCTAAAATCTGTTATCCTCTGTGAAGCAGGGAAGATTAACCTTACGTGTTAATATTTGTTATCCTTTTGTTTTGTTTAGCGTGAAGTGCTATTAGTTTGTGTTTGTCCTCTGCATTGCCAGGGAAGGTTAACTGTGTTAACATACAGTCTGTTGATCAGAGAAGTTTTTTTAGTGTTTTGTTTGTGTGGTAACCCAGAAACTCACAAAATGTTTAAGAAGAGTGCTAGACTGATCCCCACAAATGAAAAAGGTGGTCTTGCGACTCCTTTGTGGTCAGATAAGGAATTTAAATCATTGTTAGGAGTACAGATGGACCTAATAGTCACTGAGAAAGTTAGACAAGGGCTAACTCAGAAATATGAGATCCATCCAGACAAAATTTGGTCTGTAGATGAATGTAAAAAAGTATTAGGTGCCAGTATCCGTAAAAACAATGTAAAAGGCATTATCTGCTGTCACCGAGAATTTGCTTCAGCACTCGCTACACAACAAGCTAAGCGCAACTCAGAGCTAGAGGAGCAGAACAAACAGCTCCGTGCTAAAGTAGCATCTTTGACAAAGAAACTGAACCGCAACAAAGCTTCAGATAAGGCTGATGTTGAAGAAATCAGTGAGTCTGATAATATTTATCCAGACTTACAAACTTTCTTTGAAACAGATGTACCTGTAGAGTCAGTGAATGTTTGTGGTGCTAGGAGAAGATCACAGAGAATTGAGGAAAATGAAAGTGTTTCTCCCAATGCTTCTGTTGTCTGAGTTCAAGCTGTTGCCAAAGCCCTAGAACCTAAAGATATAGAAAGACTCTCTCAGAGTTTACCTTCAGCTCGCACAAATTTTTCTGAGCTTAGGAGAGCACTAATCAGCAAAATGCATCTTTATGACATGTCATTGACGGAAGTTACACAGCTAATGTCTCAAATTCTAACAGAATCTGAATTCAACAGTTTTGAAGCTGCTGTCTCTGATCTACGACATACCAGTAAAGATGATTTGAGAGAGGGTGTTTTGAAAACTCTAAAAAATATTATGGGATCCAAAATAGATTGGTCCAGAGTCACTAACTGTGCTCAAAAGAAAGATGAATTTGAGAATGAATTCCCCGAGAGGTTTTGTCAGACAGCCATAGCTTACAGTGGAATTGTTGAGGACCCTGTAAGCATGTTAGATGACAAGGGACCACTACTACGTATCTGGACAGATGCCCTTGTAACTGAGTACAGGAAAGCATTGCCATTTCTACATCTTACCTAGTATAACAATACTATCAGAAATAATATAGACAAGTTAGCTGCATGGGAAAAAAGATGCTAATGTTAAAGCAAAAGTGCAGCAACTACATTTAGTACAAAAAAACTAGACACTAGGTGGCCTAAAAGAGAAGGCAAATGCAACTACTGTGGGAAATTAGGACACTGGGAGAAAGAGTGTAGGAATAAGTTGCAAGATAGTGAAAGACATGCTGTGCATAATTCTGCTCCTTCTCAGCCTGCCTACAACCCAGAAGTAGTTCTACCATTGTCTACAGCAGCTTTAGGACAGCTTGCTCAGGCTCTTCTAAGAGCACAACAAGAACAGGAAAAAAACGAATTGTTGGGGCTGTGAGTAGCTATCCTTCTCCTGTAATCCATCACAATGACAAAATAATTTTTGTGAAAGGTGAAGAAGATTTTTTATTTTCTAAACCTATGTGAAGACATATTTAATTGGGTGAGTGGGGGACCATATGAATCTGCCATTATATGTCTTTGAAATCAGGTGATAGGTTAAGCCAAAGGGGTCATAAAAGAGCATGAGAGAGGACTTGAGGATACAATGAGAACCATCGGTGTCAGAAAAGCATGAAATGTATACAACATATGTTGAGGGGGGGGGGGGGGGGTTAATATTTCAGTAGATTGCTTTGTATTGTTCTGGGTTGATTTTTATTTATATTTTTTGATTGTCACCAATGTTGAGATTCAAAGACTTATTGTTGATGTCTGTGTGTTTTTAAGTTCTGCCGTAGATCAAACATTTTCATTGTGAATGGTGTATTTAGGCCTGTCTTTAATTGTTAAAGCTCCAGTGGTATTGTTTATGTATATTATTAATTTCTCACACATAACGAAACATATGTTTAATGAGTACACAAGCAGGTGAGGGTGGTTCTGATGTCAAAGTTAATCTCGCCAGACTTATTCTTAGATTTTCTTTTGGCTTTAAATGCTACACAAATAGTGTGATTAACACAATTAACTACAGCAACCAAATTAAAACTAGTGTTAAAATAAGAAGTTGGAGAGCCCAACTAAAGCAGATGCTGACCTCCATCATGGTGATTTCAAATGAACAACAAAAATTTCATTAAGAGCTTTTGTTCACGTGACAGAAATAAAGTCAAAGGTCAGTAATAAGTGAAGCTCCTGATGTTTGTGGAGTTGTTTAATGATCCTCTGCTGAGATCTTGAGAAATAATTTTTTTATTGTGTAATTTATTTTTATTTAGAGTTTTATTTTCAGTTAATTTCATCTTTGGTTTTGGCTGTAATTTGTATTATTTGGTCTTGTTTTTCTTTACTTTGGAGATTCTGCTTGTTAACAGTTGCTCATCAATCATTATCAATCTTCCTTTAATTAGACAATTATCTCATTATAATTGTAATTATAATGAGTAATTTAGTGTTAGTGTTCAACCCTCTGTAGTGAGGACACTAGTGAGGATTTTGCTCTGGGATTTAAGGGGTTAAATGTGTTAGATGAAAAATTCACACTGTGGAATGTATTTTTAACGGGAATATTCCGTAAATTGAAATTACAAATGTAAAATGTTAAAAACAGTAGATTACTGGCAACCACAGCTGCCGGTATTTTTCCGTAAAATCAAGAAAAGAAACTGCAAAATACTGTAAAACCTTTTTTGTGTCAAAAAACTACAGTTACATTACACAAAAGAAGATGCAGCATAACATCAGATGCTCTTAGTTCATCTCAGATTTAAACACAGATGCTACTATCCTGCACAACGATGACGCAAAAAAGATTTTCATAATTGATGAGATTCAAAAACACAGTTATAACAACCAGAAAAACATTAAAGTAAAAGAGTAACGGATCAAGAGCCCAACTAAAGCAGCCTCTGATCTCCACGATGGTGAGGTCAAATGAAAGATTTTCAATAAAACATAAACATCTCTTAATTATTAAATATTAAATAGTCAAACTGTAATCAGTGAAGCTGGTAATGCTGTTTGTGGAGTTGTTTAATCCTCTGTTTTAATTCAGTTGGTTTGGTGTGAGGCTGTTGCTGTATAGTTTTGTTTCTTGTTCTTTCCTTCAGTGATTGTGCTTGTTAACAGCAGGTGTTCATCAGTGTCTGAATTCACTCATTTGTGGTCATTCACTCTGTCTAGTGGACTAAACTAATCAACTGATTTAGGGACTAGTGAATGAGAGCGTATGGTGAGATTTCAGACACTATGATTACTTTCCCGAAAACAAAGGTTAGATCTGTTACAGTTATTTTCCGTATTTTGTACAGAAATGAACTGTTAATCATTTAACAGGTTTTTCACTGTAGATTGTACAGACTTACACTGTTAAAATTACAGAAATTTTTTACAGTGCACTGTTAAAAATTGTCCCGTTAAAAAACAGTAAGTAACTGGCAGCATGGTTGCCAGCAAGTTACTGTTAAATTAACAGCATCTAGCTGTTGCTCTGTAAATTAACAGTAAAATGCTGGCAGCTGCAGTATTTTACAGTATGTTGCTGTAAAAATACATGGACTACATTGATATACACATACATATTTATAATGATAACTTATTTTAGTTCATTCGAAAAGTTATGTTTAACTCAAATATCTTAAATTTCACAGCAGCACAGATGCATGTAAAGAACTAACACAGAGAGATTCTTACTGCATCAGCAACTAAACATCTACTGTCTTTAAATAAAGAAACATGTAGCATAACATCAGCATTTCATTGTTCATCTTTGACTCAAACACTGGCTCTACTCTCGTCCACAAGGGTGACACACAGAAGAAATTTGCTTTAGGTTTTACAGCAAAATACAGTTTTTCCCTTGATTTTACGGTAAAATACTGGCAGCTGGGTTGCCAGCAATTTACTGTTTTTTTTTACAGTCTACTTCCGTAGTTTGAATTAACATTATATTACTATTAAAATATGTTTTTACACCGTGTTTTTACGTCTCACACCTTTAACCCTTTAAACCCCAGAGCAAATACCTCAGTTTTAATTGAACACTTCCAA
>CAIGQV010016850.1:101143-118838 GCA_903798115.1 Danio jaintianensis
TGTGTCTGCTTCCTTGTTGCTCTTGGACTTGCCAACCGTCCCGTTTTAACGCCCCGTTTTGGGGCAGAATTTTCCAAAAACCGGACGCCAAACTGACTGTAAATGAAACTTGTGTGAACAACTATTGGCGCATTTTTGTATATTAAAGGTTGTGCATGGAAATCAATACTCAAGTCACAAAAGCTTCCCAGAAAGCTTCTTGTCCGTTTGATAATTTACGCGAAAACTGCACAAACGGGGCGCGTTTCGTTAAGTTGAACAAAACCGATAACCACAATTAACTTTGCTGGAAGTTTAATCAGAAACCTTTAAATGTCGGATTAGCAAAAACAACTATGAATTCATCACTGAAAATACGCATTCACAAGTCTAGTTCAATTGTAGAGGTCAGACAAGTTAGCTTACCTTCGGATGACCAACATCCATTCTGTTAAAAAAGAAAGACCTTTGCTAAAGTTAGGTAATTTATGAAGCTGATTTCAGACAGAGTGTGTGTTGTGTGTGTGTTGGTCTGATTTTGGATTCCAAGTCTGCCTTCTCACCCTGACTCACTGTTTCGTTCGTGCAGGAATGAGACATTACATCACCGGTGAGTTTAGACAAAAGTAGCAATATTGTGTCTGAAATGTTATTTTATGCTAATGTAGAGGTGCTGTATGAAATGAATACTATATTTGTTTAAATATCAGTCGGATAAGCTATAGTGCTATTCAACAATAAGGACCCTTTACTGCAAAATCGTACTTGCCCTGATGAACATGGTCGTAGCAGTGTATCTGTTCGTGTAAATAATTTAAAATGCTAAGGCATAACTTACCTTCTGATGAATATGTTTATTCTGCGTTATAGTGAAGTGTAGCTCCTAACGCTCTCTAGAGTTGAAGTGGTCGGTGTACTTAAAATTCTGACTGACTGACGAGAAATAATGCCCGTGGTCTCTGATGCAGGAATGAGACGTTACCTCACTCGTGAATGTGAGCTTAACACACCGAGTCTCACGTTTCAATATTTTTCTTGTGTTGTGTTCCTGCATTTACATATTTAGAAGCAGCCAATAACGTAAAGCAAAGGCGTCGGTCAGCGAACACATTTTTGGAAAATATGTGAATTTTGATGTTCAAAAAATGTTACAAATAAATACAGCAATACCTATAAACATTATTTGTATTGTTTAACATATGATCATAATGATAACGTCAGCTGACACTACAGATTCCATCACAATTTGGCAAATGTTATTGTTATATTTATTTAAAAATGCAACAGTTGGCATAAATAATTTCTTATTTAAGGATGTAACACTTCTTTTCCATTCATGCTTAAATGATTCTAAAATTGTCATGGATGAGAGTTGACAAATCTCAGCGTAGTAACAAAAGATTTCACATGGTCTCATCTGTGTTTTTGTAATAAAATATGATCTTGTGCATGAAATGTAATTAGATTATTTGTAATTACATAATAATAAGCTGCAGCTACAACAAACATTGAAGGATACAATTATTTAAATGAAGTATAAACACGGCAAAAAAAAATAAAGACAAAAAGGTGTTTTGTGGGCCTATATTTTTGATAGAAAAGACATCAAGATTATAAATCTTTATTTGTTTACAGAGACGTCACTTCATGAGCACTTGAATGTCGTTTTTTTATCCTTGTTCTTCTGCACATAATGTGGCTGCAAGACCTTAAGAGACAAATAAAACCTAATTTGCATAATTGAATACTTACTATAGGTTTTATGATGTCTTTACAGTAATCAGCATCAAGTAATCAAGCATTATCTGGTAAATAAAACATACTTTTCATTTCTTCTACAGGCACAGAGTTTTATCCTGAATGTATTAAATGGCTCCGTTTAAAAACGGAAAGACAATGAAAATAATACAAACATTTTTTTACTAGACAAGCACTAGTCTAAACAATGCGATTTCTGATTTTATTGTCAGTAAAGGTCATACATATGTGGTGCAGTACTGTAGTTTACGTGTGATTAACCTGCAGAAACACCACAATCAGTAACTGCATAATTCAGACTCTCAACAAATAACCCCTTTCTCACCAAGTTGACTGAAAACAGCATTAGTCTTTCAAGCACACACTCTGGCACTTTGTGAGGGGTGTGAAAGTTTTTTGTTTGTTTGTTTGTTTGTTTGTTTGTTTTTTCACATGATGATTCGTGGTTCAGGAACAGAGTCTGTGATAGATTTATGAGGCAGAACATTGGCTCCGTTGATGTAGAGTTCATCATTCACAATCACATCCTCGCCCAGAACCGAAACGTTTTCCATTCGCACCTGAAAAACAATCACATTACCAGAATTAATCAAATAAATCCCATATAAGCTAGCCAAAAGAGAGTGAAAAGCACAAGAGGAGGTTTGCGCAAGTTAAATAGATAGAAATTGCTATGGAGAAAATAACAAAAAATAGCTCCACATCCAAGATTCCTGAAAAGGTGCGCTCTCACTTTGAGCTCTGTTGTTGAAATTGAGAAACTCACCCACTGCCCAACTGAGGAGCTCCATCCCACGATGCATGATTCCAGCCAGGAGTGGGAGCGTATGTGTGCCCCCTTCAGGATGGTACAGCGCTTCACTCTCACCCCATCCTCCAAAACCACCCCAGCTCCGATCGTCACATTTGGGCCAATGGTGCAGTTCTCCCCAATCACTGCTGTTGGGTCCTGGGTTAAATGTATGGTATGCTTCATTAATTTTAGTACAAGCATCAAATTCTGTATTACAATATACTTACAACTCAACACATCAGAATATTGTTGTTCACAGCAACCAATGCGTCTCTGCTGGAAAAAATATGTACCACCACAGGTTCTCAAGAGACCCTGACATTTTGAACTTTAATTTGAACGTTAATTGCATATTTTTTGGAATTATCAAACATACTGGAGCCAAACCCTAGAAGGGAGTCCAGAATATTCCACTGCATTCCCAAACGCGCAACTCAAATAATGTAGCTGTAATTTATAGATGGGATTATGCTATGCTAATTGTGTAAATGGGCACACATGCACCATTTACACGAGTAACTGGAATTCATTAACATAGATGTTTAATTATGAAATGTCATGTTTACACAGCATTTGTGAGTCCGGAAGAGAGTACTTATGAAGGTCTGTTTTACACAAAAAGGACTATTTAATCCTATTCCTTAATGTTTTATAGGTGAGGCCCATTGTGTATCCATAGTGACAAGTATTTGTCACAGTAATATGATTTTTTGTCTTTTTTTATATTTAAAAAAAAACAAACAAACAAACAAACAAAAAAAAAAACTATTGCAGACTTGATTAAATTGAAGTTTATTTCTAAACTAATTTTGAGAGGATTGACCATGGCTGGTCCTGCATTAGTATTAGCACATGATTCAACAATCAGACCATTTCTAAGTCACTATAAATAACCAAATCATAGGAGGAGTTACATACCTCAGTTATTTTCGCCTTAAAGAATCCCCCCTCTTTCCACCCCTACTCCTCCCTCTTTTCCTAGATAGGGCGGCACGGCAGCCCAGTGGTTAGCACTGTTGCCTCACAGCAAGAATGTCACTGGTTCAGGTCCTTAGCAGGCCAGCCGACATTTCTGTGTGGAGTTTACATGTTCTCCTTGTGTTCGCGTGGGTTTCTCCCGGGTTCCCCGGTTTCATCCCACTGTCCAAAGACATGCGACATAAGTTAATTGACTAAACTAAAATTGGCACCACAGATGAGCTCTTAGTCAGCAGTATATCTCTCCATAGCAATCCCTAATTTGTCTTTAGCCATAAACAGCAGGGGAGTTCTCGAGATCTACCTGAGCTGAAACTCCCCTCTCGCCCTGCAAAAGGGAGGGAGCCCCGGGCTCCAGGATCTTATGAGCTCAGGGCTCTCTCCCGGGACAGCATGCCAAACACGCTTTATAATCAATCATCAGCTAAGTGTGAACTCTTGAAATGGATAACCTTTCAAGAGTATGACGTGAGATTATTGTGTAGAGAGCAGAATACAATGGAAAAAAGTTTCACACCACAAGAACATTTCCAAGAAAGCCTGGTCCAGTGCGGAGCCTCTCAGGGGCCTGCTGCCGTACATACTGCAGGTACATGCACATGCCCGTCAGGAAGTCTTTAGGCTGACCAATGTCCATCCAGAAACCTAAAGCATAGACAACTGACTTAGCAATTAAATTACTATAAAAATATAATTGCAATGACATACAAATTATGCCAAATTGATCAAATAGTATCAGGAAGAGTCAATTCACTGATCAATTTCGGTCACTCTTGCACTCTTCAGGTAAAAAAAGAATCTGGTTCTTTTTAAAATCAAGTTACAATTTTATTAAGTTACATACACAGGCATACACAGTACGATATGCAGGGGCATGCTCATACGAACACCCTTGACCTTAAAAAAAAAAAGATTAATCAATAAGAAAAAAATTCTTGAATAAAATAAAAGCTAAAATGGGAAATAGAAAAAGATACAGAACATATATAGAAAAACATCTATACAATATAGAAACCTTAGTTATAAATTAACTGAAAAAAAAAACTGAATTGAAATGGAATTGAAATATAAATCTCAAGGAAGCAAGTGTGCATTACACTTCTAACTCTGTAATACTGATATCAATAGTATGTGGATTAACAAACCATTCATTCAAAGGAAGATACTCTTTACTCTAGGATTTCTTTACTTCAATTCCTAAGCCGTCTTAAGACTGAACAACGCGAGGATTCTGTAAATAATGTGTGTAATGCCCATACGATTATTTAGACGGGCTGTGCAAAATGATACAAAAGAACCCTTAAAATAATAAATAAGGTAAATATAGCAATACATGGACTTATATTGTATACAAGGAAGTACAAATGAAATTTTCTTAAAAGGGGTCATGAAATATAAGAGGTTACTCTACAATAAAAATATGCTTTGAGTTTTAAACTACATACGAATTATTGACTTCTACCATTTTGAAGTTCCCCAGTTTGATTTAAGAGATTAAATCAAACGGTTCAGGGTTCTTCTCGACACTCTTTAACGAGCATGATCGTCATGTAATTGTTGTTGAATAATGATGCTGGGTCATATATTTTATGTCATGCAAAGAAGCATCTGCATTTCATTCCTCCTTCAAATATATCGCTTTATTAGTACACTGGAGCACCACTAATTAATTGAGTATCAGTTGAAAGGTGTTCAAATCATTTACCTTGCAGCTCCATGGCATAAAGTTGTCCTTCCTCTGCCATGACAGGAAATATTTCCTTCTCAATGGAAGTGGGTCGCAACTGAAAACAAAGTACAGACACAACATGGGTATTTCAGCAAATGATAACGTCAACATGGTGGAAAATGATCCTAAATATATCACCTTGATAACTGAACTGTGATAACATGACAAATTCCATCAATGGTACACTTTTAAGTTTCAAGAGTTCGCCCTTAGCTGATGATTGATTATAAAGCGTGTTTGGCATGCTGTCCCGGGAGAGAGCCCTGAGCTCATGAGATCCTCGAGCCCGGGGCTCCCTCCCGTTGCAGGACGAGAGGGGAGTTTGAGCTCAGGTAGGTCTCGAGAACTCCCCTGCTTGATAAAGGTGAATTCGAATTATGAATAATTATGGAGAGAATTGCTGAATTATTCGCTCGTCTATGGTGTCGATTTGGTTGGTCAATTTACTTATGTTACATGTTTTTGGTCTGTGGGAGGAAACCGGAGAGCCCGGGGAAAACCCACGCAAACACGGGGAGAACATGCAAACTCCACACAGAAATGTCAACTTGGCAAGGTAGAGGCTTGAGCAAGTGACATTCTTGCTGTGAGGTAACAGTGCTAACCACTGGGCCTCCGTGCTGCCCTGTCGAGGAAAGGGGAGGAGTAGGGGTGGAAGGGGGGATTCTTCAAGACGAAGATGGCTAAGGTAAGATACTCTGGTTATTTATAGTGATTTAGGAATCATCTGATTGGTGGATCATGCATTAGCTAATGCGGGACCAACTGCTATCAATCATAAGCATGTGCTCCTCTCGAAATTAGTTTATGAATAAACTTCACTAAGTGGCCACACTGATTCTACCTGATATTTTAGAAGTTATTTTAAGATTTGCATGCATTTAGCAGGTGCTTTCGAAACAACCTCCTTGGAAGTTCTCAACAAGCATTTTTTTCCCCTTATCCATCAGTGCATGAAATGAAAATGCATTTAGGCTTGTTACGATAATCAATTTATTGACTTATCATACAATACATGGACATCGCCCATCATGTTTACATAAAAATAATGGTCTTTAAGACTCATCTCATCCAATCTCTGTTGGAGGTGTAAGTAAGCTCAGGCAACTGCTTTAGAAACAATGGTTACTGACAGGAATAAAACTACTGATGATTTGGTAGTCGACTTGTCCAAATGAGCCGTTTCAAAGATGCAGTCCACTTCCGTGAAAGTGACATTAACAAATAATGTTAAAATCATTTTACAAGGACATTTACATTCTACATCACTGGTGTCAAAGTGATCATTATTAGGACATTTACTTGTTTAACATTAAATTACAGAATCTAAATTACCTTAAGAATTAAGCATTTTCGTCCTCTCAAACCGTTTATACCTATTTGCGTTATCATGCTGTTGTATAATCATTATATAATCCGTCTCTAAATGACAATAATATTGCTTAGTCACAAAAATCCTTTATCGTGACAGGCCTCAATGTATTTCCCCAAAAATAAATTAAACCATTAAATTATGTGGAACACATTATATTGGGAAGAGGAAAATGCTAAACTTAATTAAGGTATTTAACTGGCAATTTATTTGACAAAATGTGGAATTTATTATGGAAATAGGGTTTTCTTTAAAGCATAGGTTTTATTGTCTCACTATGTGACATGCCCCGATTTCAAATTGACATCTTGGTAGTGGCTCCTCCTCAGGTGGCTCAGCGTCATAATCACATTCAGAAATCTCTTCTCGCTTCACACCAGGAGTCTGATTTGATTCTTATAGCCGTCAACTCGCATGCTGATTGCTGGCTAGTCATTCAGGTACTGCGTTTTTTGAAGAATTGTTGGTCACCATGATGCCTTCACTTGAATTCTTTGCTTAATTGCAGAATTAGCCAATACCTCTATTATCACGCAGGAACAAAATCTCAAGCAAAGACAGGTCTGCTCTGTAATATCTTGGGCTGAAACATGCTTAAGTGGCTCCTGTTCGGTCAATGTGCATGATTTACATTGAAGAGCCTCCATTAAAGGCTAGAAAAATCATGCCAGGTCAGGACCTTCTTATCCAAGCCAGTTGAGTGCATCATTCTAAGGGAAGGAAGCTAACAACACAAGTCTGTTAACTCCTGCCCCTCAGTTGTTTAGCGTTCATCAGAGAACGGAGTTTGGACTGCCAAACACAGCGAGTCACCATTCACGTAAAGGTGTTAATGCACTTAAAATCTGTCCAAATGTAAAGTTCTCATGTATGGAAAATGCAGACCACAAACTTGTTGTCAAATCAGCCACATGAAGGTGCCAGAACAATGCATATAAACTACTTGTGAGACTCCATTATGAAATTTTAAAGTTGTTTTCAACAATAAAGGTGCTTCTGGCTGTCACCGAAAACTGAGAATGCATCATTTAGCTGCTCTATGAACGGCTTGCATTGCACTTTTCCTGTCTAATAATATCTGGTATTGTTCATTGATGCTCTTAAAATGTCACCAATTGAGCCGATTGGAGGAAGCTGATTTTAAATGACTGTCAATGAAGACGGCAAGGTTTTCAACCTTCTCAGTCTCAGTGAAGCGCATGAGTGAAATTCACAGGTTTTCTGTGCATTCAGTATGCCCACAACTTTCAGTTCTGTTATTGCAAAAAGTCTTTAAGGTTCCACAACCTTTTGCTTCCACAAAACAGCAAATGTTAAATATGTTATGGCCAGTTATTCATATGGAAAAAAACCCAGCTTGATCAGCTTCATTTGTGTCGTGAATTAATTATCTCACCGAATATTCCAGAATATTCATTCATTCATTTTCTTTTCGCCTTTGTCCCTTTATTAATCTGGGATTGCCACAGCGGAATGAACCGCCAACTTATCCAGCATATGTTTTACGCAGCGGATGCCCTTCCAGCTGCAACCCATCACTGGGAAACACCCATACACACTCAATCACAAACATACACTACGGCCAATTTAGCTTACCCAATTCACCTATAGCGCATGTTTTTGGACTTGTGGGGGAAATCGGAGCACCCGGAGGAAACCCATGCAAACACGGGGAGAACATGCAACATGCAAACTCCACACAAAAATGGGGCGATCGTGCTACCCACTGCGCCACCATGACACCCTTCCAGAATATTTCCTTGGCATATTCCAATAAAGGTCTTACGTCACCATCTGGACTACACACTCACTCCAGAAGGAGACTGTGTACTTTGTCGATGAAGTGGTGACTTGGTCTTTACAAGGTTGTATAAACTGGAGGTTAGAACTTTATATCCTGCAGTTTTAATTGTAGGATGCTCAATAATGATTCATCCAGCACTGGATGTTTTAGTTTTACTGTTGGCAAGAGACTTCAAGTCAGGCTATCTGGCAATAAGAATTTCCTGTAGTGAGATACCAAAATGCATGCTTGAAAGAAACAATAGGTTACTTGCATAACCCCAGTTCTCTGACAGCAAGGTGTCTTACCAGTTCACCCTTCTTGTAAGAATATTGTATCAATCAAGGAAGAGGTGTGCTTGTTTTGAATGCCATCATGACAGTTCTTCCCTCTTATACTGATATGTCAATAATTCAATATATTGTGATAATAAAAAAAGTCCAATATTGATATCGTAGGCACTTCAAAATACAGCGAATAATCATTTTTATTTAAACTTCTAGAGTGCCTTTAAAGAATATATTCAGATTGTTGTATTGGCAATAGTTGTCAATCACAGCACCAAAACCCTAAAAGCTTAATAGGTGATTTATTTTCAAACATACATTTTCACATTAATCTGGCCTACAACATTAAAAATTCTGTTTGATAGAATTAAAATAATACTAATATACTATAATATTATAATATAATATTAATATACTATTTATAGGCCGTTTGGTTGTTAACTCGGCGACACGGTGGCTCAGTGGTTAGCACTGTCACCTCACAGCAAGAAGGTCGCTGGTTCGAGTCCGGGCTGGGTCAGTTGGCATGTCTGTGTGGAGTTTGCATGTTCTCCCAGTGTTGGCGTCCAGGTGCCCAGTTTCCCCCACAGTCCAAAAACATGCGGTATAGGGGAGTTGAATAAACTAAAATGGCCATAGTGTATATGTGTGAATGTAAGAGTGTACTGGGTTGAAGCTGGAAGAGCATCTGCTGTGAAAAACATATGCTGGATAAGTTGGCGGTTCATTCCACTGTGGCGACCCCTGATGAATAATGGGACTAAGCTGAAGTAAAATGAATGAATGTTCGTTAACTCTGTAATGTTTCATTTATTAACATTAGTTAAAAGAAAGTCAATGTAATGACAACTACAAAAGCATTTATTAATCTTAGGTGATGTTCATTTCTTAGTTAATGTCTAAAAGATGCATCAAAATCCAAAGTCGTAATTGTTTTATTAAACAGAGTTAATAACTAATAAAATTCTGTTCTATTTTTTATTAACTTATAATATACAATATAACATGACTATTTCTCACAGCTTATGTCAATATCGTGATAATACCATCAGCAATTCACTGCAAGAAGAAAATCTGATACCAGCAGAAGCCTAATAGTGATAATGCATGATTGGGATAATTCAGGTTTCTTTGTGTTATTCTTATATATATATTTATATATATATATATATAGATGTGTTGTCTCTTCATTGATTGAGATGACCACATCTTGAGCAAATGGTAGCAATTGTAGAATGGGGATGGGTCTGGGACACAGAGAACCATCCCATACAATGCGGTGTCAAAACTGCATTAACATACAGAGAACAGCTGTGGCAACAGCCAAAGAGCAACTTCATTAACATCTAAAGGCAGTAAGTTAAAACTGTATAAAAGGTTTAAGAATGTTCAGGGTTCATTCTGACTGCGCTGAAAACAGAGTACTGCAGTGTACTTTGAGACTGCTATGCTGAATAAATATCTTCATTGAGAGCTTCTACGTCCTCATCATTTTTTCTTACAGCCGTGCGTGTGTCTACCAAAGTGTTTTTCCACCAGAAGTAATACATTTTATTTCCAGTTGTTTCCAATGGGAGCAGAACACCACATTGTTTAGAACCCTAGCAGTGTTCAATGTTCAATTTTATAATGGTCCAGCTGTTGAGGAAGGTTCAACTTTAAGAAAAATGCGGTCCCAAGCTGCCAGTTGAGTGTTTTTAGAAGAGTTCTGACATTTTCACCATACAAACAACAGCAATTATTTTACTTTGTTTTCACAAAATGTATTAGTTTGAATTTAGTAATTGTTTTATTAAAATGGTAATTAAATGTGTACAGTAAATACTGAAGTTGAGTGATCTTTTTTGTAATCATAAATTACAGGCAGAATTACAGAAGCAGATGAGAAATATAATATATTTTTAAAAGATTCAATATATAAATAATGCATACAATAATAGCGATGTTTTTTTAAATGGCATTTGAGTCAGCGCTGACCTGGATTCTTCTCAGCATGGCAGGACTGAAGATGTACATCCCCGCATTGATTTTGTTGGAGACAAACACTTGCGGTTTCTCAACAAAACGGTGTATTCGCCCAGTATCCCCTTCATAAACCACCACACCATATTTAGATGGTTCTTCAACTTTTGTCACCTGAAACATCAGCCAGATATTTGTGACGTTAGAATGATCAAATTATTATTTAAAAATAATCATTAAATAGATAAATAATATGGAAAGGTTATTTAGAGATGAATGTACAGCATCAAGTTCGGAATTAAAAAAATCTTGTTTCATAAAATTCTTTTGATTGAATCAAACTTATAATATAGGTCAGAGTCAGCATTGTGTAATTAAAATCTCTGACAAATCTCTGTTTAAAAAATGTATGTTCTATAGAGAGTGAATGTGTGTAATATGAATGAAATTTAACCCCGTTACTTCCCACTTAATGTTTTAAAAATATGAATTTACACACTACTTGGCTGAAATTATTTTTTCACCTACTGTATATTCGGACAGAGTACATTTTACACACAATTTGAAGTTTCTAATAGAAAATGGATTGCTTACAACAATTGTGCCCTCTCTGCCATGCTGCTGGTGGAACTTTAGCATGCCATCAAAGGGGAAATCACAGATGACATCACTATTGAGAACAAAAAAGGGTTCCTCACTGTCGGTCAGCAGCTCACGGGCCAAAGCCAGAGGACCAGCTAAAAAAAAAAAAAAAACAGATTTCGAGTTCCACACTGGCTGATGGTTGTGACACCAAAGCGATATGTAAGCAAAATCACCCACCAGTTCCTAGAGGCTCTTTTTCATGTGAAAGGGAGATTTTTATTCCAAGCTGTCAAAATCCCAATAAGATTGTGTTACTTTGTTATTCACTACATGTATACAAAAGGCTATCTAAAACATGAATTAGCATTCTGAATGATTTATATTCAATATCTTACCCTTTGCTCCTGGGCTCTCATCTCTCGCTCCAAAAGCTCAGACATGTAGCTCACAGCAAGAATGACATGACGGACTCCAGCCTGACCACAAAGGCACCATTGGATTGTAAATCCAAATGTAATAATTTAGGAATTTTTTTTTTGACTGTATGAAAGACAGTTACCTTGACTAGAGCCTCCACCTGATGCAGCAGAATGGGTTTGTTGCAGAACTCAACAAGTGGTTTGGGCACAGTGAGAGTGAGCGGCCGTAATCTTGTGCCATAGCCACCAACAAGAATCAGAGCTTTCATTATAAGGCAGGTATCTTTTGCAGATGGGCCTAGGTGCAATCATGTACCTCTGTAGCTGAGAAACACAAAAAGAAACATTTGAAACTAACCGCTTAATAATAGTCTGGATTATAATAGTGCACAGTAACAAAAAGAGAGTACATAAGAAAGTGACACCTGTATGTCTGTCCTGCTAGGACACACCCACACAGCACACCTGTAATACCTGAAAATCATGTCTTGTCCATCTTGTCTTGTCCATCAAAGAGCAAGACTGATATTTTATTTGTCAGTTACTAATTCTTGTTTATTTACCATTTTACACATTTTTAATAAAGAAAATATTAACAATAATGCCGTAAATTGCATTCTAGAACGTTTTTTAAACAAGTACTTCCCACGTATGCTGTTTCATTCATCTCATTTGTTCAAAATGATTGCAAAATTAACGTTTATTTTGTAATTTATACACAATTTATATTGGTCAACAATTAAATATTAATTTATATTAAAAACGAATAATAATATTCACATTATTCATTAATCTATAAACCTGTACAACTTATGTTTCAAATGATAACGTTACAATAATAAACTCACCCAGTAAACGATTCACCTGCTGTTGTATTTATTACGTTTAAATTATGGAGAAAACTAGGCGACGGCTTTGAAATTCTCTTCCACAAATAAACTCTATTTACTGCTCAATGTCTAGTCTGTCACACAGCTTTAAAGATCCATAACGTTCTAGGATAAAGTGAGCGCAGTTCCGTACATTGATGAGGGCGAATCCAGCAATACAACAGTGACGTCATAGGTCAACAGTCTGTACCAGTATTTGGAAGCGTCCTCAGATCTTTTGCTTTATAATCATGTTGATTTCACACTGTCCCAGAATAGTTTGTATGATCGAGAATCATTTTATACTCTTATACTTCACGACAGAATTTGTTATAACGCTTGGTACAAACAAAATAATGAATTAAGAGCCAATACTGTCTATGGCCTCCCCCGTTAAAATGACACATGCAGCCTCATGGACCAATCATTTCATAACAACGTGGCGCGGAAGTAAATAAGAGCCGAAACAACCATTTCATACGAAAAGTCAGCAGTGCTATTTATTTGGAAAGTAGTGTTCATTTTATTAGACGCACCAAGTGGTTTTTTTTATTGAATGCATGAAAAACATTAACAGCAAATGTCATCAAACAACAACAATAATCCAGAGGTTTTCAGTCATTTAGTCCAAGACAAGTGCCAAGTCCTTCATCAAAGTCCTTGTTCTTATTGCTTTTAAGTTTGTTGATCCCTCAATAGACTCAAATTACATTTTCATTTCAATTTTAAGTTTAGAAAAAAAAAACGGTTAACACTTACAAAACTTGCTTTTGTGAATATGAAATTTGGCCAACAAAAAAATAAGGTTTATGAAATAAGTATTACTTTCCTTTTCACGTTCATTCAAACCAAAGTTAACATTCTTACATGTACATTAAAAATCTGCCTTCACATAATCTTTTATAAAATCGAGAAAATTCCAAAATAAATAAAAAAAGAAGTGTCAGGATTCACTAAGCAAAAAGAACAGTTGGTGTTAAGCCTTTTAAGGTTCTTAAGCCTTTTAAGATTACACTTGTCTGGATAGCATCCGTGAATCAGTTCAAAGGTAACCTCTTATTTTGTTTGTTATAAAAAAATTTGTGGGGTAATGACCAAACTTTCTTGCATGAAATATAATTTACAAAACCATTCCAATATGACATTACATAAGGCACAGTAACAGAATCTTTCTGAAACAGGGCTCTTTTTTTTCTGATTGCATTTTGATTTAGATAATGAAAGGCAGTGTTCACCAATAAATGTTTTCCAAGGTTCCAATGAATGACAAGTAATTGGAAATAAAAATCCTTTAAAAAGCATAAAAACACCTTGTGGAATTGCGTCAGCAACAATTGCAAAGTCTTTTGGGATAACAGAAATTCCATGTTTAACTAAAAATTCAGAGTAGTTACAAAGTAAAAGACTATCATTGAAAGGTTGAGACACAAAAATTATATCATTTTTAAACCAGTTATTGAAGAATAGAGATTTGTTTTTATACAAGATGTTCTTATTACCGTTTTCCAAACTATATATGAGTGAGGTGTAAAATTGTGTTAAAATATGAGGGACCAAGCTAATAACATTTGCCTATGAAAATGGGACAATTTTATGGGCATTTTCATAATATTCATTCATTCATTTTCCTTCGGCTTAGTCCTTTTATTCATCAGGGGTCGCCACAGCAGAATGAACCACCAACTTATCCAGCATATGTTTTACACAGCGTATGCCCTTTCAGCTGCAACCTAGTACTGGGAAACATCCATACACACTCATTCACACACATACACTATGGCCAATTTAGTTTATTCAATTCAATTCAGCGCATGTCTTTGGACTGCATGAAAGAAAGCGAAAGAAAAAAACCTTGAGAGAAACCAGGCTCAGTTGGGCACGACTATTTCTCCTCTGGCCAAACTTCCTGTGCAGAGCTGCAGTCTAGGCCGGTGAGTAGGCAAGTAAGTGAGATTTTGTTTTTTTTATGTGAATAATAAAAAAGAAATTCTAATTTATATAAAGCTTGCAATTCTACTATACTTATAATTCTACAATTCTACTATACTAATCTATGAAATATTGTTAAACACTAAAATTGTTAAACAATAAATGTGAATAAAACCATTGTAAATGTTGCTGACTTCTGTGTTTGGAACAAAGTGCTATGCTTTTCATTAGCATAGTAGATCATTTTTCAAATAACAACAGACAGAACCTTAGTAATGTTTGATTGGATGACAAATGTCCAATATTATGGACAGCATGTTTTAAATTAAAGCAAAAACAAACACACAAACAAAAACATGACATGACATGACATTTGATGACCATTGTAATTAACACAGGATCCAAAAGGCCTAGAAGTCAAATTAGTCTTATGACAGGTCATAATTATAAACTTAAAGTCAAACATATGAATATGGCAAACTATGTCTGTTTCATCTACAGCCTAAATGGAGACAAAGGCCATCTGCATCCAGTGTGCCAAGGAATTTCCATGCAAGAAAGTATTTTTTAATAAATGTGTTGTATGTACTGAGAGAAAGATTTGTAAATGATGTGTATATACAGTGGGTACGGAAAGTATTCAGACCCCCTTACATTTTTCACTCTTTGTTATATTGCAGCCATTTGCTAAAATCCTTTAAGTTAATTTTTTTTCCTCAATGTATACACAGCAGCCCATATTGACAGAAAAACACAGAATTGTTGACATTTTTGCAGATTTATTTAAAAAGAAAAACTGAAATATCACATGGTCCTAAGTATTCAGACCCTTTGCTGTGACACTCATATATTTAACTTAGGTGCTGTCTGTCCATTTCTTCTGATCATCCTTGAGATGGTTCTACACCTTCATTTGAGTCCAGCCTTTTTTTGATTATACTGATTGGACTTGTTCTCCCCGTGTTTGCGTGGGTTTCCTCCGGGTGCACTGGTTTCCCCCACAAGTCCAAAGACATGCGGTATATGTGAATTGGGTAAGCTAAATTGTCCGTAGTGTATGAGTGTGAATGGGTGTGTATGGGTGTTTCCCAGTGATGGGTTGCAGCTGGAAGGGCATCCGCTGCGTAAAACATATGCTGGATAAGTTGGCGGTTCATTCCGCTGTGGCGACCCCAGATTAACAAAGGGACTAAGCCGAAAATGAATGAATGAATGAATGATTGGACTTGATTAGGAAAGCCACACACCTGTCTATATAAGACCTTACAGCGCACAATGCATGTCAGAGCAAATGAGAATCATGAGGTCAAAGAAACTGCCTGAAGAGCTCAGAGACAGAATTGTGGCAAGTCACAGATCTGACCAAGGTTACAAAAACATTTCTGCTGCACTTAAGGTTCCTAAGAGCACAGTGGCCTCCATAATCCTTAAATGGAAGACATTTGGGACGACCAGAACCCTTTCTAGAGCTGGCCGTCCAGCCAAACTGTGCTATCAGGGGAAAAGAGCCTTGGTGAGAGAGGTAAAGAAGAACCCAAAGATCACTGTGGCTGAGCTCCAGAGATGCAATCGAGAGATGGGAGAAAGTTGTAGAAAGTCAACCATCACTGCAGCCCTCCACCAGTTGGGGCTTTATGGCAGAGTGGCTTGACGGAAGCCTCTCCTCAGTGGAGTTTGCTAAAAAATGCCTGAAGGACTCCAAGATGGTGAGAAATAAGATTCACTGGTCTGATGATACCAAGATAGAACTTTTTGGCCTCAATTCTAAGCGGTATGTGTGGAGAATACCAGGCACTGCTTATCACCTGTCCAATACAATCCCAACAGTGAAGCATGGTGGTGGTAGCATCATGCTGTGGGGGTGTTTTTCAGCTGCAGGGACTAAGTATATATATACATACTTTAACTATACACTTATAGACATAAATTGCCATGTTATAGTGAGAATAAGAAAAATAACAATTAAAAAATCTGTATTTTACATTAAAATATATTATCTATCAAATCCTTTTCAAGCCCAACACATTTTAAGATCAATTTGAAAGATCTCTAACTCCATAAAAAAAATCTATCATCTTTTTCACTTCTTCCAATTATTGACTTCTTCGCTGTCCAATGCACAAGTTACCTTTAAACTCGCTGTATCTTACGCAAGTGGCAGGAGTGTTCGTCAAATGTATGCAATACAACATGTGATGTGAATCCTCATCCGACACTTGTATGTTAATTGTTTGTTTGTATGTTATGTTGTATGATTGTATGTTAATAGCCATGTGTTTGTGACTGATCTTCCTTGCATGTTTCCTTACCATCCTCCAACTGAATATCTTCCTTAAGATCTGATTTCCAACTTTTAGTTCTATTGAATTAGTATATGCTTGTAATTTATTATATTTTATGCAGATACCCTCCTCTACAAAATCATCCCAATCAATGTAAAATATTTGTCCAATTGGGTATCTGTGAAAGCATTCCAGCTGTGAAAACTAAAAATGTTCTTCCCCAGTAACAAAGCTAACCCTAATCCTCATCCTTCAAGAACTGTACATACAGGTGCTGGCCATATAATTAGAATATCTTCAAAAAGTTGATTTATTTCACTAATTCCACTCAAGAAGTGAAACGTGTATAATGTATACATTCATTCCACACAGACTGATATATTTCAAGTGTTTATTTCTTTTAATTGTTGATTTTTGATCATAACTAATGAAAACCCCAAATTCAGTATCTCGGAATAGTAGAATATTACGTGTTGGGCGATAGCATCTTCCTCTTCACAATACCCCATAGATTTTCTATGGGGTTAAGGTCAGGCAAGTTTGCTGGCCAAATAAGATTGTGTTATTTGGTCCTTAAACCAGGTACTGGTAGCTTTGGCACTGTGTACAGCTGCCAAGTCCTGTTGGAAAATGAAATCTGCATCTCCATAAAGTTCGGCAGCGGCAAAAAAGCATGACGTGCTCTAAAACGTCGTGATATCGAGCTGAGTTGAGCTTGGACCTCAGAAAACACAATGGAGCAACACCAGCAGATGACATGGCACCCCAAACCATCACTGACTGTGAGAACTTTACACTGGACCTCAAGCAACATGGTTTGTGTGCCTCTCCTCTCTTTCTGGAGACCCTGGGACCCTAATTTCCAAAGGAAACGCAAAAATTTACTTTCATCAGAGAACATAACTTTGGAGCACTCAGCAGCAGTCCAGTCTTTAGCCCAGACAAGATGCTTCTGTCGCTGTCTGTTGTT
>CAIGQV010016850.1:123838-137477 GCA_903798115.1 Danio jaintianensis
AATAAAAGTAAAATTCTTCCAAAATGGTAACTCAAGATTTTTACTGATAAACACTCAGTAACACAAGGATAATCTAAATTCAAAGCTATAGATACATTATGCCACCATTATACCTACCACTGCTAAACCTTTAGGGTAAGGTTAACAAAAAACGTAAAAAAAATAAATAAAAACAAATGTAATGATTGCTCTAAATGTACACAGCTACCAAAAAGAAAATAATAATAACAACAGTAATAATAAAAAACATAATCTGACCTGTTAAATAGGCTCGCATAGCTAGGCTGTGAATTAAACTATTGCCATAAGCCAAGATTCTTCATCATGTCATCAAAAATCTCCTTTTAAATGCCCTCAACTCCTACAATAAAGCTTCAACCAACTATTTTGAGCTTAACTGCTCCCTTTTATACTCCTGGTGAAATACTGAGCTGGAGTCATGGTTTATGCAGAAACAAAACAGCTCATAGTTCACCCTGATTTAAAAAAAATAAATGAAACAAGAAAGAAAATGTGTGTGTGTGTGTGTCTACTGTGTCCATCTGAATTATTTATATATAATAAATGTTTATTTTTTTTTACTACTAAAAAGATTTACTACTGAGATTTTTGAGTGGATTTTGACATTATTTCAATAAATATCTTTCCAAAGAATGACTCGTGACAGTAATTTGTCATACCGAATTGCATTTATGTAATTTAATAAAAAACAATCCAGTGTGTCTGGAAAGATATTATATAATACATTCTAACAATTGTTATTATTTGGGCTTTATGTTCAACTATGCCATGAAATAGCGTCACAAAAATCTTAAAGGTCATAAAAATAGGTTTGATTTATGAAATAAAAGGAGATATTTTCCTTTTTAATGTTGGGGTGAAATATGATTAGGACATTTCTTTTTTGCAATTAACCTTTACACACAAACACACACCTTTTCTCTCTATAGCAATCCTATAGTCTAGGAGAGACCCGTCAGTGGACATGCCCTGAGTTCATGGTTCCTGACTGGAGTACTTCAGTTGACCACATGGTGGCGATGAATCCATGTGACAAACTAATTGAAACCAGCTTCTTTTGAGGGGAGCCATTTCTTTCAGGAACCTTCATAGAGGTCACCTCCATTTTTTGTGTATATGTGTACACTTACGGTTCAAATACTAACAGAGACACAAAAAACACACCTTTAGATTGGTGTAAATGTGCAATCTTTACAAACATCTTTGATTTTCTATGAAAGTGTCATTAGTCTCGGATAAATTTGTTTGACGGACGGCAATTGAAGGGACAATGCGTTCGGCTACTGGTTCTCCTCGCGGATTTCCTGCAAAATGCTGATGAGGCTCTCCAGTCCAAATACATAGCCACGGTCAGGTCCGTCGTGGACAGTTTGGTCATCCCTAAATCCTTTAAAGGTGCTGTGGGCAAAGTCTATCATACGCACATCCACATTCAGCACCTGTGGAGGGGTATGAAGCTCTGAGGCTGCTGGGCTTTCCACAGACCCAAGCGATGTGGCCTGATTTTCCTTTGCTGATGGCAGTTCTGAGGGTTTCTGCCAGCCATCCATAGACTCTGGGTCTTTGCCCTCATATATGATGAGCAGTGAGCTGGAGTAGAAACGGTATGAGGCCTGGCGGTCCAGCACAGCCTTTAGGCTGCATAGTTTGCTCAGGATAGGCTCAAAAAGGTCTTTGCGCAGTAGAGTCCCGTTGTGCATGAACTGAAAGAGTGCTTGACGAAATCCATCAATGGAAAGACTACGGCCATAGTATTTGTTCCTGCATAGATAATGACCCGTGTCCATCTGGTACACCTGCAGAATCAACAAGAGGTAAGAAGAGGTTGAACTTGCAGCATTAATGGTTGTTCTCTCTCTTCCTTGCCAGCCACACCATGACAAACTTTTGGACATACCTTGGACCACAAAACCAGTCATAAGTCGAATTTGAGATTCTCATACTGTCTGAAAGTTGGACAAATAAGCTCTCCACGGATATATTTGTTATGAGTGGACAATGTTTGGCAGAGATGCAACAATTGGCATATCCGGAAGCTGAGGGTTAAAAAAAAAAATCTAAATGCTAAGAAAACTTTTGTCTTTAAAGTTGTCCAAATGAAGTTCTTGGCAATACAGATTACTAATCAAAAAGTGAGTTTTGACTTATTTATGGAAGGACATATTCAAAATATCTTCATGAAACATATATAGGCATAAATATAGCAGTGCAACAGAAGAGATTTGTGGTCCAGGGTTATATTTCGAAGAACTTGGCACAAGCATTTTTCTGTTCTTTATCATGAACACTACCATACAACTCACCATGAAATTAAATGACACTTCAAAAAAATATATTGTTATATCATTTCTTTTCTTTTTAATTCAGTGTCCTTTTAATCTCTTTAATCTAAACATTAACCCTTCAATAACAACATCTCAACCTGTCATTAAGACTGTCACGATATCTATATTGTGTGTATGATATATTGCACCAAAATATATTGCGATAAATGATACTATTGTCATTTTAAGACCATTTTATGCTGCCGTTCATTATATAATGCCACAATGACAATTTAATATCATCATAATGCAGGTACACTCTTCCAAAGAACACCTAATATTTTTTCTTAAGATTATTTTATTTAATTATAGTCATTTAAACAATATAATAATGACCTTTCAATTAATTCCCCATGTGCAAAAGTAAGTCTGGCCCATACGAAAAAAATATATTCCAAAAAAAAAAAAGACTCACAACTTCTATTTCATTTTGTCCGTATTTGAAATATGAATTCAAAACATACACTTACTCCAATCACTCCAACCATATTGAATTTTGTGCAGTAGTAAACGAAGCTGTGAAATTTTTACTGTAGACAGATTTTCAGTCTTCACATGAAGCATGTGAAGGCTGAAACTAGTTGCAAGTGTCCAGTGGCAAGACAAGAGGCAGCAGTGGTAAAAAAAAAAAAAAAAAAAAAAAACAGGTGACAGAAAAATATTAAACGAACGGGGAGATTGTGACAAGAAAGAGATGCATGCACCGTACAAATTCCTACATGTAATTTACACAATGACATGTTAAACGCATTTTACTTCTACATCTCACAACGTAGACTAAGATACATAGTTTCACTAAAAGTGTCACCAGGCAAAGCCATACGCACCTGCATACCGCACACACGAACTCCTAATGTGGCAGATGTACTCTGCTCACATTTCTTCATCTGACGAGCAGCTTTTTCCTCGGAAGCATCATCACCATGCTGCCGTGTGCCCATCTTCAAGTCCAGAATGCAGGGGTATTTGAAATGATGGACCACATTTTCCAGCAGCAGAAATTCTGGTGGTGGTTTTGAGTCAAGGGCCATAATACGAATACATAAAAACACACACACGCGCACACACACGCACGCATGCGCGCACACACACACACACACAGTTGTACTAAGTATATCTATATTTATGACAGGAGCTGTTAAAACAGACCATTTAAGGCACTGTTAATTTAACTGTTATAAATAAAATCATTATCTTTACTTTACTAGTATGTACTGAGGTTTAGACTAGACCAGGCATGGGTATGCCGGCAAAGTATGCCGATTTTAGTCGCATTATTGAAGTGCAGTACAGACATGTAAACACCGCAATCAAACTATTACCGTCGTGTAGGATTTTCGCCACATTTTGCGACAGGATAATCTATACACACGGCTGTTTGAGACTATTCTCTGCACCTACCACTCTGAAGGACCACAGACACCCGCATCGTGAAATGCAGTTTTTCCAGCAGTTCATACTCACATCCAATATCTCGTTTGTGACGGGGACATGCATAAAAAGTTCCTAAATGAAAGTGCCAAACTGCAGTTAAAGTCGACAAATTAAAAATGAAACACCCAAAATTATACGAAACTGCGGAGGAAATGTGGATAGCGTGATGATGCAATGATGTTAATCGAACTATGTGCTATAACATGTAAAATGGGATCATGAAAGGAACATTCAAAAAGCAACTCATGTAAACACCTTAATCATATTATTGTCTTATTCAGATTAAGGCAAATAATTCAATTACTGATGTCCATGTAAACGTAGTCATTATCAGCCAGAATTTGGCACAATCTGTTTGATGTACAATGTTACAGTCCTTTGTAAATGACAATGGGTGTTGGAATGTAAGATTCAATTGCTTTTTCTCATACTGGACTAGAACTGATGCACATTTAGGACGCTTCACAATGTCCTGACAAGTAGACAAGCATTTTTTTCCCTCTGTGACAGATTTTATCACATTTGTTATGGTGAGCAATGGAAAAGTAGAGACTACCATTCACAGCTTTTGAATAAGGCAAAGTGAAAAAGCCATGATAGTTCTGGTGCTGTTAGGTGCAATTATGGAATGAAAGAAAGGTTTGTAGAGCTATGGCAACAATGCTCTTCTAAACAGTGCTTACAGATCTTTTTTTTGTTAAATAATCTTTTTCTACAGGATGCTATACAACGATGTCTTTGTGCATATACATTAGATAAGTCAGTAGCAAAGCCAAAACCGGAATTTTTGCAATAACTCGTTTGAATTTAATGGTATTATCTTTCTATTCCTTAAGATGTTAGGTGACCAAACTCTTATTTCGATGGATATAGCTGTTCAATAAAAACGTTTTGTTTAAATGAATCAAAATATATTGGCTCCATTCACTGGGATATGGCTATATTCATTTTCAAAAGGGGAGTACTCATTTATGCTGAGCACAGTATATGTGCAAGAGAAATTATTTTGTTCATGATCATGTTATTGGATAATGAGACCAACCCTTGGACTGATCTCAATCACTATTGTTTTAATCATTTTGATACGAGTCCAAACGATATGGTCGAATGACTTACAAAACTTCCACAAGATTGTGCTCACAAACATAAGGTATCTGAACACTAAACATAGCTTACCATTTACTATTTACTAAATACGCTATTTTCGTTGCACCCAATCTACACAAAGTACAATAATAGTTCACATAAAAATGAAAATTCTGTCATCATTGACTCACCCTTCACTTGTTCAAAACTTAATTGAGTTTCTTTCTTCTTTTTGACCACACAAGACGATATTTAAAAGATTGTAGT
This sequence comes from Danio jaintianensis, assembly GCA_903798115.1. Lineage (NCBI taxonomy): Eukaryota > Metazoa > Chordata > Actinopteri > Cypriniformes > Danionidae > Danio > Danio jaintianensis. Next base: position 128,971 of record CAIGQV010016850.1, read on the forward strand.
CGATAGGTGCCAGCAACCAGCATTCTTCAAAATATCTCATTTTGTATTCAGAAAAAGAACTCCTAAAAGATTAAAACCACATGAGGGAGAATAAATGATGAGGTAATATTCATTTTTGGGTGAACTATCCCTTTAACTGTCAAGTTTAAATGTAATTTCGTGCTTGTCCAGCTGGTGGAGTCAGTATAACTTAGTTTTCTTCAAAGTGCTCATAGACCTACAACAAATAATCTTTATCAGCTTTTGAAATATGTAGCCCTGACTACTACTTGTTGTATAGCAGTGCTTAATCATTTTATGAAATTAGAGTAGGATACTGTAGAGTTTCCTGTCTTTAGACTCTGAGCGCATCCGACTGAGCTGTTGCTTATGGCAGCGAAGACTCCAAGGGTTGTGGCTGATCTTTTCTGAACTCAGGCCACTGTTGCTGTCAAGCATCTGAAAGGGAACATCTGAATGCATCTGTAGATCCAGAAGAGGGCTCTTCAACTCCTGCAGACTACACAGACAGATTATTAACAAAAGTGTGCCACTTCAAAAGGTTTCATTACTTAGAAGTAATATATTTTACGTGGGAATGTTTAATTGGATAATGGGTTCCACAAAGATCTACAACACCAAACCAGAAAAAGTTGGGAAAGTATGGAAAACGCAAAAAAAAGAAGAAAGAAAAGCTGAACAACCGTAATCTCAGATCCCTCAGGCACTGCATCAAGAACTGTCATTCATCTATAAGCGATATCACCACATGGGCTCAGGACTACTTTGGCAAACCTTTGTTAAGTACCACGATATGTAGTTACATCCACAAATGCCTGTACTGTACTGTGTCAAAAGGAAGCCCTATGCTAACAGTGTTCAAAAGCGTCGTCGACTTCTCTGGGCTCAGAGGCGTCTGGGATGGACCATCCCACAGTGGAAACGTGTACTGTGGTCAGATGAATCAGTATTTCAGGTATTTTTTGGGAGAAATGGACGCTGTGTGCTCCGGACCAAACAATAAAAGAATCATCCAGACTGTTATCAGCAACAAGTCCAAAACCCAGGCTCTGTCATGGTATGGGGTTGTGTCAGCGGTAACTTGCACTTCTGTGATGCACCATTAATGCTGAAAAGTACATAGAGATTTTGGAGCACAATATGCTGCCTTCTTTTCCAGGTACGCCCATGCATATTTCAACAAGACAATGCAAAACCACATTCTGTACACATTACAAAGTCTTGGCTGTGGAGGAAGAGGATACAGGTACTTGACTGGCCTGCCTGCAGTTCCGATCTGTCTCCAACAGAGAATGTGTGGCGCATTTTGAAGTGCAAAACGCGACAACGAAGACCCCGTACTGTTACCCACCTTAAGACATGTTTGCAGGAAGAATAGGACAAAATTACACCTGAAACACTTCATCACTTGCTGTCTTCAGTCCCTAAATGTCTTTTAAGTGTTGTGACAAAGAATGGCATCATTACAAAGTGGTAAATGCTTTACGGTTCCAACTTTTATTGAAATGTGTTGCAAGAACCAAAATTGGAATACATTTTTATAAAAAATAAATAAATACAAAACCATGAGCAACACATTAAATAATATGCTGGTGTATTGTCTGCAATGAAATACAAGTCAAAGTAAATTTAGAAATCACTTCTTTCTTTTTTTATTTGCATTTTTCCATACTGTGCCAACTCTTTTCTGATTTGGGGTTGTACTTGGTAATAAACAGCTTTGTCAAAGAGATGATTCTCTAACGTGATCAGTACAAAATCATAAATGGGGAAAACCTTAAAGTTCATGTGAACCGAAAGCTGAGACTTATTTCAGTATGTTGTATAGTATATACTTCCAACTGAATCAAAATATTGAATAGGGGACGGGGCTTTCTTTTGAGCGTCCTTCCTTCCTAGTTTAGCCTCACAGTCTTGGTAAACTAATGTTAAAATGGGTGTGGTTAAAAATGTTACTATACATTTGCAATGGAAGCCCTCAGGTTGATGTCAACAGAAGGACCTCCACTCCAAACGTGGAAATGGTCAGACTTTGATAGAAGATTAACAAAGCAAACATTTTGTCTCGGTGCATTAACTTGCACAGATTAAAAATAACAATATAAGCCAGCAAAATAAACATTGTGAATTTTGATTTTACGCAGACTTAAGGTCATAGTACACGTCATAAATATTACAGACTTAAACATTTGTATCAACTGTTTGCAGTAGAAAGGTAAATACGTAAATAATTAATTCAGTAAGTTAAAATTGAATCAGACATCTGACCAAATCTCTAATAGTAGTCGACATATATTTGCTTAGTTACAGTTATAGTTATAGTTATTCATAGTTATTACTGTCATAACAATAGTGTTACCATTATTATTATTATTCTTTCTCACAGAATTTGACAATTCGTTTTAGAAACTATTTAGAGATTTCAGGATAAGATCACATTCTCCTTCTTTCTTACATACTTTTTGCTTTTTGTATTTAACATGCAGCAAACACTGATAAACGAAGGGATTGTCTGTCTTATTTCCATCATTTGTGGCTTCTCTGCCTTTGCATCATTGCAAATGGCGTATGCTGAAATACAAATAACAAGCTCACTCACTTGTCATTGCCATCGCTGTCATGAGCAGGTCTGTCCTCTTTGTGCTCACTACTGGAGCGGTGGAGGCTACGTCGAGAATGTTTCCTGCGAGGCTGATCTCTTTCAGACAGTTCTTCATGGTCCAGCCCTTCGCTCTCTTCATAAGGATATGCCACCAGATTGATGTAGCCATCAGAATCGCCTTCAAAACACACCAGCACCACACCTGCAACATAAACATGATTTGTTGTATGAATTTTTGAAAAAATTAAAAACCATTTATGTTGCTTTAGTTTATAAGAATGATATTTTTTCATTAAAGACTCAACTCATTCCAGGTTTTAGATGGTAACGCAAATGCAACCAACTTTCGAATTGTAAATATTTAAAATTGAACACACAAAGTGAGCTCAGCATTTCAGAATGCCGTAAATGCACTGCATGTTTTTTGTGACGACACAGTGTGTCTCCTTCAGATTTATGCACTAAATGCATTATTGCAGTGTGTTTTTTTCTTTGGGCAGTTGCTTTCAATTCAAATTGATATTTTTGTCACTCTTGGCTTGACACTGACTGCTCTTCTGAGGTTTCAGAAACCAAGGCATGCATTTTTACACATGCGTATACTGTGTCTCTGTTGAGGACAGTTTATTAACAGTTTTCTGGAAATTAATGTCTCTGAGGTAAGGGTAAGAAGATTTTAGAGACACCTTGTGCGATGTAACTCTTATTGTGGTAAAAATAAAATCAAGCTCATTTAAAACAAAGTGCCCAAATGTCCACACGAATTAGATTAAAAAACAAACAAACTGTTAAATCACATTGTGAGGTATAAAATCAGTTCTTGAAAGTCAGAATTGTGAGGCATAAAGTCACAATAACTTTTTTAAATTCCATGAGAAAAAGAGACTTCCATAGCTCAGACAAGTGTACAAGTTGCAGAAAGACAGAGTGAAGTAGGAGGGGATAATTTTTAGCTAATTTTTAGCTCTGTGATCCGTTCTCAGTGATGTCAGCCCAGCAAGTGGAGCTCATGAATGAAGACTGCGATGACGCCTAATGAGCTAATTCAGGAAGAGCTCTGTTTGATAAGCATTACACAGTTACATCTGAGCTTGTTTTGCAGCAGCCAAGAGAAGATGTTATACGACTGGCTGATCTAGTGACGTGGTAAGGCCGTAACAAGATGTGGTACTTGTTAAGGTGTACAATTTAGGCAGAAGTTATTCATCAACACAAACCAACACATGCAAACTAAACGGAATGAAAAAAGGCTACATTTTATTTAGTTGTACTTTACTGTATGTCTGTGGATACTGAAGCTAGGGTGCAATGAAAACAAATATATAACAATATATTAAAGCAGAAAAAGACTGAAGCAGAAGAATACACCTGGAAGAAAATAAAACTTGTAGAAAGATAAAGAAGATGTTTTAAGAGCACATTGATACACACGAACACAATTGCTTAATACAGTCAACAACAGAACTTATAACATAACATGGGATATCATCAATGTTTGTGAGTTTTACATAATAATTCTGATGCTTTTGTTTTGCATAAATCATAAGTATTCAATTGCTTTTTCTCACACTGAACTAGAACTGATGCACATTTAGGACGCTTCACAATGTCCTGACACGTAAACTAGCATTTTTTCCCTCTGTGACAGATTTGATCACATTTGTTATGGCGTCCAATAGAAGAGTAGACACAACCATTCAAATGAAAAAGCCATGATGGTTTTGGTGCTGCTAGGTGGAATTATGAAATGAAAGAAAGGTTTGTAGAGCTATGGTAACAATGCTCTTCTATATATTTGTGCATATACATTAGATTAGTCAGTAGCAAAGCCAAAACCGGAATTTTTGCAATGGCTTGTTTGAATTTAAATGTATTATCTTTCTATTCCTAAAGATGTTAGGTGACCAAACCCCTATTTCAATGGATATAACTGTTAAATAAAACCATTTTGTTTAAATGAACCAAATTATATTGGCTATATTCACTTGGATATGGCTATATTCATTTTCAAAAGGGGACTGCTCGTTTATGCTGAGCACTGTATAGGCTTCCATAGCAACTGTGTAGTAAAATTATTAACCACACCCATTTTAACATTAGTTACTTTACTGTACGTCTGGGGATACTGAATCTAGGGTGCCATGGGAAAAAAATATAACAATATATTAAAGCAGAAAAAGACTGAAGCAGAAGAATATGGCTGTCAAAATCAAAACACACTGTTGTAAACAAGTCTATGTGAGTATTAAAGAATTAATGACTATTAAAATAGTAAGTCTCTGTGTTTAACACACTTCTGTGTACTTTATCACTAAATGCAGAAATGAACAACATCAGATATGCAAGGAAACTCAAAACTCTTCACAATCCATCAAAATCAAAAATTGGTTTAACTTGAAACAAGGCCTTAGAAAAACAACAACATTACTTTAAAGCCCGGGACACAAGTCGACGCCAAAGAATTAATGCCACCGAAAACCAACTGTGTTGTTGCCAACATTTTCTCATTCCACAAAGGGAAATCGGAACATGGCATGTGCACATACAAAGTGTAAAAAAAAAAAAAAAAAACGGTGTTTAGTCACATTATCACAGTACTTGTCACTCACCACGAAGGGATTCACTCGTGCAAATCTAATAATCCACATAGTTTGGAAATATTTGAGGAATTCAGCAAAATTGCAGCAGGCTTCTTTATGTTTTCTCTTGACTTTACATTTTTGCTTGGTTTCGTCATTTCAGAGAGATCTATATGATGAATCGGGTCAACTCGACCCATCGTTACCCCAACAAGAGGTGCAACACACTAAACCAACTAGCCTGACAGACACTGCCCGACGTTGACCAACCGTTGAGTTGGTGTGTCAACTCAAATATTGCAAAATAAATGGAAACTTTAAATTTTTTATTTTTATTTGGCAGCTTAAAATTTTTAAACCCCTAAAAATTCTGTATCTGTCTCATTTATAACACCCCTATGATATTGTAACGTCTCACTGATAATAATCTTTAAAACTGTAATCGTCCCAATCTGTTGACATTTCAAAACAATGCCATGTGATTCATAAGCACAGGTCTATTTATAATTATTGCTGTGACTAGAGAAGAAACATAGCATGCTTCAATGTTACTCCAGCACAGCCCAAAATAGTCACTGGAAGTTACAGATGAATGACATGCATTTAGCCCCATCAAAACTCAAAGGGAGGAACTGGTTCATATGGAAGGTATGCTGTGAATCTGGAATGTGGAATGCTTTGGCGGTGGCAAGAAGTGAACATACTGTAGGACAGATCAACTGTGAACATACAACCCCAGTTCCCAATGCCTATTACAGGCTGCCTGAATTACTATATTTCATGTGCTGTAAAATGTATAAACGGGCATTCACCATTGGTAAAATTGGCTAATTCATTTATATCAGATTTTGAATCTGTGCTACGGGACAAAGAGGAGACCTAGATTAATGGATAGTAGTAACCTATTTGGTTTATGAATGGCGCTAGATTATGCAGAGGTTAAAAAATCTTTAAAATAATTCTAAATTTGACTGGTAGTTTTGTGATTCGTGATTGAGATTCGATATATATTGCAATAATTGTGTATTTTATAGCTATTGTGATTCGATATTAAAAAGTATAGTGATTTTGGTTTGCACATTAGATTAGATAAGATTAGACAATTACAATGTGTGTGTGTGTGTGTGTGTGTGCGTGTGTTCATTGTTTACTACTGTGTGTGTGCGTGTGTGTGTGCGCACCTGGAAAGTCAAAATGCATAATTTTTCAGTATGCTTGGCCGTCATGCCATCCACCCACCCACCCATTCAACCATGTTAAAGTTGTTAAACCATGTTGAAGATGTTCAACCATGTTAAAGACATATTATTATGTCTCCAATTTTAGCCACTGTAAAGAAATTATACCTGATATATAATTAAACATACTGTAACCCTTAATCAGACTTAAAGTCAGCATGAACAGGAAGCTGCTGAGATTTTTATTTCAGTATGTTGATGTACTTCCAACTGAAACAGAATATTAAGTATGATGACGGGTTTTCTTTTTGTGCATCATTCCCTCATAACAAACTAATGGTAAGAGGGGCAAGGTGAAGAATATTGTGGATGAACTGAGGTTAGTCTCGTGTAGCCAGACCTCAGATTGAAGGCTGAAAGTCTGGGAACTTTGGCCGCTTTGAATGGTCTTTGAATATGTTATTTGACTAACAGGTTAAATCACACTTCATTTATGCCACGCCATATTTGTGGGTGAGGAAATGTCCTCAGAATAATAGCCCATCACGCAACCGGATCGTTCATTCACAAATGTCTTTAAAAATGTACAAAAAAGACGCATCAATATTCTAAATGATCTGTCAGCAAAACTTAGGTAATCAGCAGGTCATTTATGTAGACTTTGTTCTGAAATTCATTCATTATTTTGGCGATGCATTTCTTAATAAAGATCAAGCAGACAGATGACTGAGTGAGAGTTTTCTTTGTTCTATAAATGCAAGGTTTTGGTTGCATTTGTGAGTGTCCACAAATTAGTTAATTGATTAATTGATTGAATTCATTGATTAATTGATTTTCTCTTATCTTTATGACCAAAATTACAGAAGGTTTTCACTGCCATTGGGAAAAAAAGATAATGTAAGTATACCTGCGTGTTTGTCAACTTCAAGGATTTAAGCTTTTATGAGTACTGCATACTTTTAATAAAGCAGCATTTAAGTCAAATTGATAAATGCTCATTGTCACAAAGTGATTCTCACAATAACAGACAGTAAATCACTGATTCATCAATGTCTCTGAAAGTTATATGTATATCAATGAGAACTGTCAATCAATATAAACAGCGCAGCTTTTTTTATCCGCTCAGGCTTGTTTCCAACAACTGACTGAGACTGCTGTACACTCGACTCCCGGAAATCCTGTATATTTAAACCAATAAAAGGCCGACTGAGGATCTGCTATAGTGTTTTATTCTGACCCCAAGATGTGCATTTTAAATGGGGTATAATAAATGATCTGTAGGGAATTTTGAGCAGAATATTCACAGACACCAGAGGCTTACATGACATCTTATGAAGCAGGACTTTATTAGGCGATGATGTCTGTTCTTGTAAGACAGCAGTGCCCAAGTGGTAAGCAGTCACTCAGAAAGCTTCCTCTGAAGACTCACTCTGCATTTCTATTGTTTTACCCATGTTGAAAGCATGTCTGTCAGCGTTTATAGCAATACAGCAACTTCAAACTTCATGGAATTCTAACCACTTCATCACACTTTGCTGTGATTAAAGCAGATTGTTGTTTAAACACTGTAAGGATGCTGTTGATCAATTGTGTGTTGATCCAGACATGGACCGATGGAAGATGAGTCTGAAAACTGTGAGCCTCAATGCTAAATGAGTTTACAGTGTTACATGGACTGGCTGGAAGACGGGTTTGTGGGTAAATTTTGTTGTGGATACTATTATTGACCACACTCACTATTGTAAATAACTGTGTTAAGATATTCATATCACTGAAATAACTGAACTGAATGTTTTGGGCTGAACTAATATATTTTTCTATGCTGGCATACATACATGCATATAGACCATTTCAATGTGGCGGTGTCACTGGCCCATGAACATTTCCTGCTTGCTACCAAACTATTTCATAACAGTAACAAAAGGTAATTTAATCATATCTTAATGTTAAAGCAGCTGCCATGACATTATTTATCAATATATGGACTTTTTGGAGTCTTGGAAACTATGCACATTCAAAATATAATACAGGAAATACATTAGGACCATTGTTATTGTTTACATCCCTCAAAATGGTCTATACATATATGTATGTACTTCTATATGGCTGCCCACTGCTCCGGGTGTGTGTTCACGGTATGTGTGTGTT
>CAIGQV010016850.1:137877-157361 GCA_903798115.1 Danio jaintianensis
ATATATATATATATATATATATATATATATATATAAATTTAAAAAATTATAATAATAATAATAAAAATAAATCATTATAAAAAATGTTAAAAAATAAATAAAAATAAAAAAAATCGCCAAACCTTACATGAGGATGAATATGTAACAAATTTCTTTAAGGTAAACAAACCCTTTAAAGACCCTCACAGAAAACTGTTTGAATGTTAGTCAAACCAGTGAAACCACACAGCAGTCAATCAGCTAAAGGAAACCATTGATGTTTGTAACCTTTCATTACCTTGAGAATATTTCCCAGAATGCCTTGCAGCTCTACAAAGCAACTGGCATCAGGTTATCTCACAGCTTTTATTACATTAGTCCCATCATCTCATAGAGACACGCAAAGTGACATCCACTCCCAACAATGCATAGTTTAATCCATGTGTTACCCAACATGCCATGGCACACATATTCAGCTCTCATAGACTGTTATAAAAAAATAGACACGAGAATGTTTCACATGCCCTTAAAATTCGACATGTCTTTGAAGTCTTGATGGAGTCTGATGTGCCAGGAAGGCTAAACTGTCATCCACTGCATCATTCCATACTGAACAAAATCAGGTTAAGGATCCTCAAATTTAGCGGTGCCAAAACAATTACAGACATTCATGATAAAGCCATTCCAGAAATATTGGAGTGTGAATTCTCACTGCCAGCTTGAGCTGTTGTATTAATTATAAAGTAATGAGAGACTCGCAAGTAACTCACATGCACCTGCTAGACAATGTCAGAATGACAGACAACAGAGAGTTTCTGAGCTCACTGCATTAATTATGTTCTGGACAATAGTGTTGCAAAAATATTGCTATATCACTAAATATCGACAAATATTTAAAACAATACAATATTGCTTTTGGTTAGTACCAATACTGGCTTTGCTCTCTCACCTGCAGGCAGTAGTATAACCATCAGGCTATTTACTTATTTTATCATTTAGAAATGTGCAGATATGATAACAATATTACCACAACAAAACAAAATCAGCATGCTCTCTGCCATTCTGTCTTTCCTGTCGCCTGACCTCTTCAGCAGTGCAATTCCCCTCAGCCGCAAAAAAAAAAAAAAAAAAAAAAAAAAAAAAAAAAAAAAAAAAAAAAACTTTGTTCAGTCACAGCCTTTGCTCTACCATTCTTTTCCATAGGCTACTTTCTGTATCTAGCGTACTGTGGAATGATGATGTAATGTAATGTACTTTTTATTTAATGCCATGTTAGCAACCAAGGCTATTTTCATGGCAAGAACATTTCAATAATAAATATACAATTAAAAACAACAAACAAATGAATACAATAAGAATTTTAGCGTTAATACATGATCAAAATTCTAACATTTTTCCTGATGTCACTATGCTAAAAATGTCCTTAAGAGTTCATTTCATAAAAAAGCCTTCTGGAATCATTAAAACCAGGACAGTCCAGTAGAATGTGTTTTACTGTAAAAGGAATTGTGCAGTACAAACATTGTGTGGGGTCTTCACCTTTAAGCAAAAAAAAAAAACATGGGTTCATCTTATATGTCCAATACGACATCTGGTAAAAATGACCAAAAAAAAAAGTTGAGTTGAGTCTTAAAATGTCTTAAAACTCTGTTTGAGATTTCAGGTTGTATTTAACACAATTTATTATTTTCCACTGCATCCCACTCCCCTTGCCACTTATTTAAAACGGAAACATTGATGAAAAGTCTCATCTCTGGAGGAGGAATTTGGCATTTGTTCACCACTTGTTTCAAAGCGTCCTTAGCAGCTGCATCAGCTCGCTCATTTCCTGAAAATAAAAACCCCAACATGTCCTGGAACCCAGCAAAAAATGATATGATAAAACTGGTTTTGAAGATGGTGAACCTTAGTTAAAATACTATCAATCAAAAGATGATAATTTTTCGAAGATTCCATCACTTGAAGGCATGATTTGGAGTCTATAAAAATGTTCTTTTGCTGGAGATTTTCTATATATTCCAAAGCTAAAAGTAAAGCAAGGGCTTCAGCTGTGAACACTCTTTAGGCAGACAGATTCCATAAAGTTGTTGTCTTGTCACCATTGCTGCTGCTACGCCATTTTCCACCTTTGAACCATCTGTAAATATCGGTGAGTGTAGAGAATATTGGCTTCTAATATCCAGATATTGTTGTCTATATATATTTTCTTCTGATGTCCTAAATCCATATTGATTATGAGCTTCTTTAATTTCCAAAGAAGCAGAGAACTGAAGTGTGTTTGACTTAAAATGTCCAGGTTTATGTTTAAGTTTTGTAAATGTGAATTAATACGCACACCAAATGGTCGGATGGTTTTTGGCTTTCTCTCATACAACCGCACAAATTGGGGGTTAAAAAGCGCAGAATAAGCTGGGTTGTTCTTATTTGCTTTTAATGTAACAGCATACTGTAATGAAAGTTTCAACTGTGTTTTGGAGTGAAGGCTCTTTGGCTTCATGGTACAAACTCTGTACGGGTGATGTTCAGAATGCCCCTAAAGCAAGCCATATTCCTTGATGGTGACTGTATTAAGAATCTGTTTATATGAGTTCATGGCAGAATCATAAATTATACTCCCATAGCTCAAACGGGATCAAATGAGAACTCCATAAAATCGCAAAAGCACAGTAAAATCTGCTCCCCATTTAGTTTTTGCCAACACTTTGATTATATTCCTAGCTTTCAGGCACTTGTTTTTGAACAATTTCAAAAGAAGGATAAAAGTTATTTTGTTGTCAAGAAGAAGACCTAAAAACTTAGTCACTATGGTCAACAGTTAAATGCAAGTGTTCAGCATAGCACCATGTATGTGCACTGTGTGCGTGTGTGTGTGTGTGGGGGGGGTGACACACTACATGATCTGACAACAACTTTCACCCACCAGCTCTATCCAGCCCCTAACCACAGCCAATGAAATGTTGAGGGAGCAGCTGTCAAAAAGAGCTTAACACTATTGTATGCTTGTGTGACGATGACAACACAGTTTTTGAAATCTCTCTGAAATCATTCAAAGGAGCGTTTGAAAGCATGGTCAATCAGCTGATGTGTCAGCGGATTTATCGCTTAAATCTCTGCACAGCTCAGTGGATAGATGTGGCTTTAACATGCTCTCATGTTCAAGTGCATCGATGACCATTCTGGCCAATCACAGACATTTCTGTTGAGCTACTGAACACAACGACCATCCAGCAGATGACTTGCTGGATATCATTGGCTGCAGCTCGTCACTACATCTGGGTCAAGTCAGCCGAATGTTCTGGAATATTTAGCATGGTAAATAATGGATTTTCTTCTGCGAGGTGTCAGCGAGCCTCTTTGATACGTCATTTAGTAGTTCACACATAAAGATCGCTGAGCACCCGCTGATTTCCCCCCGATGAGCTCGTTAACTTGCAAATCGGGCTCAAAATCCTGTAGTGTAAACTAGGCATAACAAGTAATATGCAGATCTGCTCAAGTATTTATTTTTTATTTTGTTAATATTATCTTTAAAAAAAAAAAAGATATATATATATATATATATATATATATATATACATATATATGTTAGCTCTGGTACATTTAATAATTTTAATTTATAGTAATATTAAGATTTTAACACTTTTTAATCAGAAAACAAAATAAGATTGCTCTAATATAGTTTTTACTAGTAAAATATTGCTTTTTGGACTTAAGGACTGCTGGGTACATTGGGCAAAAATATCAATACTTTTCAAAGTATGGTATTGAAGTTGGAAATTCCAGTATCGTGACAAAACTGCTGTTTTGTCATTTAGGTGTTGAGATTAAGTTTTGGGTGTATTTAAGCAGTCCTAAATACCAAAGCAATAACCAAAGAAAATAGTAGCTCAAAAAAAACCTGTTCATTCTAAAGTCTCTTGATGATGATTTCTGTGAAAAGAAATATTTGTGTTTGCATACACTGCTAAATTCTAGTTTACTTGTTTGAAATGATTGACTGTTGAAAATGATTGATCATTTTGAAATGTTGTAGCTTCAGCTGATCTGACGTCAGGCAATAGATTAATTAGTTTTAGTTAAAAATAAATTAGTTTTGTGTTCCACTGATAGAATTTAACTTTCTGGGGCACTTATTTATTTAAATGGAAGTTTTGATTTTCACCAAGCAGTGTGATGTCACACTAGGCTCAGGCCATGACCGATGACTGACAGCCATGCATTAGCGCAATTTGTGTTGTTTTTTTTCATGCTCAAGCAGTTTTATTTCAAAATAATATAATCAATTATCTGTGGAGTATTTAGAGCTGACACTTCACGTAAGCCTTCACCCAAGACCAATACTACATCTTGTAAAAAGGGAAATAATAAATGCCTTTTATTTATTTTATTTATTTATTTTTATTTAATGCCACATCAGCAACTTATGGCTATTTCATGGCAAAATGGATATACATAAAAATATTACATAACAACAAACTCATATTACAATAAAAGTTACTTAGTCAATTATATAAATAGAAATAAATAAATACTATTTACACAAAAAACATTCAAAGTTAAATATGATTTTTCAGTTCAATTTTTGATAAATAACTTAAGATTCTTCCTGGTGGTACCTTTTTAAAAATACCCATCAAAGTACTCTCCTTATAAAAATTTGACCTAATGGTATTCAAACTTCCACATTGCAACAAAATATGTTTCATGGTAAGAACAGCTTGGCAGTAATTACATTTAGGTGGTGCTTCATTATTCAGTAGATACAAATGAGTCAACCTAGAATGTCCAATTCGACATCTAGTATAGACAGTTTGTTCATGCCTGGTCTCAAAATTATAATTTGCAAAGTGTCTTTCATTTATTTTCGGGTTAATTTCATGTAATTTATTATTTATGCAGTTGTCCCACTCCCTTTGCCATGTTTCGTTTATATACAAATTAATTGTAGGTTTCAGGTCATCAGGAGGAATTAAACATTCTGTCACTTTCAAGGAGATAGCCTGTTTTGCTGCTTCATCTGCCAGTTCATTTCCATGTAGTCCCATATGACCTGGAATCCAACAGAAGATAATGTTGAACTGTTTATTTTCTAGCGTTGTCATTTTCTTTTCAATCATGGAAATTATGGGGTGATCACACTTAGAAGCTTCAAGTGCTTGAAGACAGGATTTAGAATCTGTGCAGATTCAAAAGTTACGGTACTGTGTCCTTTCCATTTGTTCTAAAGCCATATTTATTGCATAAGCTTCTGCTGTGTAAATTGAACTTTCTCCTGGGATCCGAGCACCAAAAACATATTCTTTAAAAACCACTGCTGCAGTTACTCCTTTGTCTGTTTTCGATCCATCTGTATATATGGGTTTATGATGAGGAAGACTGTCTGTTATTTGTTTGAATTCTTGTTTGTATTCATTTGGGTGAGTCAAGGACTTCTTCTGTTTGGTTAAGTTCCATAAGATTCTTTTTTTTGTAGTGCACCAAGGAGGAATATGGCTCAAATCAGGTAGTGATAGCTTTTCCATATTAACACCCATATTCTTCAAATGGGGTTTCATACGAATTCCAAAAGGACTGATATAGTTGGGTCTGTCTTCATACAATTCTAAATATTCAGGGTGAAAGACTGAAGGATAAGCTGGGTTACCTCTTTTTGATTTCAGTTTGACTACATATTGGAGTGCTAATTTCAAACGTCGTCTTTCAAGGGATGGTTCTTTTGCTTCAATATATAAACTTTGAACAGGGGATGTTCTGAATGCTCCCAATGAGATTCGTAGTCCTGTGTTATGTACAGTGTCCAGCATTTTAATGTAGGATTTTCTAGCGGATCCATACACTATACTTTCATAATCCATTTGGGATCTGATCATGGTTCTATAAAGACGAAGCATTGTAGTACAATCTGCACCCCATTTTGTTGTGTAAATGCCTTTTAAAATCTAACAATTTTCAAATGACAACAGAAGTGATTGGTTAAAAACTAATTGAAGTGGAGAATAAAATGCTTATTGGAATGGGAAATTTTTGGGACCAACAAGATCCAGAAATGAACACGCATCAAAGTATTATGTTTTTTTTTTTTTTTTTTTAGGTACAAAGGGGCCCAATCCACTTGCATTATACTGACTCATAGAGATTTTTTTTTTCTTCTGAAAATCTGTCTTTGTGATCCACTGAACGAAGAAACAAATATACATCTCAGATGACATGAAAACCAGAGAGAACCTTTATTTACGAGTGCTGTACATAGCACATTTATCAAAAATTCTGTAATACTGAATATTTGAAATTCAAATAACACAAATGAACGCGAAAACCTTCATTCAACAGGAAAGCCAAACTTTCACTATCCATGCTAAAAACACATCACAGCACATATAGGGGAACTGTAGTTTTACAACAAGGCCAACTAACCCCATTTGTTATACCTTTAGCTGGCTGCCATACATACATCCTACACAAACTGAGAACAGTAACAAAAAACCTAATCTGTCAGCAATGCACAAATCATACTTCTCTTACATAACCTAATGGATCTTCTAGTCCGATTCTAGATAAAGATGCAGTGTGAAGCTGTGGGTTGACAGTGCCACTATTAATTCAATTCAATTCATCTTTATTTCTATAGCGCTTTTACAATGTAGATTGTGTCAAAGCAGCTTAACATAGAAGATTACAGTAAATTGAAACAGTGTCAGTCCAGTTTTCAGAGTTTAAGTTCAGTTTAGTTCAGTTCAGTTCAGTGTGGTTTAATTTTCACTGCTGAAAGTCCAAACACTGAAGAGCAAATCCATCGATGCGCAGCTCCACAAGTCCCAAACCATGCAAGACAGCGGCGAGGAACAAACTTCACCAATTGGCGAAAGTGAAGGAAAAAAAACCTCGAGAGAAACCAGGCTCAGTTGGGCACGACCATTTCTCCTATGGCCAAACGTCTTGTGCAGAGCTGCAGTCTAGGCGCCGGAGGCTGGAGAACGTTGGACGTCCATCGTGGAGAAGCTGCAGGTGGGAGAGGTCACCGGCTGGTGTACAGGCTGGCCCTTCAGGATCAATGCGAAGACTCGTCTGTCACTGGGGTCTTACAGGAATCAGTCTCATGCTCTTCACTCCTCTGTGACCACCACAACAGCTGCTCAGAATACGGCCTGGTCCAGGATTATGGAAACCTCTGGAATAATAAAAAAGACTCACATAAGTGCAGATGCCGTTCAAATTATGCCTTTTGGGAAGTGTACCCGGCTCCGGTTGCCCCAAATAATGCAGACTAACAATCCTTTAGAGGATTTGTATTTTAAAAGCATTTGTGTTTTAGGTGTATGCTAATGCAAAGAGATGTGTCTTTAATCTAGTTTTAAACTGACAGAATGTGTCTGCTTCCCGAACTGTGCTAGGAAGGCTGTTCCAGAGTTTAGGTGCCAGATATGAGAAAGATCTACCGCCTACAGTTGATTTTGATATTCTGGGAATAATCAATTGTCCAGAATTAATTGAGCGTAGTGAACGTGAGGGGCTATAATACACCAGGAGCTCCGTCAAATACTGGGGAGCTAAGCCATTTAGGGCTTTGTAGGTAGTCAATAAAATTTTTACATTTATACGATATTTAATAGGGAGCCAATGCAATGATGAAAGAACTGGAGTAATATGATCATATTTCTTTGTTCTAGAAAGCACTCTAGCAGCTGCATTTTAAACTAGCTGAAGTTTGTTAATTAGACCAATAGGGCAACCACCTAGTAACGCATTACAATAGTCCAACCGAGAGGTCATGAAAGCATAAACAAGCTTTTCTGTTTATGCAGTTTTACAGATGCTTGAAATCTGGCATTCAAATGACAGGTTGCTATCAAAAATCACCCCCAAATTTTTGACTGAAGATGATGACTGAACTAAGAATCCATCAAGGGTTAGACAGTGTTCTAGGTTTTTGCGTGTGAGGTTTTTGGATCCAATAAGCAAGACCTTAGTTTTATCTGAATTTAGTAATAAAAAGTTATTAGTCATCCAATTTTTTATATCAGCTATACAGTCTGTTAATTTAGTAAATTCATACATATTATCAGGTTGAGAGGAGACATAAAGTTGTGTATCATCAGCATAACAGTGGAAGCTAACTCCATGCTTTTTAATGATATCGCCTAGCGGTAGCATATATAGTGTGAAAAGTAAGGCACACTGTGCCTTGAGAGAGAACTGAGAACTGAGCCTTGTGGTACCCCACAGTGTACTTTTGATCTGTATGATGCTTCTTCATTAACTGATACAAATTGATAACGTTCAAATAGATAAGACCTGAACCAGGCCAATGCAGTTCCTGTAATACCAACACAATTTTCAAGCCTATCAAGGAGAATATTATGATCGATTGTATCAAATGCAGCACTGAGGTCCAATAACACTAAGAGAGAAATGCAACCACGATCGGATGACAGAAGGAGGTCATTGGTAACTCTTAGGAGTGCTGTTTCTGTGCTATAAAATGCTCTAAATCCAGATTGAAATTTTTCATAAATATTGTTTCTTTGTAGGAAGGAACATAGTTGAGCAGATACGACTTTTTCTAGTATCTTTGATAGAAGATAGAAAAGGCAGGTTTTTGATAGAAAAGGCAGGTTTAAAATGGGTCTATAATTTACTAGTTCTTTGGGATCAAGCTGTGGTTTTTTAATAAGAGGCTTAATGACAGCTAGTTTAAAAGTTTTAGGAACATATCCTAAAAGTATAGGGATGAATTCAAAACGTTAAGAACAGGTTCAGAAACTTCTGAAAACATTTGTTTTAATAATTTGGTTGGTATAGGATCTAGCATAGACGTTGATTTGGATGAATTTATCAGTTTAGACAGTTCTTCCTCACCTACTGCTGAAAAAGTTTGAAGTTTATCCATTAATGGTCTACAGTGCTCTAATTGGGACGATGCTGTAGGAGGCAGATTGATGGTGCTTATTTTATCTCTGATATCATCAATCTTGCACGTGAAAAAATTCATAAAGTCATTACTGCTGTGTTGAGAAATGTATGTTGATGCTTTATTTTTAGTTAGATTGGCTACTGTGTTAAACAGGACCCTAGGATTGTGTTTATTTCCTTCTATTAAAGTTGAAAAATAAGCAGATCTGGCAGACTTTAAAGCTTTTCTAAAGTTAAGTATAGTTTATTTCCAGGCCAGATGAAAAACCTCTATTTTTGATTTCTTCCATCTACGTTCCATTTTCCGTGCTGCTTTCTTTAAGGCATGTGTGTGCTCATTGTGCCATGGTGTCAGATTTTTTTCCCTAATCTTTTTTAAGTGTAACAGAGCAACTATGTCTAACGTGCTAGAAAGGACAGAATCAATAGTTTCAGTTGCAGTGTCAAGCTCTTCTAGGCTGCCTGGAATGCTATGGAAATTAGAAAGATCAGGTAGGTTACTGACAAAGTGATCTTAAGTGCTAGCGGTGATTGTTCTACCATATTTATAAATGGAAGCTGGTTTTGTAGACCTATCAATGCACAATAAACAAGAAATTAAATAGTGATCTGAAATGTCATCACTCTGCTGCACGACTTCAACATTATCAATATCGATACCATGTGATAATATTAGGTCTAAGGTATGATTATGCCGATGAGTAGGCCCTGAGACATGCTGTTTCACGCCAACAGAGGCTAGTATGTCTAAGAAGGCTAGACTTAAAGCATATTTTTCATTATCTATATGAATATTAAAATCACCAACAATAAAATTTTTATCTGTGGCCAGAACTATTTCAGATAAGAAATCAGCAAATTCTTTTGTAAAGTCGGTATGGTGCCCTGGAGGCCTATATACAGTTGCCAATATAAATTTAGATTGAAATTTATTGTTTAAATTGCACACTGAAAAATAAAACACTATTACTTCAAATGAATTATATTTGAAGTCAGATCGCTAAGTAACACTAAAAATATTACTGTATATAATGCCAACGCCTCCACCTTTGCCTTTAAGACGCGGCTCGTGTTTATAATGATATCCTTCAGGTGAAGACTCGTTTAGGGTCATGTAATCATCTGGTTTTAGCCAGGTTTCTGTAAGACAAAGTGCATTTAGCTTTAGATCAGTTATCAAATCATTAACAAAAAGAGTTTTAGAGGACAGTGATCTAATGTTCAATAAACCGAGTTTTATCTTTTGATTACCTTTATTTTTTATTTGATGAACATCAATTAGACTGTTACCTTTGAACGGGTTTGGGAGTTTTTTTATATTTAGAGGTTCGGGGAACAGACACAGTCTCTATGTTCTTATATCTAGGTGGCTCTATGTGCTGCAGATTATCTGAGTTAGGTAAACTGTGGAGGCTAGCAGACGGTTGGTTAAACCTATCTGTTTGCTCCCTGACCTGGGCCCGAGTTAGTCAAGTGCCAACACTAAGACTTTATGCCAGATTACTAGAGAGGACAGCAGCCCCAGCCTGGGTGGGATGAAGACCATCTCTCTTCAACAGGTCAGGTCTACCCCAAAAACTTGGCCAATTGTCTACAAAACCTATGTTATTCTGTGGGCACCACTTTGACATCCAGCCATTGAGTGATGAGAGTCGGCTGTGGAACACGCCACCACGATAAGCGGGCAGGGGACCAGAGCATATTACAATGTCTGACATCGTCTTTGCAAGATCACATACCACTTTAACATTACTTTTAGTGATCTCCGACTGACGTAGCCGAACATCATTAGCACCGACATGGATAACGATCTTACTGAACTTACGTTTAGATTTAGCCAGCACTTTTAAATTTGACATGATGTCAGGCACTCTGGCTCCCGGCAAACATTTGACTATGGTGGCTGGTGTCTCTATTTGCACGTTCCGTACTATGGAGTCGCCAATTACTAGGGCACTTTCATCAGGTTTCTCAGTGGGTGCATCACTAAGGGGGCTAAACCTGTTTGATGTTGGAAAGGACATACAGTGTTTTCTCCCACCTCTAGATTCTCTCACAGTGACCCAGCCGTCTCTCTGCGAAGACGCAACAACCGGAGCCGAACAATGTGAATGGCATGCTAGGCTAGTCACATCCAAATCCTTATCTAGAGACCTAGCACTCTTATTATCCTCAATTAAAGTTTGAATGCATGTCTCTAATTCTGAGATCTTCTCTGTCAGCCTGACTATTTTCCCACATTTATCACATGTAAAGCCCTCCTTGCTGACAGAGAGAGATACACTAATCAGGAAATGCATGTGACAAGAACAGGAGAAGCCATTTTTTACTCACCGTGAGTTGAAGTACATTCTGACTTAACACAGCAGTATATTGAGTTAAAGGGAGCTGAAGAGTGTGTATGAAATGAAAAAATAGGCAATGAAGAGAGAGAGAGAGAGACACAAAACGATTTACTATGTAATATAAAGGGTGTAATTATGCAGAATATGTAAATAAACTGGACAACGCACGTGAGAGAGAACAGGCGCAAGTTAGCGAACTAGAAAGTGAAAGCAAAAAATAAAGCGACAAGCGCGAGCAAAAAGCTGAATCAAATACACACGTACAATATAAAGGGTAAAGTTAGGCGCGGGTAAATAAATAAACTAAGACGCACGTAAGAGAAAACAGACGCGAATCAGCAAACAAACTGGAAACGAAAGCAAGAAAAGCAAGCAAGAGTTTGAATAATAAGTACAACTGGGCTGTTTACACGTGAGCTACTACGCTGTGACCGTGGAAGAGATTTAAAATTAAAGAGCTAGTAATTAATTTGATCTACGGAGTTTTATAGTCTTGATATGGGATTGTAAACAGTTATATAGGACAGAGAAACAGGCCAAAGATGAGCTAAAGAGTACTTACAGCTGGACTGTTGAAATACGTTAGCTAACTAAATATGATGCTAACACAGTGAGCTCACGGTGGTAGTATTTAATATTTATGGAGTTAGTATTTAATATGATCGGCGGAGTTTGATCGTGACGACTAGTAATCAAATTAAAAAAAAAAACTGAACTTAGCAGAGCAGGCGAGCTAAGCTACAGCTACACTCGGCTAGAGAGCAACAGGAAACAGAGCAACAGAAAGAACATTACATTTTTACATTACATTTAGTCATTTGGCTGATGCTTTTATCCAAAGCGACTTACAAGTATTATGCAGAGGCCAATTATCACTGCAGAGCAAACGGGGGTAAGGTGTCTTGCTCAAGGACACTTCAGTCATTAGGTACGTTTCCATCCACCTATTTTTATGCGCATTTTGGATATGCGCATAAAAAAAATCGGTTGATGGAAACGCTAAGATGCGCATAAATTTTGGAAATCCGCATAAAAAATGTATACGCATAACTGAGTAGGATAAACTTTTTATTCGATAAGAAAAGATGCGCATAAACTGCGATGGAAACACTTACCGAACAAATTCCAGTATGCGCATTAAAAAAAGGTCATGTGATTTGGTTATAAGAGATCATGTGATGATAAAAATGTGTGTAAATGGACAAACCAGCAGGCTGATCACATTGTAAAACATCTGAAATGTTGTTTTGGTCATTCTAAAATGCCTTAACCATTTCAGTATTAGTGTTATTATATTATTAATGACCTCCAGAATTGTTAAGAGCGTCTGTGCTCCGCGTCTCACACCTTCAAACGCCACCACGCGTTCACTGCGTGTCAGCATTGCCTTCTGAGGCAAGAAAGTCATTTATTAAATGAAGAAAAGATTCACGCAGCTTCTCCTACCTCAGCAAATTCCGTTTTTACTGTTGATATTTGGCGCCAGTTAATCAGGAAGTGACGATTTTGTTCTCTTTGACTCGTTGGATGGAAACGCTGCTTTATTCGCACATCTTTTATGCGATATTCCAGTTTTGCGCATAAAGTTATTTCGCATTTTTGGATGGAAACATAGCTATTGTCTGCTGGCACTGAGATTCAAACCCACAACCTTCTGCTTACAAGTCCAACTCTCTAACCACCAGACCACGACTGACCCCCAGGAGAACAACAGGAGAGTTGAACAGAGTAATGAGATTCATGCTGAAACCTTGCCACTGTAATCAAACATAAAGACTCATCACCACATGGCTAGACCCATAATGGCTTGTAGGTGATAACATCCTGGGACAACAGTCTTTAAAGCCAAAAAAAGAAAAAAAAAGAAAAAAATTCTCAGAATAACAAGAGAGCTTTCATTGTCAAAGCTCTGCTCATCTGCCAAGGGTTATATGGAAAGAGAGTTACAAACAACATTAATCTGCTCTTAAGATGTCCCAATGTGTCTGAATGTGGGCTGGCCCCACAGTAAATGAGATTTGTAGGGCTCGTCCGCTTACATCACTGGTCTCTGTATCAGTACACACAAGCATCAGCTTTAGTGGCTATTTAGGGCTTGTCTTCATTGTACTTTGTATTTATTTGTTTCTTAGCATCTTTTACTTCATTAGCAAAACCTAATGTTTGGGAAGTGAAAACATAAAAACGATTTTAGAGCAAATCAGAAATAAATTACGAGCTATTTAGAAGATTTAACCTTGACCACGTGAAATCAAAATTTACAATGTTTATTTTGCTAACTTGCGATGTTATTCTGAAGGTTCATAAGTTCTTGCTTAACCCTTTAAGGTGCACTCCTTGAAAATAATTTTTTGGCCCCATATAATAATAGAATAATATGCTGACACAACTCTGATAAAGAGTAATAAGCAATTAAAATAATAATGATAACCTATGAATAAAAGGTCAACCAGCTGGTTACGATGCCTGTTAAAGGGTTCAACTGGAACAAAGTCCACACTGGAGGCTTAGTAACTACTAGCTAGTTTGTATGTAAATTTGTTCTTACTTCGGTTGCACAACATGTCATTAAAGCAAAACGTAAGCTCTCTGTAAAGTCATGCCCAGAAGAAGCATATAATCGTAAAACTGCTTTCAAATTCTGCATTCATATTTATCTATAATGCAACTATATAACTGTCCTATGAAAATGAAATGACAAATGAAATTTTTATAGTAGACCTACATTACATTACAGTCAGTCACTAATAACAGATGATGCAAATACCTGCATCGCAAGCTGTGAATACACACGAAATACACATTAAGTTATCAAAACATTAAACCCTGAAATTATTTTAATGACCTACACATGAAAGAGAAAGGAACACGAAGAAAAACTCTTGTGATGGATAACACAAAACACTTCTTGAACAAAATTTTAATGCTTCTTTCACAAACCGAAAAAAAGAGACATTTGGGAAAGGAAATTAAAGCTGTGAGTAGATGGACATCATTCATAATTATCATCGCAAGCTCCTCTTACTCTCGTCTCATATCCATGGAAAGAGGCTGCCGTAAATATTTAGCTGGAACATAGCGTTACGTTTAAACTAAGTTCAGTGGTGCAACACAAGAATATTTAGTAGTGTGTAAGTTGTAACTTAGTGTCCCGTTATGTATATTACGTTTTAACTTAAGCACTGCTGGTGCAACTGGCCCCAGGTGAATAAATATCCATGCAAAGTAATCCACTGAAAAAAATTGTTTGTTTATAGATGAATGAGGATTCTTGATGCAGTGCCGCCTGAGGGCTCTGAGATCATGGTTGTTTAGCTTAGGCTTGCGCCCTTGTCCTTTATGCACTGAAAATCCTCCAGATTTCTTGAATCTTTTAATGATGTTATGCACTGTTGAAGGTGAAATAATGTTTGTTGTACTGTCTACAATGAAATACAAGTCAAAGTAAATTTAGAAATCACTACTTTCCTTTTTTATTTGCGTTTTCCATATTGTACCAACTTTTTCTGATTTGGGGTTGTAGAACATTTTAGTGAATAATACCATTAGCCAGTTATAGTCAGCCAGTTGAGTATACATTCTACTCAGTGTACAATGTGACTACACTGTAAAGCAAATCTGTTAATTACCAGATTCCGTATTTTGTGATTCACATGTGTTTTCTGTGAATTGCATTATGGGAGTTTTGAAAAAAAAAAAGTGCTCTGTCCACTTTTGATGTTGAAAATTGTGACATTTATTGACATTTTAATAGTTTGACACAAGATATTGTTAAAGGTGCTGTATGTAAGTGTTTGACTCTTCTAAAGCATAAAAACACCATAATATGTTTGCAGATATTTAAGAAACATGCCATACTTGTTTATCTGAAAAACAATGCTGATGTCAGATATTTTGCTTTGAAAATGTGTTTTCTGTGCCAAAAGTCTGTCTTTGTTTTGGTAATTTTAACCTGCCCAATGCCAGTTTAGCCAATTATATTTCAGCACCCCGGGTTGCCTTGGTGGAAAGCAGCGCATTTCATTCATTCATTCAGAAGGCTCTGAATGCTCAACAGAAATCACTGTGATTGGCCGTGAAGGTCATCAGTTCACTGAATTCACCACAGTTTACTGAGTGTAACCACAGATACAGGGACACTGGAGTGTTTCAAAGTCACGTCGATCAGCTGGTTTGTCTATAAGCTGACATACGAGCGGATCCACTGATGAATCGCGGCTTTAAAACGCTCCAGTGTCTCTGTATCTGTGGTTACACGCAGTAAACAGCGGTGAGTTCGGTGAACTGATGAGCTTCACGGCCAATCACAGTCATTTCTGTTGAGCACGTGAACACAACGGCAAATCAGCGGTGTTTAAGAACGTGCTCAGTAGCGCTGATGTCAGTGGAAAATGGACGTTTTTAAAATTTCAGAATCGATTGGTCCCGAATTCCAGTATCGTGCAATCCTAGTCCTAACAACACGCTTCGTGACGAGATATGGAAAATATTCCTTCTATCGGGTGCCGTTGTTTTTATTTAGAACACGGTTTAAATCACTCGCTCCTGTCCTCAATCTGGCAACCTGCGCTTGCGTTTGTTTTGATCCAGGAGTGCCTAGTTCAACCACTGGGTGTCAAACTTACTGCACCTTTAAGAAATAATATATGGAGAACATATTTGGTAAAACAACAGAAAATGTACAGGCAGTTTGTTGTAGCATAATATACAACACCAACCCAGACAATATATAACTTCAAACTATTCAAAGAACTTGACTCAAAAAAAGTTCAAGTTTTCAAACTTTTCAACAGACAATTTGTCAAAATAGACAGATATTTTTTACATTGTAGATTCAACAGAAAAAAAAAGACCAAACCAGGTTAAATGATAACAAATCATGGTAGAATAATATAATTAAACTTTATCAAGCATTTTTTTTTTAAACGCTGCCCATGTTCAAGTACTTTGTATTATTGACTGCACTTTCTGATTTTGAACAGGTCTGATAAACATTAAAAGCATAATTTCTGAATTGGAAAAAAACAAATTGCCATTACCACAATATAGTTTGTACTTACGGAATGTGGAACTAGATCCTGTTGGTCCACGCACTCATGTATCCATGCATGTTTCTGCATATGTGAATGTGTGTTGATAATTCCAAAGGTGTTGTAATAGGTTATTTCAGTCAAACATATTAGCTCTCACTCCAAAACAAACAGCAGCAGTTCAGCATCAGTATCTGGACAAAGAAAAATATGTCTCAAGGACAGATCTGATTTGCCACAATAGTGGGAGCGGTTTAGCATGAGAAAGCTCAATGGGGAGGAGTCTGAGACTAAGAATAAAAGTGAGAGACAGACACAAGGTAAGACAGGTGACCCCACTAAGCTTCTTTGAATGGCTACCTGGGTGTTTGCAAGCAGGGATGGATAGATTAGAGCCTTACACTGACTGCTAGCTGAATGCCATTATAGGGTTAATTTTAGCCTTTGTCATGGCTGGATTACAAGGACAAAGTATGAATAAGTGGTGCCATCAAAGGCTGGAAAGATTATTATTAAGCTAAATGTAGTACGAGGGATCAGATCCACTCAAGATGTTGTTTTAAAGTTCACACCATAGCATGCAGCTCTGTTTGGGAAATATGATGCTAAACGAAACCCCGGCACTGTGAGCAAAGATCTGGTGTTTGAAGTTAAGGCACCCTCCAGGGGCTGTTTGCACCAGCTGTGTGTACTGTTACAGCTAGTTTAGCCTAGTTTTGATCTACGGGGCTCCAAGTTGATTACAATGTGATAAAAACTGGCTTAAATACTGTAAATTCACTATTCAACACATGACTAGGGTTCGAAATTATATTCCTACTCTGAAAGAAATAACTTTTTTGGTGTAGCAAAATGTAATACATTTACTCTCATAATTTTTTTACTGTAATATTAAGTGTCATGGATAACTAGAATTTTCTAAGTATTTAATATTTACACATTTGCTTGTTGTAATAAATGAAAACAAAGACAGACGTTTCGGCACGAAATGCACGTTCACAGCAGAATATCTTTAGCATTATAGACTTTAGCATTCTTTTTCAGATAAACAAGAATGTTCACTTAGCATGTTTCTTAAATATCTGCAAACATACAGTGCATCTGGAAAGTATTCATAGCGTTTCACTTTTTCCCATTTGTTTTGCAGTCCCCAAACTTCGTTCGTTGTAGGCTTTGCTAAGCTAACTCTGTAAATGCCAATATCTCCCTTTGCATTGAACTTTGAGCTACATTACACATTTTTTTTATGTTACAGCCTTATTCCAAAATGGATTAAATTCATTTATTTCCTCTTAATTCTACACATAATGACAATGGGAAAAAAAGTAGCAAATTTATTAAAAATAAAAAACCTGAAAAATCACATGTACATAAGTATTCACAGCCTTTGCTCAATACTTTGTTGATGCACCTTTGGCAGCAATTACAGCCTCAAGTCTTTTTGAATATGATGCCACAAGCTTGGCACACCTGTCTTTGGGAATTTTTGGCCATTCCTCTTTGCAGTACCTCTCAAGTTCTATCAGGTTGGATGGGAAACGACGGTGTACAGCCATTTTCGGATCTCTCCAGAGATGTTCAATAGGACTTAGGTCTGGGCTCTGGCTGGGCCACTCAAGGACATTCACAGAGTTGTTGTGAAGCCACTCCATTGATATTTTGGTGGTGTGCTTTGGTTCATTGTCCTGCTGGAAGATGAACCGTCGCCCCAGTCTGAGGTCAAGAGCACTCTGAAGCAGGTTTTCATTCAGGATGTCTCTGTAGATTGCTGCATTCATCTTTCCCTCTATCCTGATTAGTCATCCAGTTCGTGCTGCTGAAAAACATCCCCCCAGCATGATGCTGCCCCACCATGCTTCACTGTAGGGATGGTATTAGCCTGGTGATGAGCGGTGCCTGGTTTTCTCCAAACGTAACACCTGGCATTCATTCCAATAGTCTCATCAGACCAGAGAATTTTGTTTCAGATGCCTTTTGGCAAATTCCAGGCGGGCTGCTATGTGCCCTTTACTAAGGAGTGGCTTCAGTCTGGCCACTCTACCATACAGGCCGGATTGGTGGATTGCTGCACAGATGGTCGTCCTTCTGTAAGGTTCTCCTCTCTCCACAGAAGAACGCTGGAGCTCAGACAGAGTGACCATCGGGTTGTTGATCACCTCCCTGACTAAGTCCCTTCTCCCCCGATCACTCAGCTTAGATGGCCGGCCAGCTCTAGGAAGAGTCCTGGTGGTTCCAAACATCTTCCACTTACGGATGATGGAGGCCACTGTGCTCATTGGAACTTTCAGAGCAGCTGAAATTTTTCTGTAACCTTTCCCAGCCTTGTGCCTGGAGACAATCCTGTCTCGGAGGTCTACAGACAATTCCTTTGTCTTCATGCTTGGTTTGTGCTTTGACATGCACTGTCAACCCTGGGACCTTATATAGACAGGTGTATGCCTTTTTAAATCATGTCCAATCATCTGAATTTACCACAGGTGAACTCCAATTAAGCTGCTGAAACATCAAGAATGAACAGTGGAAACAGAATGAGCTCAATTTAGAGCTTCACGGCAAAGGCTGTGAATACTTATGTACATGTGATTTTTCAGGTTTTTTATTTTTAATAAATTTGCAACAATTTCAAAAAAATCTTTTTCATTATTTGTATAAAATGTATTTCCTGCTGATGTTTACATAACAAATACCATAGAAACCATATAGCTAGGCCTTTTATAATTGTGAGGTGCTTTATATGTGCTTTTCACACTGATACAAATTAACAGTTGTTACTGTACAGGTTAATGAAAAGAAATTAGAGCCCACAAATGTTAGTCTTGAGCATTGGTGAATACAGTGCACTAAGAAACAAAAATGTGCACACATCTAGGCTTCTCAAAGGCAGGTGCTCGATCAAAAACAAACACAGTTGCAAAAGATCAAAAGAAAATCAGCACACTGCCACTTTAGCTCTCAATTTTTTTTTAATTGTAACAACGTTCCACCTACATGGTCTTCATCAGGTTAAACAAAACAATTAGAGAACTCAAGAAATAGTCATACAGCTCTACACATCACACCTGCAAACAATAATCACCCCAATCAACCAACAAGCTAGCACAACCACACACACACACACATCCAACAAAATACATATGACAATATAAAGATACATAAAAAAAAAAAAAATAAATAAAAAAAATTACATATGACAACATGAGATACATACATACATACATAC
>CAIGQV010016850.1:162361-173722 GCA_903798115.1 Danio jaintianensis
ATCTCATGTTGTCATATGTAATTTTTTTTTTTTTTTTTATGTATGTATGTATCTTTATATTGTCATATGTATTTTGTTGGATGTATGAGTGTGTGTGCGCGTGGGTGTGTGTGGTTGTGCTAGCTTGTTGGTTGATTGGGGTGATTATTGTTTGGTGTGATGTGTAGAGCTGTATGACTATTTCTTGAGTTCTCTAATTGTTTTGTTTAACCTGATGAAGAACCATGTAGGTTGAAACGTTGTTACAATTAAAAAATATTTGAGAGCTAAAGTGGCAGTGTGCCGATTTTCTTTTGATCTTTTGAATACAGTGCACTAACCATAGGGCTCCACGGGTCTCACTGTACACAGACCATCTAATATGTGGAGGAGCTACACTAAACTGTGATTAGGGGTGCCCTGCATACATCTAATTTAGTTACTATAACAATAGTTCTACAATTCACTGACACATGGAATGTTAATTTCTTAAGGCCAATTTACACAGGCTAGGGGAGTGCTAGATCCATTGTAGTCTTTTAGTTTTCTTGTTATGAAAGTTTTATGGATTTGGTTTTATAATTTCTTAAGTGTGTGCTTCTCCCACGGGTAACTAGTTAAATTTGCTTACAAATTTGTATTTCTAATTCAGTTAAAGTCAAGGCCAACACAATTCACCGATTTCACTCATTGTCGTCACTGATAAGGGGTTGAAGATCTATATCTACAGTACTTTCAAAGTGCACCAGATTGATCCATTAACAAGATCCACCCTCACAGTGTCTCAAAACCCTATGGGAAAAACTATTAACCTACATTAGTTGCTCCAGTTGTTAAGTATAAAATGTAGAATGCGAGTTGCTCTAAAAAGATTACAGAAGAACTCTATTTACATGTTGTTAAATGTTTTTAGTTTTTTACTCATGCTTTTTTAGTAAAAGTACTCAAAAAGCATGATAAACAGCACTTTGTTTTGTGTTTCTCCTTTCTTAAATATTTCAATATAAATCTTTGTATTAATGTACATCCCAAGTCTAAAAGGCAGTAATGATATAACTGGACAATATGGCAAAAAAAAGTTTATTGCTAATTCATTCAATAAAGACTGTCAGCAATTGGCTACTAGACATTTTACTTCATATAAGTCTTGGGTACTCCAGAAAGAGTCTAGCAGCTAATAAACACACAAGTAGCAACTTTCATCCTTACGTTTATCAACTAGTAATATGCAACAATTACTGAAATCCTCATCCACTTCTAGAAACCCTAATATAATGATTCTGGAGCCAGTGATCCTGCGGGTGCCACTTTAGTATGAGTGCTTGCAAATGCATACTGCAGATGGCTCTGGTGACAAGCCATACAACACAAAGCAGAGAGATTGTTAGTCTTTAGTATTTGAATGCTGGTCCATCTGATGCAGGTGTTTTGCTCATTTTATTTCAGCCTAGGTTTAGATTAACCTAGGGTGATGCCTACAGATGCCCTTGGCTGAAAATTGTGAAGTTTTTAAAGTTATACTCAAACCAAAAACGTTGTCATCACTTACTCACCCTCATATGGTTCCAAACTAGGGATGTGTCAGGGTTTTTTTTCCGTCTTGTTTCTGTCTCCCTCTCATTCCTCTCTGCTCATGCGTACTCGCACACCTGCAATTGATTCTCTGGTTGTGCTGCTCTCATCACTCTCACCTGTTCCTACTCTGCTCTGACTGCTGGCTATTTAATCTTCTCTTCTCTCTCGCTCAATGCTTTATAATTATTCTTTGTCCCAAGCTACATGTGCTCGCTCGTCTTACCTTCTCCTATAATAGCAGTCTGTCCTGTCACCCTCTATCTGTGAATGTCCAGTTGTGCATCAGCTTACCTCTGCTCTGCCCACATTCTGTGTGATTAAGTGACGCTCTGGAAGCCCTGTGATCCGCTCGCCCACCTGAGGTCTGTCAAGCTACATGTCCATTCCTGTTTTTCCCTTGGAGGGTTATTTTCTGTTTCATCCAGTCCCACATCCCCCAGAAGATGGCTGATTAATCTGACTGCTTAATGTCCATTAATTAATAAATATTCTTTTTTTTTGTGATTTATCCCTTGTGTGGGTCTCCTTTTGAACTGTGATAGAATTATCAAGCCAAACACATAGACCCAGCGAGAGAATCACCAATCCACTCCGCCGTGGAGGATCAGGGTGCACGGTGGAGAACCTGGCGGCCCAGGTGTCTGATCTTACCAATCAATTACACGCCCTGTGTCATGACCAAGCATACCAGCAGCCTCCCCGAGGTTCACCGGAGCTAAGAATTAACAACCCTTCCAGCTACTCGGGTAAGCCAACACAGTGCCATACCTTCTTTACCCAATGCAAGGTTGTGTTCTCTCTTCAACCTCATACCTATGCCAAGGATCAAGCCAGGGTCGCTTATGTACTTTCTCTTCTGGCTGGCAGAGCAAGGGACTGGGGTACAGCAATCTGGGAGGCTGAGTCAAAGATTTGCGATCAGTTTGAGGACTTCAAGGAGGAGATGATAAAAGTATTTGACTGCTCTGTCTATGGACGGGAGGCGTCTTCTGCTCTCCGCCAAAGCCAATGGTCCGTCACGGACTACGGCATCGAGTTCCGCACTCTCTCCGCTATGTGCAGTTGGAACGAAGCTGCCCTGTCTGCCCATTTCCTGGATGGATGAGCTCAATGCTCACGACATGCCCTCCAGCCTGGATGTGCTCATCACGCTCGCTATCAGGATGGATAAGTGTGTGGCGATGCACTGCCACATTCATTCCTCCTCTCCTGGAGCCTCAGGAGGCACGGCTACTTCCCACACCGTGCCCCCTGCCGACTTTTAGGGCGGGGTACACTTGTCCCCAGCTGAGAAACAGCACCTTATCAGTTTGAGACTGTGTCTGTATTGCGGAGGAGCTGGCCAGCGTTTCTCCATCTGTCTGGTAAAAGCCAGTGCGTGCCAGTGAGCTGGGGCCTTCTGGCGAGCGCTTCCTCTTTGTCCCCAAGCTCCCAGATGAGAACTCTGCTGCCCATCACACTCCGCTGGGGAGGATCCACTGTCTCCTGCTCTGCGCTGTTGGATTCAGGCGTGGAGGAGAATTTAATTGACGAGACATTCGCCACTGAGCACAACATTCCGCTCCGTATCCTGCAGGACACGCCCACTGTGTTCGCGCTAGATGGCAGCATGTTATCACAGATTCAACGTGCTACCATCCCAGTGAGTCTCCATATCTCCGGCAACCACCAAGAGACAATGACTACATAATGGCTGCCGATTTGTCAGGTATCCCCGAAGCCTACCATGATCTGCGGGCGGTCTTCAGCAGGCCCCGGGCCAGTTCTCTCCCTTCTCATCGCCCTTACGACTGCAGCATTGACTTATTCCCTGGTACTTCTCCTCCCCGAGGGCAGCTTTACCCTTTGTCTGCTCCCGAGTGGGAAGCGCTCGAGAAATATCTGTCTGAATCTCTAGCTGCCAGTACTATAGTCTCGTCTTCCTCCCAGGTCTGGGCAGGGTTTTTTTGTTAAAAAGAAAGATGGATCTTTGCGCCCTTGCATAAATTGTGGTCTGAACAAGATAACAATAAAGAACAGATATCCTTTGCCATTAATGTCTTCAGCCTTCGATATTCTGCAGAGGGACGATTTTTACTAAATTAGATCTTCGTAATGCCGATTATCTTGTACAAATTAGGGAGGGGGGGCGAATTGAAGACGCATTTAAAATGCTCCTCGGCCACTTTGAATACTGGGTACTTCTCTTCAGATTGGTCAACATCCCTGCCATGTTTCTGGCCCTTGTTTATGATGTTCTTAGAGATATGCTAAACCTCTTTGTTTTCATCTACTTAGATGATATCTTGATTTTCTCGCCCACTCATGTCCATCATCTTTACCCACTCATGTCCATCATGTGAGTCTCGTCCTCCAACGCCTGCTGAAGAACCGTCTTTACGTTAAAACCGAGGAGTGTGCATTTCACACTCATTCTGTGACCTTCTTTGGATATTTCGGCTGAAGGTATCAGTATGTACCCCGCTAATGTACGAGGCGTTATCAAATGCCCCATTCCCGAGTCTCGCACGACGCTCAAACTTTTTTGGGTTTTTTCAAATTTTTACCACCGATTTATCCATCATTTCAGCGAGATCGCGGCTCCTCTTAAGGCGTTAACCTCAGTAAAGTCGCGTTTTGTCTGGTCCGAATCCACACAGCATGTATTCGACCGCCTCAAAGGATTATTGGCGTTCGCTCCCATCCTTATTACTCCTGACCCTAAAGGACAATTCATAGTCGAGGTTGACTCATCAGAGGTGGGCGTGGGAGCTGTTCTTTCCCCATGCTCCTCAGTCGATGATAAAGTTCACCCATACATTTTTTTCTCACACCGTCTCTCCCCGGCAGAACGTAATTATGATGTGGGTAACCATTAACTACTCGCCATCCGTCTCGCCCTAGGGGAGTGGCGTCATTGGCTAGAGGGGGCGCCCGTCCCGTTTATTGTAGGACCGACCGCCGCAACCTCGGGTACATTCACTCTGCCAAGAATAAGTATAAAAACTTAATGGAATAAGCATTTATGTCATGGTTATTCATGAATATTTTGGACTTCTTGCATTTATATTCAAGTTTTCCTTAACTAGTACAATATCCTGTGCACATATGGTAAGAAAATATCATGGTAACAAAAATGATTAGCTCACATGGCGCAAGCATACACCAGCTGCCAGTGTACATTTGAGATGTAACTCTTGACATGTTGTATATTTGTCATTACATTTAATTATTTAACAAAATCATTAAAACAAAATAAAAATGTATGGTTGCACTTTAAATGTCATTTGCACCTCCTGTCATGCTGGTGACAATGTGCCACTGTAGAAAACAAATCTTGCAATGTAAAGGTTAACAATTGATCAATAAATTGACTGGTAATAATAATCAATCATTGCAATTTGTGGAAATTGGCATCCCTATTCCAAAACTGTAGAAACTGTACAACACACAAAATCACTAATAGCCATTATGAAATGCATTGGAAACCAAACCACACTGGGGCCACTGCCCACTGACTTATATCGTATCATCACAATAACAAAAAAATCAGTAGTCTGTATCAACAGATCATCAATTTCACAGATCTCTAAACATATAATTTAGTTTATTTAATTCACATATAGCGCATGTCTTTGGACTGTGGGGGAAACTGAAGCACCTGGAGGAAACCCACGCCAACACTGGGGAGAACATGCAAACTCCACACAGACATGCCAACTGACCCAGCCGGGACTCGAACCAGCGACCTTCTTGCTGTGAGACGACAGTGCTAACCACTGAGCGACCGTTTCGCCCGTACCAGATCAAAACAAGGTAATTTAAAAGTTCCTATCCCACAGAACAGGTCTATACTTTATTATTTTATTAAATAAACAAATAGCTTTATCTTATTTACATGATGGCATGTCATTTCTGTCTCTACATTTTTCTGTGCATTTACATTTCTCTGCTCTCTGTATATCACACACAGTGGAATTTAGATTCATTTTTCATAATAGTATATAAAACTAGTACAAACTATCAGAATGCATATAAATATAATTTTATGAAAATAATATCAATATAATGTATTGCCCTACATTTATTAAAAAGCAGACACTAAATGTGTCTGGACTGTCTGGACAAAGGATTCACAGGCTTTTATTTTCATAGCACGTATACGAATTAGTCATCGGCATCAAAATGTTCTGATTGGCTGGAGTAGAAGTCTCATGTCAGTGAGTTCTGAACTTATGCGTTCACACAGAGCAGAATGCCAGGAAGTGATCTCTTTACGGCAATGTACTGCTAATTTTCCTGAAATGCATGTGTGTTTGAAAACATAACAGTTTTAATAACTAATTTCTTTTGCCTTTGCCATGCTGACAGTAAATAATATTTTACTACTTATTTTGCAAGATACTAGTATTCTGCTTAAAGCATAAAACAAGCTTTAAAACAGGAGTCTCCAGACTTGTTCCTGGAGGACCGGTGTCCTGCAGAATTTAGCTCCAACCCTAATCAAACACACCTTAACAAGCTAATTGCTGGCTGTTTCTCAATATTTCTCAATTTCTGATTGGCTCATCCTTGTGTTCATCATCAACCGCCAAAGTTCAGTTAAAAAACTCAAGACTACAAGAACCCAGATGTGTTCTTTATTTCGAGGATGCATCGAATGCAGACTTGAGCACCGTACTCAATGTAGACGTCCCAGAAATCATTGCAGCTAAATAAAAGAGGTGGGAGTTCAGAGATATAACTTATTTATTTCATGAGTTTCCCTAAATGAGACAGTGAAAGAAAGCATTCATATGAAAATGTTAATAAAGGCATAAACACATTAAGGGTGTTTATTTGCTGAAATTCATATTAAAATCTGTTTTATTTGTATTTAGCAAAGTATCTTTGTAAGGCTTCTGTGCATGTTATATATATATTGAAAAGGAAAAAAAAAAAAAAAAATTGTTGTATGAATGCTGTAATGTTTAAATAATTTTCTGTTAAAATGCGTGAACGTCGTGTGACCATTAGTAAGAACGCAGCATCACATTTCTCACAGGATGTGTTCTGTGTTCTCGCAGTCTTCCGAGTTTGTTCTTCAGAGGTAACTTGGCAAGACAGCTCTCCACCAGAACGCAAGTCTGTTCTCTGCAGACTAAGCTATTAAGGGACACAGGTCCTCCAGGACTGAGATTGGAGACCCCTGCTTTAAAACATTGTAATGTTTCCTTTGTTTGCAACACGGTGCAGTAGGCCTAGTTCACTTTCATTCATAACTCACAATCGCAGAACATAAGCCAAGAGCCTTATGGTGTGTGCTGCAATGATGACATACGATTCTTTTGTAGTCCGTGTCCGTGCATCAGGTAATGATTACACCTCCTTTAGTGATTCTAAAACCGCTGGCACACCGAACAAGTCGCGCAGTGCATCAACATGTCTATGAGAAGCAGGTTTTATGTTCGGGTGCAGAAGGAATTTGAACAGCGTTCTGAAGCTGGCTGCACAATGGATCAGAAGAGCAAAGCTGCACCTTGCCTGTAATTATCCATCTGTCTTAATAAAGCAAATTCGGCAGTAAACATATGTGCGCCATTCAACGCTTATTACTTTTCTGTTTGAAGATCGTTTCTGTTTGAGAAAGAATCTCGATGCATTGATTTTTATTTTATTTTTTTAAGTGAAAAGGGCTTATGATTATTGTTTGGAATAGGCTGTGAGGCAAGTGGAACCAGGTAAAATCTTGCCTATGGCAGAAAATTTGCCAGAGCTGGAAGTGCGCAAAACTAATATCGCATAAAACATTTGTGAATAAAGCACCATTTCCATCCAACAAATCAAAGAGAACAATAACGTAATTTCCTGATAAACTGGCACCAAATATCAAATAGAAAATGGAATTTGCTGCAGCAGGAGAAGCCACTGTGGGCCTTTTTTCTTATTTAATAAACCACTTGTGCCTCAGAAGACAATAGCTATGTTTCCATCCAAAAACGCGAATTAACTTTATGCGCAAAACTGGAATATTGCATAAAAGATGTGCGAATAAAGCAGCGTTTCCATCCAACGAGTCAAAGAGAACAAAATCGTCACTTCCTGATTAAATGGCGCCAAATATCAACAGTAAAAACGGAATTTGCTGAGGTAGGAGAAGCTGCGTGAATCTTTTCTTCATTTAATAAATGACTTGCGCCTCAGAAGGCAATGCTGACACGCAGTGAACGCGAGGTGGCGTTTGAAGGCGTGAGACGCGGAGCACAGATGCTCTTAACAATTCTGGAGGTCATTAATAATATAATAACACTAATACTGAAATGGTTAAGGCATTTTAGAATGACCAAAACAACATTTCAGATGTTTTACAATGTGGTCAGCCTGCTGGTTTGTCCATTTACAAACATTTTTATCATCACATGATCTCTTATAACCAAATCACATGACCCTTTTTTAATGCGCATACTGGAATTTGTTCGGTAAAAATAGGTGGATGGAAACGTGGCTATTGATGAAATGCACTGAACGTGTCATGGCTATTGGAGGCATGATGCCGCCCTTTAGGAGCACAGCTGCTCAAGAAAGCAGTGCTCAAGAAAGCCACAACACCACCTACAGGATAAAATGTTTG
The DNA here is from genome assembly GCA_903798115.1 of Danio jaintianensis. Taxonomy (NCBI): domain Eukaryota; kingdom Metazoa; phylum Chordata; class Actinopteri; order Cypriniformes; family Danionidae; genus Danio; species Danio jaintianensis. The sequence continues at coordinate 170,505 of CAIGQV010016850.1, forward strand.
ACCCATTGGGTGCACATGGTCCTCAAGAATGGTTGGGTGGGCAGTGACGCGCTGCCAAGTACACTTGGGGCTTCTCCACACCGTAACTCTCCCAGATGAGGGAAAGACACTGAAGGTGGACTCAGAGAACAAACATGTTTCACACTGTCTACAGCCCAAGATTTTTGTTGTTGGCACCATTGAAACCGACATTTGGCATTGGCAAGGTTTGGCTATAGCAGCCTGGCCCTGGATACCGTGGCTCCTGATACATCACTCAGACTTGATGTCTTTTGTCATCATTTAAACTCTGATATGTCACCCATAATATTGTGTGAATTACAATATTTTAACCAAAACTGTGCTATTATTCTGCTAATTAACCCTCACACTCTGCTCTTAATGGCGGAATGTGCAATCAATGAAGATCGGCGACCAGGCTGGTCAAATTTAGCCATGAAACTGTGTTTCAGTTAGTGTATACATGTTTGTATGTACGTATATACATATATACATACAGAACAGCTGAACAATAAATTGTTAGAAAAATCATGGTGTTCAGTAGTTTAGTTAAAGTCCTAAGATCTGAGAGATTGATTAAGTAATACAGAAAATTATGACTAAGTAATTACTGCTAAATGTGGATCTACAGTCATCTGAATCATTTTAATTTTAAGAATTGCAATTACATTTAACATTAGTTTATGTAAAACTATTCAGTGTTACTTATAATTTAAGAACTTTTTTGTTTAGATTTTGTTTTATTGAGTGCACATAAGATAAAAAAAGTTTCTCTTGCTAAACAAGAGCACATAAGGTGAAACAATGTCATATATTGCAGTACTTTTACACTACTACAAAAGCACAGGCACATCTGCGCCTTCTTTAAATATGTCCAATGGGACTGAAGCATCATGCTCTGATACACATGTGCACAAACGGTCCAGAAGTGGACAAATGATGGCATGTTGCACAAATACCATCTGATGGCCCATTCATGTGGGATGGAAGCATCACTGGATGTGCACAAGTACTACTTAAATTTCACATTTTTGGAAAAACACACTTTAGCATATGTTATTTTCTCAGTATTTAAGTGGTTTCACTGGATAATCTAAAAAAATTTAAAATAAAAAACATCAAAAAATGACTTTATTACATTGAATATTCCAAAAAGCAATACAGACAGCTCAAACGTGAAGCAATTGTATATGTGGCAATATTTATGTGGCTAATTAACCAGTAGATGCAATTATGTTTCTAGTGTCCTAATTAAATTTAATAAAACTGTACAAGAATGACGTTTTTAAAACAAAAAAGCAAGGTGGTGTATACTCATGTTAAGCAAACATCAGTAACCTTCATCTGCTAAACTAAAATGCCTTATTTATGAGCAACAGAAACATTAATAACAAATCAAGCATAAACTCTCACTGGTACTGAATTGTTCTTGAAAGACTGCAAAAGTTAATATTTAAAGCAAATATTTCCAAGGCGATTCTCCCAAAAAAGCAACTATTTATCGAGACGTGTGCCGATTATCAAAAACAATCAAGCAAATTCCAGCTATTTGTGAATCAATATGGTTGACAATCACACGTACACGCAAACATAAATACACACGCAAAGATGAAGTCACGTCTGTAGTCCAATGTAAGACTTATGTAATGATACGATGCTCATATACCCATCTCAACGTAATCATCTATTATTCTCTTGGACAACTGCATAACGTTATGCATAAAAACGTATACGTATAAACATATCTCTGTGTGTGTGTGTGCGTGTGTTTATATAATACACTAATAAAATATATAAACACACACACACAGCATGTCCAATGTTATTATACAAATGACCTTTAACAAAAATCATGTACATCCTATGCGTCAATCACTTATTACACCCCACGTATAATGTCCAAAATCAACAACGTTATGAAACCTTTAAAAAAATCTAATAAATAACGACAGAAAATGGGTAACATGAGGTCATTATAATACATACCTGATATCGATTCCCGCTCAAGGAAAGTCCTCTTCCTTAGATGCTTCTTCCTTCTTTTACGACGATTTGATATATTTCGTTATTAATAAATGATTAAATAAATAAGTAAATGTTTTGGTGTAAAATCCCCCTGATGTCCTTCGTGTTAGCACGTCGGCTAATATCTTCGGATCTGACCAGCTAAACTGATTTAGTATGATTTAACTACACTGCCCAAAGCCCAGTTCTATTTCAAAACAGTAAATAAATGCCGAACAGCTTTAAGAGTTATATACTTATCTGTTTTATCTGCTAAAGCCTCTTTTGTTTGTTAAGCCTCTGGATGCTAGCTGATGCTAACCCGCACAAACATATCTCATAAACCTGCTGAAAAATATCACCAAATTTAAAAAATAACCACAACAATGGAAGGACTACAAATTCACTCTCTGGCTTATTTAGTAACTGAATGCTGAACAAATTGTCAGATGTAGCGACTATGACTTCATCTTGTCCGTACAGCTCTTTTGGCTAATCCTGAGAAAATAAGGAATTTAATAATAAAAACAAATCATAAAATTTTTTTTTTTTTTTACTTAAACTTTAACAATCAATGCCTTGTCTGGCATTAAAAGATAATTTATATAAGAGGGAGTCCCATCTGTCCTGGCCCCCTCTCTCCTATACTATTATTATAAAGCTTTTCAAATAATGTTCACTGTCGACTAAGTATACGCTAACAAATTCAAATACCTGACTAGCTAGTGCGTTAAATCGAATTTAAAGCTTTTTAAATATTTTGTTTCTAGCAAAAAACACGCTCAGTACGTGCAGCCGCCTGAGAAATACTGAAATAGTATGACAAACTGACAATCAGACTCCAGCAGCAGCATCATATACTGCCCCCTTCCGAAAGAACTGCACCTGTCAAGACTGAAACTTCAAGCTTTAGAATCGTCATAACACATACATGCATGTATACACTAAGTAACTAACTGACTTACAGACTGTGCTCATTTCTTAATTCTCACTTTATTTTCAAATAAACGTTTTCAAATAGCAGGTTGCTTGTTGTTTGCGTAAGAAAAAATGTAAAATGTGAAGGAAAAATAATTTTAATTACTATTTTAACAAAACGTCATTGACATCGTTTTACTGTTTCATATATACTGTATATGTGTGTGTGTGTGTGTGTGTGTGTGTGTGTGTGTGTGTGTGTGTGTGTGTGTGTGTGTGTGTGTGTGTGTGTGTGT
>CAIGQV010016850.1:173732-208773 GCA_903798115.1 Danio jaintianensis
TGTGTGTGTGTGTGTGTGTGTGTGTGTGTGTGTGTGTGTGTGTGTGTCATTCTTCAAAATCTCTTCTTTTGTGTTTTGCAGAAGAAACTCCTAAAGGTTTAAAACAAAGTAAAGGGTGTGTGAATAATGGCAATGTACATTTTGGTGTGAACTGACCCTTAAATGCAATTTAAACTTGTTTGAACTTAAATGTTTACAGTTCATTTTTTGTGGTCCAAAACAAACATGATTTAAAAAAGCAAATTAAGGGACAGTTCACCCTAAAATGACAAAAATACTCACTACTTACTCAAGTGGTTACAAACCTTTAATATTTTCTTCTGTTTAACACAAAAGAAGAGATTTTGAAGAATGTTGAAAACCGGTAACCATTGGCTTCCACAGTAGGAAAAACTAAATAATGTGAAAGTCAATGGTTTGTATGTGTGTGTGTGTGTGTGCGCGAACCCTTATTTTTTCTCAAACATCAAACTACATAAAGATATATTTTTTATTATTATTTATATTTATTTCAATGCCTATTTGTCAACTACCCATATGTTAATTTTGCATATATGCACAGACAATATAATGCAGAATATTCAGGACAATTAGCAAATAACACCGACATGAGCTTTTCTCCCTCCGTTTTTTTTAGAGTGAAATCTGAATTGGACTGTCAAAATGCTTTTGTTGGATTTATCCATAAATTACCAAAATTTGAGCTGCAACAATTCAGAGTTTATGAGGTAATGTACTGTTACAATTTTCACTTATTAATCACGTTTACATTTGTCTTCACTTTAGTTCGTTTAAGCATTCATTTAAACTGAACCTCCAGTGACATAATACCCTTTGATATTTTAAATGTGTTAAAGCAGTTACGGGCGTCACGGTGTGGCAGTGGGTAGCACAGTCGCCTCACAGAAAGAAGGTCGCTGGTTCGAGCCTCGGCTGAGTCAATTGGCATTTCTGTGTGGAGTTTGCATGTTCTCCCCGTGATCGCGTGGGTTTCCTCCGGGTGCTCCGGTTTCCCCCACAGTCCAAAGACATGCGCTATAGGGGAATTGGATAAGCTAAATTGTCCGTAGTGTATGTGTGTGAATGAGTGTGTATGGATGTTTCCCAGTGATGGGTTGCAGCTGAAAGGGCATCCGCTGCGTAAAACATATGCTGGATAAGTTGGCGGTTCATTCCGCTGTGGCGACCCCTGATTACTAAAGGGATTAAGCCGAAAATAAAATGAATGAATGAATGAATGAATAAAGTAGTTACACTTCCGTGGGCTACCTGAAGAGGCACTAAAGCACTTTCTGATGTTCGGTACCTTTATGCTCGAGGTAGACGAAGAGAATCGACTTCAGCCAATCAGAGGAGCGCTTAGTGGTCGCGAGCAGCAACGGACAAGCGCTTCAACAGAACACGCACAGGCGTCAAAACGCTGCTGCTTAAAATGATGAATTTGGGGTGAGTGTGGTCTTCACTGACCTTTTGTAATTAGCAAAATGCTCTTTTGAAGCATGTAAGATATAGTATCTTTCCAAGAAATTGTCACCGCGTCGTTCGCTGCTTTAGTGATTTGTAAAGACGGATGAAAGGATATAATATTTTATGTGTAACGTTAAGCAAAGTCACCTGAAATACATTTAATTGGCCATCGCATTAAAATACAGTGGTGATGTGTGATAGTTATACCATAGATGCTTGATATACAAACCACAGTTCTGAATGACTGCAATAGCAATGGTTCTTAAAATAATGGTATTGTGTTCTTGTTGGTTTTGTTTTGGTTTACTTTGCAGCGATGGTCTGTTGTTTGAATTGGAGAATGGCAAACCTAGGCTTGTGCTGGCTAAATATGGTAAGAACATGACCTCCATCACCATTTTTGTCGTCATTATAAATCCTTTACTCCTTTTAATCTATCTTGTATATCGTTAATCTTCTACGTACTACAAAACTATATGAGAGCTCTCTCTGGAAATTGCATGATAGAAGTAGTAGGTCAAATGCTTTTCTTGAACACTGTGAATGGCTTAGGGAAGCAGGGATTATATTCAGTGTCTGTGTTTGGCTGATGATCTCATTTTATACAGGTGCTGAATCAAAGACTTCGAATAAGAAGGCTTCTGGTCGGGTAAGTAATGTCTATATGGAAGAACTATGCGTTCAAAAACGTTTGGTTTTGTGGATATTTTCAATTGAACATGGTTATTCTGAAGGTTATCAAATATTTATTTTGTTTTTAATTGCATGTTGCTTTGTGTGATCCCTCAGAATCCTCCTAGGAAAAAAACACTGCAATTAATCAACTCAAAACAAGGTTCATGTCACCCAGATAGAGATGAACATGAACAAAAGAAGAAAGATACACCAGTTGTTAGTTCTATAGGGCAGAATTGTATGGACAGACCCGGAATAACGAATGCTAAGCGCAGGACGGACAACATGTCCAGTGAGGCTGTGAAAGTCCAGTCAGAGAGCAACAGGAATCATTCCCGCATTCTCACGCAGCAGAAAGAGAGTGTAGTGTGTTTGACACAAGAGCAGTTTCAGCAAATCCTGAGCTCTGTCAACAGCAGATCTGCTAAAAACGCACACTCAGGTGAGCTTGTATAGTATAATGATCAATATAAATTGAAACATCTTAATCCATTACATTTTTAAGGACAACGCTTTTTGTTTTTTAAACTTGTTTGTAGAACCTGTGGTCAGCTCAGTGGAAAACTGTCCTGGAAAGACAGGAGCAGATGAACAGTTTGTCCTGGATGGCTGTGATTACAAGCACAGATCGTTAGAAGAAAAGACAGACAAACAGTAAGACGATCTACCGTATTAAGATGCTAAAGTTAGAGTGAAAGGAAATGTTGCAAAAATGTATTTTTTTTACTCTTATGTTAAATGTCTAGGGTACATGTATATAGTTTTTTCTTTGTTTGGTTTGGAGTAAAAACACTTAGGTCAATTCACAAACCATTTATTTATTTAGCACTCCAAAAAAGATTTAGGGCTAAGCACCAAAGGCCAGTTTTTCTTGTTATCATGTTTGAGTAAAATTCTACATCAAAGATGGTGGAGCGCCAAAGTGAAACCTACCAATAACATAATTGGATTGTACCAATAATAGTTTAAAGTTGTTGCTGTTTACTTATGAAATGAGCTTTGACTTAGCCTAATTTTGTTCAAAATAACAGCACACCAGTTCATCCTTTGATTTTGCTTGAAATATATCGGGCCCTTTAAACAGAAATATAACGTGTGCCATGTAATATGGCTTTTGTTGGGCCCTAGTAACCTTGGTCGACAAACATATGCACGTCTATCTCTTTTGCTTTTCTTCAGGATTCTGTCAGATGGCCAGCAGTCAGGGTTGTTCAGCACATTTGGAGAAAGAGAAAGAGAGCGAGAGAAACTGGAGGCCAGAAAAGCTCAGTGGAGAAAAGAACTGGGTACTGTTGCGTTGTATGGTCACTACTGAACGTTTGTGTTGACTACTATAACAAGACTTTAAATGTTAATCATGATGGCGCATAGGATGTCATAGGACAACTTAAATTATAATTTTTTTTTTTACACATTTTCTGGAAACACATACAAATAACAGAGAACTTGAAGAAAGTGAAAAGCACTAGAAAAGAAGAATAATTGAATTTGAACACGAATATTGAATATTTGAATATACTGTCACTTACTATAGTAATATATTGAATATACTGTCACTTACACTTGTAGATCAATAAAAACCCCTTTTGATACTATACTATTTTTTTGTCTTCTGATAAAATAATAATTGGACAGTTGTCTACCTCCACTTAGTAGACAGTTAGCTCTCAGTTATGAAAAAAAACAAAAACATTTAGGAAGTACTTTGCTTTAAATTTCGAAGGTATAACACAGGTGTCAAACTCAGTTCCTGGAGGGCCGCAGCTCTGCACAGTTTAGTTCCAACCCTAATTAAACACACGTGATCAAACTAATTTAGTCCTTCAGGCTTGTTTAAAACCTCCAGGTAAGTGTGTTGGACCAGAGTTGGAACTAAATTGCAGAGCTGCGGCCCTCCAGGAAGTTTGACACCCCTGGTATACAACATGTGGGTATACAACATTGTACACAGAAGAGTACAAATTCTGCTGCTGGATACTGAAATTGCACGTACAAGTAGTACAAACCCTGCAGATAACCCTGCTAGCCAAATTAATAATAACTTTCATTTTTCATTTTCCTTTTATCCAAAAGGGCCTCCATCGTTAGGATTAATTTTCCAAAGCTCCTGATAAACTGTGGCCCTATTTATGTTATCTTGACATTCTGACTGGTGTGTCAGTTTGCAAACTTCATGTTTGCACAAAGATAAATATGTGCTATTTGAATTGGCGTTGCAATAACTTGTGTTGTAATGTAATATAAGTCATGCAATTGTAATAACTGTGTAAATTCTTGTGTTTTCTGAATGTTTAAATGTGTGCAAATTAATGACATTTGCATGTAGTGCTTTTGCAGAAAGCATTGAGAAAAGAGTTATGAATTGCCATGAGATTGTTGAATTAATTGCAGTGAAATGTTTATTATTTTACAGATGAGCAGATGGCTCTAAAGAGGCAACAAAAAGCCAGTCTCAAAGATAAGACTGCTCAGAATGAATCATGTGAAGTTAGGTTGAAAGACCTCTCTGACTCAGTAAGTAAATACATACTTTACATTTCATGAAACATTGGTGTTTTTTTGTCATAATGTACAGGGGGGACAGCTGTATGAGATCCAAAAGTTTACGTTCATATAATTATTAATCACCTGTTTCTAAATAGTCTGTCTCTAAAAGTGAGTTGCTCTAAAACTGGTTGCTACGCCCCTGTCCATGTGTATGTCTATGCATGACTGAGATGCATGTCTTATTGCAGGGGAGAATGAGCGCACGGACTGCTGCTGCAACAGAAAGTTCAAACCACAGAGCTCCTCCTCAGATGCAGAGAGAGCTTCCCGCTGCCATCCGCTCTGCCTTTATAGTGGGGGTGAGGTTTCGATGCTATATTAAGCCAGATCAAGCATTTTCCAATCCACACTCAAATTGTATTACTGCATTTATCTTTAGCAACACTGTAAACAGCACATACTGTAACACATACACATGTTTTTGGTAAATGTTTTGAGGGAGTTTTTAAGTCTTCTGAGATCTTCTAGAACTTCAATCATTTATTCATTTTCTTTTCGGCTTAGTCCCTTTATTAATCTGGGGTCGCCACAGCGGAATGAACCGCCAACTTATCCAGCATATGTTTTACGCAGCGGATGCCCTTCCAGCTGCAACCCATCACTGAGAAACACCCATAGACTCTCATTCATTCACACTCATACACTACGGCCAATTTAGCTCACCCAATTCACCTATAGCGCATGTCTTTGGACTGTGGGTGAAACCGGAGCACCCGGAGGAAACCTACACCAACACGGGGAGAATATGCAAACTCCACACAGAAATGCCAACTGACCCAGCCGAGGCTCGAACCAGCGACCTTCTTGCTGTGAGGCGATCGTGCTACCCACTGCGCCACCGTGACGCCCTCTTCTAGAACTTATAGAAGCTAAAAGATCTTGCGTCTATAAAAAACTAATGCTTGAATAAAACTGGATGCATTTGTGAAGAAAAGTATATCTATATTCATGTAGAATAGTTATGATGAAGAATTAATACATTAATATAGAGCATATTAGACAACATTAGACAAACTTTTCATGCACCAAAAAAATACCTTTTCTCAAATCTTTCAAAAACAACATTTAAATGTGAAAGAAAAGACAAATATTTGATTGGTATGTGGATTCTTGGGGTTGTTGCCTTGTTTCGATCTTTTTTTTTTTTTTTTTTTAAGCAAATAAAAAAATTTCAGCTATGTGACTCTACAATAGATTAATTATCTGTGGTGTTTGCTGGGTACAGGAAGCAGCTCCTGTGGCGGACATGTTCAACACTCAGAGAAAGGAACAGCAGAGACGCTGGTTACAAGAATTGGACCAGCAAATAGAAGAGGCCAAACTACGTCGACAGCATGACAAAGAAATCAACAGCCAGGTGAACTTGTCTCACGATGCGTCAGATCAGGATATTCAGACAATACAAACAGTTAGTTTTAAGGCCAGCACTACAAGTCAAACCTTTTTTCATGATTTTGACACATATTATGTCACACTAATGAAAATACATAATTAAATGTATACAATATTTGATATTTTCACAGCTGTAGATTTAATTGCAGTACACATCATTTATGGCATTTTCTTAAAAAAAGAAAAGCAACAACTCCCTGAATGTCACAAATTGACACTTGCATTAAACTTTAAAGTATAACCCCGATATGTAATTAACTGAATGAATCCATGTAATTAATAAATGCCTTTTCGGATTCATGAAATGCAAAAACAGATTATCAGCTCTAATATGACAACAAAATAAAAGAAGAATTCTGAACCTGGTTTTATCCAGTTTAATTTCCTTTTCTGAAAAAGTATCTAAAAATGTCAAGCGAGGGTGACAGATGGTTGCAGTATGGTACAGTAGATGCTCTTTGCCATATAGTCTGTACATTTCCTATGCAGGTGGAGGACACAGAGCGGTGGGCCGCTCATTTTGACTCTCTACAACAGCCCTTGATTGTGGCTCCTAAACCAGAGGTACCTGACATAAACAGCTGTTTGCCTCATCATTGGTCTGTATCTGGATCTTTGTCCACAGCATGGGAGGGCATGAGCACGTGTGGAGTGGACAGTCTGGGAAGGGCCAGTGTTGACACCACTCAGGGAAACAAACAGAGATCCAGGTCAGTTAGAAGAAGACAACTTTATAACACATGACATTACACAAGCTGGCTACTTTATTAGGTACACCCATTCAAACGCTTGTTCATTTAAATATCAAATCAACAGCTTAATGCAAGGTCAGTCTGAGCATAAAAAGAAAGGTGACTTGAGTGACTTTTTTTGGTTGTTGGTGCCAGAATGTCAGGTAAGGTCTGGGCATTACAGAAACTGTTGACCTTTTTAAACATGGCCAACTAGAAGGTCTAGTCTGTGAAAGACTGCACAACACATTTAGCCTAGATTCGCTAAGGTTTTGTTCAGTTTAGGACCGTTTTGCCAACATCTAACTTCACAGGGAAGGCCAAATGCTCTTTCTCTTTACCACCTGTGTTGTTAGTATATTTTAAGAGTAAAAAATGTTTAGTAATTTGGTGTTCTCAGTTTAAATTGAATTTATTGGAATTTGATTCCAAATGAAAAATCTGGGGTAATGGGATTACTAAATGTATTCAAATACACGTTTTGGCTCTTTCTAAAAAAAAATTTCAGTTGTGAAAATAAAAATGCACTTGTAATGTGATGTCCAGTTACCTTCGCACAATGACAGCCTTGCTGGACCCTGCCCAGATTGAGGAACGAGAACGTCGGAGACTCAAACAGCTTGAACACCAGGTAGGATTCAGTCAGTGCTGTATGCAATGTAACTTTCTATTAATAATATTTCAACATTTCAGAGATCATTGATTGTGTTGGAATGTGCAGCAAGCCATTGAGGCTCAAGTAGAGGAGCGCAGACGTCAGAAAGAGAAAGAGGAGGCACGACAACGAGCACAGGAACAAGAGGAGGAACAGAGAATTGAAAGAGAGCAAGAACGACTGCAGCAGCAGTATATAAAAGACACAGAGCGACAGAGACACAAAGAGGTAAACTATACTACACACAGTGAAGGAGAAGTAGCACATAATATAAAAATCTGTGCTTCCTGACAGATGTTACTGAAAATGGAGAAAACTAGTCAATGAGAAACACTCTGATCTGTTATTTCAGTTCAATTCATCTTTATTTCTATAGCGCTTTTACAATATAGATTGTGTCAAAGCAGCTTAACATAGAAGATTATAGTAAATTGAAACTGTGTCAGTCAATTTTTTTAGAGTTTAAGTTCAGTTTAGTTCAGTTCAGTGTGGTTTAATTTTCACTGTTGAGAGTCCAAACACTGAAAAGCAAATCCATCGATGCGCAGCTCCACAAGTCCCGAACCATGCAAGCCAGTGGCGACAGCGACAAGGAACAGTGGCTGTGGCTGGTTATAAGTTATAAGTGTGGCTGTGGTTTGTGTCTTAATGCAATGATCTCTTCTCCTCCTACTGGTTATAGATATTTTAAAGTCTATCTAGCACATGCAAATACTGATTGAACAAATGTATTTTTATGAGTTGGATTCATCCAAAGCTTCTTGATGTTGCTCTGGAGCTGATGATCCTCTTGTTCTTTTATTTATATATGTATGTGTATATGTTATAAATATATATGTACGTGATGTGTTTTTTGTACGCTGTTAAAGTAAATGAAAATCATAAATATTTCTTTGGAAATTAGCAGAAGTAAAGTTTTATTGCAGGTAATTTTTAAGTAACACATATTTTTAGTTTCATCGTTTTAGTTATAAAACTGGATAATTCACCCGAAACTGAAAATACTGTTATCATTTATTCTTTACTCATTTACTGACTTTTTTTGTTCTTCTGTTGAACACAAAATAAGATATTTTGAAGAAAGCTGGAAAGTGGGAACCATTGGCATCCATAGTATTTGTTTTTGGCACATTTCTGAATTTCAACTTGTATCAAAATATTTTCTTTGGTGTTCGCCTTAAGAAAGAAGCTCACAAAGGTTTGGAACCACTGACTAAATAAATGACAAAATTAACATTTTTGGGTGAACTATCATTTGATCAACATTCACAGTATACAAGTAGAATTTCTGGAAATTATGCTTATAATGTTTTTATCATTTTATTTTGGTCTACCAATATCCTATTCAACACTATTTCTGAATAACATTATATAATGCGCCTTTTACATCAATGTCATCTGTCTGTGTAATGTCAATAAATTGGCAAATTTGATAATTGGTGTATCGTATAGTACAAGCTCTTGTTTTAAACGAATAATAAAAAGAGTAGGATCTAATTAAATTAATATTTCGCAGATGAAACATATTGTAAAAACTCTATTGCAGGAGGTGCAGTCACGTAAAACTGAGGAGCTCTATCTGAGCATTCAGAAAGCGCAAGAGGAAGCGTTTAAAGAAAAACAGTTCCAGAGAATCCGAGACTTGGCTAAGAAAGGCCACGATGTGTCCAAACTACTACATAGCCTGGATGGAGTCTCACAGGGTAGGAGAATAACATTTTATTTCTATTTATTTTGAATGCGTTATTACTTAAAGTTGTCTTTTAGCCCTTAGCGGTGAAGATTTACATGGTTCATCTGCAATTTTATCATCATCCAAAAGTCAAATCCAGAGAATGACACCTACTTCATTCAACACTTCTCCAAGAAGAGATACTGCTGTTCAAACAGGTTTGTTTGTTTGTTTGTTTTTTTAAAGGATTTTTCACATGGAAAATACAATTCAAATCTTTTTGCATGAGACGATTCAAAATTCGAGAAAGGACAAACAGAATTATGTAAATAACATAAAAGTCCCTAGCATGAAACCATGATCAGGACCCAGAATGAATGGAATACTCTGTATAATATACACTACCTGACAAAAGTCTTGTCACCTATCCAAGTTGTAGGAACAACAACTAATAGCTTGACTTCTAGTTTATCATTTGCAATCAGAAGTGGCTTATATGAAAGGCAAAGACCTCTAGATTGTTAATTTTACCAAAATAAAATCGTATCATGTATTGATTTTTAATTATTTAATTAGGACAGAAAGGTCAGACTTTGCTCAGACAAAATTCTTGTCATACAGTGGAAAAATAATTAATATTGTGTATGACTCCCATGAGCTTGGAGGAATGCATCCATACATCTTGGCAATAACTTATTAATAAAGTCATCTGGAATGGCAAAGAAAGCGTTCTTGCAGGACTCCCAGAGTTCATCAAGATTCTGTGGTTTCATCTTCAATGCCTCCTTCTTCTTCTTACCCCAGACATGCTCAATAATGTTCATGTCTGGTGACTGGGCTGGCCAATCCTGCAGCACCTTGACCTTCTTTGATTTCAGGAACTTTGATGTGGGGGCTGAAGTTTGAGGAGTGCCATCCTGCCGAAGAATTTGCCCTCTCCTGTGGTTTGGAATGTAATGGGCTGCAAGAATGTCTTGATACCTCAGGCTGTTGATGTTGCCATCCACTCTGCAGATCTCACGCATGCCCCCATACTGAATGTAACCACAAACCATGATTTTTCCTCCACCGAACTTGACTGTTTTCTGTGTGAATTTTGGGTCCATGCGGGTTCCAACAGGTCTTCTACAGTATTTGCGGCGATTGGGATGCAGTTCAACAGATGATTCATCCGAAAAATCGACCTTCTGTCACTTTTCCACAGTCCATCTTTCCTTTAAGCTGTGGGCCCTGGCAAATGCAGCACGTTTTTTTAATTGTCTTCTGTTTAATTCTGGTTTCTGAGCATTAAACAGAAGACAGCCTTTTAGAATTCAGCCATTGAGACCACTGCGTAAGAGAATTCGACAAACTGTTCTTGTAGATACAGGGGTTTCTGGTGACCAGTTGTTATGTAGCTCTGCTGCAGTTGAAAAAGGGCTGGCCCTGGACTGTCGATCCAACAAGCAGTCCTCTCGAACCGTTGTCTGATGGTGTTCCTCTTGGTTCACCAGTTTCTTCAAATCTGTTTTTTTATCCTCTCCACTTGACGTTTAGATACATTAAGACCAAGTTTGCTGCCACCTCAGCAGGAAACTTGGTCTTCAGGCTCTTGATGATCAGTATTTGGTCTGTGGTTGAATCTTTGGCAAGCTGTCAAGTCAGGATACATTTCAAATGAAGGTTGGGTGTGCTGGGGTTCTTCTGCTACACACCTGGGAATGTGTTAATTACAGTATTTGTCACAGGTGATGCTCTAATTTGTGATTGGGTGAATACTTTAAAGATGTGACAAGACTTTTATCTCAGCAAAGTCTGACCGGTGTGTCTTAATTAAATAATTAAAAGTCAAGACATGGTACAATTTTATTTGGGTAAAATGAGAGTAATCTAGAGGCCTTTGCCTTTCATATAAGCCACTTCTGATTCAAATGATTAACTAGAAGTCAAGTTATTAGTTGTTGTTCCTACAAAGACTTTTGTCAGGTAGTGTGTGTATATGTGTATATATATATGTGTGTATATATATGTGTGTGTGTGTGTGTGTATATATATGGGCAGCACGGTGGCGCAGTGGGTAGCACAATCGCCTCACAGCAAGAAGGTCACTGGTTCAAGCCTCGGCTGGGTCAGTTGGCATTTCCCTGTGGAGTTTGCATGCTCTCCCTGTGTTTGCGTGGGTTTCCCCCGGGTGCTCCGGTTTCCCCCACAAGTCCAAAGACATGTGGTATAGGTGAATTGGGTAAGCTAAATTGTCAGTAGTGTATATATATACTTTTGGTTTTCTGTTAAATTAACTATTCATTAGGAACCCCAATAAAACACCACAGGGGAGACGGGGTAGAATTGATACGTGATCTTATTTTTCAACGTTTGCAGTTTAATTTAAATAAAAGTCCCTAGCTTGCATTCAGAACCTCCAGAGGTGATGCATAGATTGGTAGGCTGGCGCAATGAAAGCAGCACATTGATATAGTACATTGATTAAACTGACTGGAACTACCTGCACACCTTCCAGCCAGTGAGAATCAAGAATTCAGACAGATCATGATAAAAATGTGCAAACAGAACATATGAGCATTGACTTAATATCAGTGTCTGGTTTTGCAGAGGTCAGTCATCAGCCTGAGAATGAAACCATTCGAGATGCACATAAACAATCTCCTAATGCTATAATGGCAGACCCAGCTCCTCCAAAGGCTCAACGTGGCAAGAAAAGCCATCACGAGGAGGTCAAAGTATCTGAAAACAGCCACGGCAACGAACGTATGCGTAGTGCATCTAAAGAAGTCGGAGCTGACCCTTATGAGCCTTACGCACGGACTGGCAGGAACCACAAACCTGAAAAAAAGCCTGAGTGGAACACAAAGAGACCCAGTAAAGCCTTCGTCCCGGCTTCTGAGAGATATCCCGAAGCCCTACAGAGACACCGACAGGAGAGTCGGAGACAGAGGCAGATTGAGCTCATGGCGCTGGTGGAGAGAAATGCACCTCAGCCAGATCTGGTACCGCCGCCATATCTCGTTAATAATCACAAAGCTCAAGCACAAAGACACAGAAAATCACTGCAACTACAGGTGCCAGTTCACTATACATAGACCTCACACACACAAAAACATAACATGTAACCTAAAACTAGTGACGTTTTTTAATTACTTCCCTGCAAGTGCTCAAAAGTACAAGTTAAGTCTGGGTTATGCTAAACCATGGCTAATTGGAATCCTGGCTTCATGGTTCACGCTGTACATTCCTGCACCCGGCTTAACGTCCCTGGTAATCTGCATATTTGTGCTAGTATCATTGATTGGATGAACACTGCATGCAGCTTGTTTACACAAAGGTTCTTGCTCATTCGTTGTCATCTGATGGAACATATTTTGTGTCAGTTTGAGTGCCTTCACTCCAATTTATGTTGGGTTTTTTTTCCCCTCGAGTGCTGAAACAAAGAGGCCTACTTTTTCTGTGACCATTCAAAAACCAGGTTAAATACAGGGCCATTCAAACCCAGGTTTAAGCACAGTATGAGAAATAAAATGATGTGAACTACTAGCATTTCAAAATGCCTCATAATTTCAATCCTCGTAAATGTATGTAGTGCAAACTTGTGCATCTGAGTGTTGATGTGGGTTCTTCTCTTGATTCAGGGTGAAAATCAACTCCAAGAACCATCAGCCATTAGTGCCGAAAGGTGAGTTTTTTTTTTTTTGTTTGTTTTGGGTTTTTTTGCCAGATGCATGCATTTTACACAAGGCAAGTTTATTTATATAGCACAGTTCATACTCAATGGTAATTCAAAGTGCTTTACATAAACAAGAATAAAAAAACAAGAAAAGAATTAAAAATGATTAAAAACAGATTAAAATGTGTTAAAACAAGTTTTATAGGAATGAAAAAGAAAGACATTTACCTTCGGTAAAGGCACAGCTAAACAGATGTGTTTTCAGTCTTGATTTGAGTGTGCCTAATGTTGGAGCACATCTGATCATTTCTGGAAGCTGATTCCAGTAGCGGGGGGCGCTGTTAGTAGCTGAAGGCCGATTCACCCTGCTTTGAATGAACTCTTGGAATTTCTAATTTACTTGATCCTAATGATCTGAGGGTTTGTATTCAGTGAGCATATCTGCAATGTATTGAGGTCCTAGGCCATTTAGGTAGGGATATATAGGCAAATAGTAATACTTTCAAATCTATTCTGAATGTAACTGGGAGCCAGTGCAAAGACCTGAGGACAGGTGTGATGTGCTCGGATTTTCTGGTTCTGGTCAGAATCCTGACAGCAGCATTCTGCATGAGCTGCAACTGTCTGACTGTCTATTTGGGAAGGCCAGTGAGGAGGTCCATTACAGTAATCCACCCTGCTTCTGGTAAAAGCATGAACAAGATTCTTTAAGTCCTCACTGGGAACAAAGCATCTAATTCTTGCAATGTACACAGAATCACAGAACTGTTATTTTAGTTGTCAAGGCAAGGGGGTTTGAGGTGAGAGGTGGTGGAAACATTATTTCAGCTGTGGAGTACTAGAGCAAAAATCTGTGCATAGGTTTCAGAATCTACAGCAATGTTACATTTAAGTCAGTTTTAAAAAAAAATGAAAACAAACAAACAAAAAAATAATGTTAATAATGTTAAATTAATGTTAATAATCTGAGATCTATAAGAATGTTGTGCTAGTGAAATCCAGTCTTAGTCCGATGCAAGCAGGTTTTTCCTCATTTTAACAAGTGCATTTTCTGAAACCTGACTGAAATAGATAACATGAGTAACCAGGAAAAAAGTAAAGTCATGTCGAAAATTAATATTACTTTCATCATCACCAACTTCAGTAGTATTATCATTATTAATATTATTACTATCATTATGAATGCTGAATACTATTTATTCATTCATTCATTTCCTTCGGCTTAGTCCCTTTATTTATCAGGGGTCGCCACAGCGGAATGAACCGGAAACTTATCCAGCATATGTTTTACAAAGCGGATGCCTTTTAGCCGCAACCTAGTACTGGGAAACACCCATACACTACAGCCAATTTAGCTTATTCAATTCCCCTATAGCGCATGTGTTTGGACTGTGGGGGAAACCGGAGCACCCGGAGGAAACCCACGCCGACACAGGAAGAACATGCAAACTCCACACAGAAATGCCAACTGACCCAACCGGGGCTTGAACCAGCGACCATCTTACTGTGAGGCAATAGTGCTAACCACTGAGCCACCGCGCGCCTAAATACCATTTAAATACTACTAATATTATTCTGTTCGTCAGTGTGCTTTCTACACGTTCCTGTTAGTTCCCTTTATGTTCTATTGCTGTCTGTTCTGGGTTCACTGTATGTTGTATGTTTTGCAATCTTAATAACAAAAAAAAAACCACGTCAGATAATTATTAGAATTTGTTACTAATTTACTGTTATTGTTTTGTTGTTTATTTTAATTACATTGCTGAATGAATCTTTTCTACACTTAACTTAATGGCATTCAGAATGACAAACTAAATGATCGATTCCATTCTGAATGCTGTTGAAAAGTGCAAATCTCTTTTGTCTCCAGCAGAGTAACGTCTCCGCCGGTTCCCGCAGAAAAAAACCTTGCACGCCAGCCATCACAACAGGCCTCTTGTCAGGTGAAGGAGGAAATGGCACGCCCTCCATTATTAGATTACGTGCCCTATGTGCGCACAGACGAGGTCTATCACATGGAAGCCCTGGCTCCGCTTTCCAGACCCTCAACGCGTGAAGCCCAGCAGAGAGTCGATGCAGGTGAGCAAACTTTAAATGAAGGTGTTTAACCCTCCGCAGCACACATCTGTTTGGGGTGTCACACATTTGCCTTTAAGCCCTACTCATAATTTTGTATTATTGTGCTCTTTATAGGTTTTACTTTCCATGACATCACTAACGAATTTACGCTTTAAGAGGGTATATACACATGACACTTATTTTTAGTTTTTTCTTTAGGGGGGGGGGGTATTGATATCGAACAATTCCACTGAGTTCCCACGAGTCATGGGATTTCGGGAATATCACAGATTTTTGCTTGAAAACTCACATTTAAAATGACTTTTATCAGTGTAATGCATTTGACATAGTGCTTCTTGTTATGGTTAGGCTATTTTCAGCTCCTTTTATGCTTTGATCAATCAACTGGCAATCCCTTAAAGGTGCAGTATGTAAGTTTAACTTGAACTAAGGTTGAACTTGCTATTACATTCCTGGATCAAAACAAACGCAAGCGCAGGTTGCCAGATTGAGAAGCGAGTCTGACGATCGAGCCTGAAGGCCGATTTAAGTCGTGTTCTCAATAAAAGCAACGGCACACGATAGAAGGAATATTTTCCATATTAAAAGGAGTTTTTGTCCTAACCAACACCTTGAATTGATGTATTAGAAACGGTTTCTATTTCTTTCATCTGAACAACAGAAAACTTTGACAATGATCAGCTCAGATACACCTCATGTGCTTTATTCAGTGTTAAATGCTAATAATGTGAGTTTGAATGCCATTTTACAGGACATTTATTGCCATACTACTGAAAGCAGCAGCAGATAGTTCACCTCAGATCTGGAAAATAAAATAAACCGTCTGAAATTGAACTTTAGAACTGTGACTGCAAGCCAACACATATCAGTGATTCAGCATCTACATTTAATAATGTTAAAGAGGTTTGATATGTATTAATTAGATCATAAACCTTACCATTTCATGAGTGAGTGCATATTCTGTACTTCTGAATGGCTGTATTTAAATGTCGTGTTTCGTCTGGTGCAAACAGCCAAATGAGTTGTTAGGACTTGTTGTTAGGACACGGGGTTACAATGCTTTCCACCAAGGCAATCCGGGGTGCTGAAATATAATTGGCTAAACTGGCAGAATAACTGACTTCAGCATTGTTTTTCAGATAAACAAGAATGTTCACTTAGCATGTTTCTTAAATATCTGCAAACATATGGTATTTTTATGCTTTAGAAGAGTCAAAAACTTACATACAGCACCTTTGTCAAATCCAGTCACCAGACTGTATCACTTAACTAAGGCTAGCATGCCAAGACAATATACATTTTAAATCACCACTTCAAATACTGGGTATTAAAAAGTGTTAAATAGTAGATAAAAGAAGAGTTAAATGTAAAGTTTGTAAAACTACTATCGAGCTATCAAATACAGGAGAGGCAGCTCTTTGCATTTTTTTTTTTTTTCCAAAATTGTTAAATTATCAATTGCTGTTATTAAAATCATGCAAAATATTATTCATGTTAATGCAATTTTAACATTATACAAAGCCCCGTTTGTCCTGTTCATTAGATGTCATGGAATTTGATATTTGTGTAACTTATTATTTGATAACTTTGATCAGTAATCCAAATATTAGAATTTGATGCATGTTTTTACTGGCAGTTGTGAGCAGCAGCAGGCAGGCGACTCCTCTGCTCCAGCATGACCTCGACCCACTTAAAAGCACTGAAAGGCAGCAGGCGATACTGAAGGGTCTATCTGAGTTGAGACAGGTAATGGGACAGGGACACTTTCCAGTGAACTGGACCTTTTTTGTATGTACAATTAATGAAATGTTCACAACAGTTTTAATTGTGTACGTGTAATAGCAAATGAAATGTTGATTATTTCACTTCAGGGCTTGCTGCAACGACAAAGAGAGCTAGAAACCAGTTTAAACCCTGTACTGCAAACACAACCAGGAAACTACTTTTCATCTTTTAGACCTGTTTGATCCAAAGGTGCTTCTAAGATGAGGCCAAATCTTGGAGTTTTTTTTTTTATATATCTATATTTTTAAATGTGAAAAATGGACCTGCTGAAACTTTAAAAGCAAAGATGTTTCTATGTGAATTAAGCTGACAGAGAGAGACACTCTTATTAAAGACATGCACCACATATTGGATTCTGGGTTTTGGGATTGATTTTTATTTATTTTTTTCTTGAATGTAAAATTTACAATTTTCCCTACATGTGAACTGAATGTATTTAAACGTTTTAATTAAACTTGAAGTGGCTCAGCTTGTGTCAGTTATTGTGTGTGTGTCTCACGCATTTCAACCAATACTCACGGTCACACCTTGTTATTCTCACGCCAACTCAAAAGTTTTACTTAAACTTGATATGTCTCCGTGGTGAAACAAATCAGTCAACTTTTTGACATTTCAACAACGTGGACACAAAGATTGGTTTTAAAGTTGTTTAATGTATGTTACCGGCTTCATAAAAATAATATTAAAACCAAGGCCTTGAGCTTTTTCACACAAGGGGAGTAAAAAAAAAAAAAAACCAAACCCAACCAACATGCAAAATACAAATATAACACTCTGAAAAAAATGAAATGAATAATTTTTTTTTTTTTTTTTTACATTTACTTTCAGTGAAAACCTGGAAGTGCGTCATTTCTATTATACAAAAGACAAACTGATACTTTCGGTTGTAAACAGTAAAAATGATCTACACCTATGCCTGATTTACCAGCCACCAAATCCTCCCCGATTGGGACGATAAGCGCCTCCTTGAAACGAAGGATTGCCTTGCCAATTCTGGATGAACGTGGACCTGTGCATCTGCTGTACGTCCATGCCATAATGAGCACCCCAAAGGCCTGTTGCCGAATTTTGTGCCAAATTGTTCCAGGACATCTGCACGTTTTGAGCGGGCAAGAATCCTCTCAAGACCGGAGCTCTTATGACTCCTATGTTGTTGGACAGCGTGCAGTTCAGAAGAGGATGTCTGAGCCCTATAGCACCGTTGTGAGATACAAATCTAGGGCGGCTCAGACCCATGGACGTTTGTGGAGCTGACATGAGGCCAGTCTGCTGCTGCAGCGCTGGATAAAAACCATCCATGCCATATGCAGAATTGCTGGGCCTATGAAGGAAGCCGCCGCTTACACGCGTGTCCTTGACTGGAGGTGCAGAGGCTTTACCAATGTCCACTGCTGTGGTCACCAGGGGATTCTCCGAAACGCTGCTTTCACTCAATTCTTGACCGCCATCACCTTTGCCCTCAGCATTAGCGTGCATTGTGTTGGATTGCTCCCAATGTTCTGGATTATCTGACACCTCGGCTGCTGTGATTGCCACAAGTGTAGACGTGCCTGGTTTGATTCTACCAGCTATCTCTCCTCGCTGAACCATTTCACAGCCGACTTCAATGTGAGATGCAGCAAAAGAGCTCATCTCCTCCATTTGGTTTGAGGCACACAAGACTAGAGTCTCTGGCAGACTGTGGTTTTCTGGAGAATTCAGAGAATAGGAATCTGATAAAGCATTGTGACAGAGGAAGCTCTGGTGAGGGTCGACTTGAAATGACGTTTGTAAAGTTTCACCTGCGTCAGTCTTTGCAAGCATCTTGGAAGCCTTGAACTGAGAAATTGCTTCGCTGAGAGCTTTAAAGTCCAACGCGTTTGGCGTCTCGGAGGTTGTTGTGTGCACAGGAATTGTATTCACTTGAGTGATTTCAGGAACAGAAGGTTGTAAATCAGGTTGTTGGTCTGTAGGAACATGGGTCATCATCTCAGCTGTGGCGGATACAGTGTTATCTGACGAATCCTGGTTGGAGTCCATAGACATGCTATCCTCTCCCACTACAGGGACAAGAGAAATGTTACAGGCGATCAATGAAACATTTAATCACTGGGAAATTCCCAAACTGGGCCAGAAAAAAAAAAAAAAAAAAAAGCTCAATTCAGTTCCGGTTACAAAAGAGGTTCTGCATCTATTACAGAGACAAATGTTTATTCCTCATAACATTTTAACTGTTTTTTTTTTTTTATATTGTAGAAAATGTATATAGAGAATGTTGGTTTACTGTACTATTTTAAACATGCGCATCGATGGATTTGCTCTTCAGTGTTTGGACTTTCAGCAGTGAAAATTAAACCACACTGAACTGAACTAAACTGAACTTCAACTCTGAAAACTGGACTGACACAGTTTCACTTGACTAGAACTTCTATGTTAAGCTGCTTTGCCACAATCTTCATTGTAAAAGCGCTAGAGAAATAAAGATGAATTGAACTGAATTGAATCTAGCTTCAGATTTATGACTATATTTTCTCCATATTATTTATTTTTATTTACAACAAACTACACACAACAAAGATCAAGAATAAAATTATTTTATATATGTACACATTTCAGTTTGTGTTTTATATTATAATTGTGGTTTCATAAAGTTACAGTTCTAAACAGAAACACTAAAAACAAACATCTCTTTACTGTGTTTTAAGAAATTTTACACAATGTTTTACGAGTACGCTCTTTACACAAAAGGACCAGAAAAAAAAAGAAGAAAAAAAAGGTACTTGGCTGGCACCTGAGTAACGGCAGCATAATCAATGATCCAAAAACTGCCTGAAGAGTGTTGAAATATTTTTAAGCACCAAGCTCATCTGGAGTGTTTTGGAACCTGGTGCATTTTTTTTTTTATTTTACTTCGGCATATGTGAACTCAGCAATCAAGCACTGTGGGTCTCAGACTGCTAAATAAAAGCTAATCTTTCAGTTAGAGGACAGCCCAAAATGAGCAGAGTGCCTGCACATAAACATGTGACCATATAACACATATGGTACTCAGAATGTTTGCCTTGTGAATTCAAACTAAACCAAAAAAACATTGTTATTAGGCCTGTCACAATAATCAATATATGGACTTATCGCACAGCACAATGGACATGACCTCAATCATTTTTGGTGATGCAATATATATCGCCCATACATGAAAACCAATTCTAGCAACATTTTAGCTGATCTCTATTGTAGGTGTGAGTGTCAGTATGGTTTAAAAACACACTAGTATTTACTATAAATTACTATAGTATATTTTCATGTGGGTGTCTGACAGCTGAAAATAGATCTGGTAGCAGATATCGCAGCCTCTGTTACTCTTTACCTTGCACTTTTTTTCTTAACATTTATTATTATTTATTTAGGATTTGCGTTTTCACCTTCTGATTCCAATGCCTCATTATTAAATTGTTCAAATGACTATAATTAAAAGACATATTCTTAAGAATGAAATATGATGTGTTCTTTGGAATAATGTACTTGCATTGTGATGCTATTATATTGTCATTCTGGCATTATATAATGAGTGGCAGCATAAAATGATCTTAAAATTACAATAATATCGTTTATTGCAATATATTTTGGTGCAATATATCGTACAACAAAAAATAGATATCATGACAGGCCTAATTGTTATAATTAACACCACCCCAGTTTCTGAACAAAATTTACAATCTACAGGTCTGAAAATGCCCAAAGTGATGCACACAATTCAAATAAAGTGTTTAAGTTTATCGCCAAAAATAGATCCAGGATGTTCACATTTTGGTGACAGATGCTGTTGACCTATCTCGTATGAAAACATTCATAAATAATGACATTATTATTAGGACAAAAATATATATTTTATGAAAAAAAAAAAACAGTTTGAAAGTACATAAAAATTGACATTTATAGGCAAGTGTTGCTATATACAAGACCCTGATTACAAACAAAGTCTCTCCCTTGAACAGGCATGTTTATGTTCCGAAGTCAGTCTATTCGAAAGATCTGTTGATCCCAAAGGAAAATGGAAGATTTCAACCGGCTGTTCATCCATGTCCTTCCACCCTTTACACGTCAAATTGTGTCGTTTTTATGGCCTCCTCTTTCTTCTGTATTGTCTCATGTTTTGGTTGTACTCCTAACGTAATGCCACTTTTGGTTTCCTGGTTTTTTTGTTCACTACCTCTTTTAACCTTCATCTTGTCCTGTTATTTTCTATTCTGAATGTTTGCCAGTTGATAGACATTGACTTGCAGTCACTGAGTTCTAGCTGGAATAATAAAGAGCGTTCAGAAGACATGGAAGGATTGTGGTGGCAGCAGAACTCGCTCGGATTCCCAGTATATTCACAGTGAGAGTAAGACGTGCAGTTTTGGATGTTGTCGGGTGGTTTTACAACAATCACTTACATGACACTGGAGCAGGAGTAGGGTAAATGTCAGCAGATGGAGTGTTGTCCACGTTTTCTCCACTGGCTAAACAGCTTATTACAAACTTTACGTCATCAACGTTGGCAATGACGATTCCACTGCTCGAGTAATGAGGAAACATCTCGAATTGGAAGCCTGTAGGACAGAATTTAAATGAGCATTAGTCAAGACAGGCAACTTACTAGATTACCATTAAGCTTACCTTCAGATAACCCGATAGAAAAATAATTATATATATATATATATATATATATATATATATATATGCGGAAATTAAAGCAACGATGTTGTGATCGTTCTTAGAACACACTAGGCCTTAAATGCAAAGTATATTTTTGGCGCAATTCGATTCCAAAGTGTTTGTATGTTTGTTTATTGCCACATCAGCAAATGTTGGCTATTTCATGGAATAATCAATGCAAATCAAATCATATTACTTCATAATTCAAGGAGAAATTAAAACAAGACATTTCAAAATGATGATGTTTTAGCTTGATGTAAGATAAACAACTTCAAATTCTTCCTGGGTATATATTTTTCAAAGCACACACCGAGTTGATCTCAGTATAAACATCTAGTAGTCTTTAAAATTTTGTATTTGAAAGTTGGTGGTGCATCATTCTTCAATAAGTACAAATGAGTCAACCCTGAGTTTGAATTCTGCATCCAATATAAACATCCAGTTTGGTCTCAAAGGGCCCGTTTACACCGGCTCAATTCATGTGTTTTTTCCTGATCGGACAGCTCTCTGATTTCTGACAACTGTTGCATTTACACTTGACCACATAAATGCAGATATGATTCCAATGTAATCAAATCCCGCACTATATGCAAATGTAACTAGGTTACCTCAACTAAAGCATCAGATACCCAAAATTGTATTTAATTAAGCTATACATCTTATTTTGTATTCAAATTATTGTATATGCAGACTGTAAAACATCAAAGCAGGCTCCGTGATTGCTTTCATAATAGGCTAAATGAAACACCTATTTTTATGATAGAGATAAGTGCAAGACATCATTCCAAACTGTAAAGGGTTTAAATTCATTTGTGTGTAACGTACTCTCCCAAAAACAAAACAACGTGCTATGGAACGAAATGCTATCTTTTTTGGTCCCACTTTATATTAGGTGGCCTAAATTGAAATGAATCATTTGTTACACTGTACTTATGATCGATTAAATACCTGCATGTTATTACATCTGTGATTCATTTCAGCAATTACATTTGTAGTTATACTGTTGATCAGCCCTTACACCTTTACCCAGCCTTAAACCTATCCCTAAACCTAACCGTATACCAGCTCAAGAGCACCAGAAGTGTTCTGCAATACATTATGAACACAGTAAGTACATTTTATTTACATTGTTTTACAAGTACATAGCAGTCAAGGCCACCTAATATAAAGTGGGACCTATTTTTCTATTATTAATCCACTCCTTTCATAGACATGGGCTAGAGTTGCTTGCTCCATCTCTGTTGTTAATGCTCCCATCTGATATTAATTTAACAATTTATTTTCAAATTTCAGGGTCAAAAAAACAAACAAACTGTCATCTGTGGTGATCGGTTGCTTATGGATTTTGCGAATCTGACGGCCATATAGCTAACAACTTTTCATTTTGGGCAGAGTAAAATTTACATATGTGGTTTCAACCACCAGATGCATTTAGACACGTCCAGTTTCATATGAAAAATGTCCCAAACCACCGCCTGGAGTGGTCTGAGCAGTCAGATTTATATCGGTCTCAAATGCTTTTTGGAGGGCATTTACACCTCTCCTTTTCATGATCGGTTAGCTATCCCATCAGAAAAAAAATGCATGAAGTGACCAGCTGTACAAAGCCCCAAAAATAACATTTGAAACATGTCTAATTTATGCTTGGATTGCTATTTTGCCGTTTATTTGTACAATTGTCTCATTCCACTTGCCATTTTTCATATATACAAACTAATTCAATAGACTTCATTGAAAACGGTCTAGTGTGTCTAAAGCTTTATTAATTTTTTACACTGACAAACACTGCCCTACTTTGCATGTAAATGTTGCAAGATGTAGGTAATAGACTGCAAGGGTGCACATTATGGCTATGATCAATTATACTGTATACTTAGCATAATTACTATATTGTCAACAATATCTTGGAGCACCTGTAAGAAATATCAGATGTCGTTGTTTGATGAATCGTGCCTGCAGGTCCACCAGGCAACCAAGGTCAGGTGCTCGACGCGATGGAGTGTCACAGTCATGGTACGACAGAATCTCAACGATATGCCTCTTCTCATATTCACTGAGGATCTCATATAGTTTCAAAGCATCGGTTTTAAGTCTGGAGAAACAACAAACAGTCACAGTAAGTCGTTGCATTCCCATTAATTAATTGTGTGTGTGTATTTATAGAGAAAATAAAAAGAAAGAGCACCATAACAGAGTACACCGGCTTTTGAAAAGGAATAATTTGTGAATATAGGCAATACATTCTGTTGCATTTAAGCAAAACGATTTTATTAAAAAACGTTTCGCACGTTAAAATAATAGTGGTCATATTTCTTATGGTACTCGTGATTTTTCCTATTTATGGAAAATGTATTGAAAGGGGTGGTCCACTATGATGTCATGTTTTAAACTTTGGTTTGTGTGTAATGTAGCTGTGTGAACATAAACAACATCTTTGAATGCAAGACGCTCAAATTACAATGCAAAGAGAGACATTGGCTTTTACAGAGTTAGCTTAGCAAAGCCTACGGCAAATGAATATTCATCCGGGTTAATGATGCCATAAACCCTTGAGTACACAACCGAGGAAACGCGCAGTGAAGAGGCACGGTCACAGAGGCGTTGTAACGTTAGTTGCAGAGAAGGGTAAAATGCCGTCCAAACGCTGCTATTTTCATGGAGCTTGTTCTGCTTCTGTATTTGGGCTTCCAAAGGACACGACACAAAGAAAGAAGTACTTACAATGTATTTTTATTATGTTCCAGAGAATTACAAAAAAGAGATAGCTCTCTGGCATTTGACAAATGACAGCTTCCAGAATCTCTCCCAGTTCAGTGCTGGATTCGGCCAAAAACTCCTCCTCAAAGAAGGAGCACCTCCAACCATAATAGAAGAAGCTGTGGATTGTGTGCCACAACCTGTAAGTATTTTGTTAAAATTGATATCTTGCATAGTTTCTAGTTTCTTATTTTGCAGCAAGGATGTAAACAACGGGAAACGCTGTTTGGCACCGTTAACAATTTAGCAACAAACAAATTCTAATTTATCCGTCAAACCCGTGTAAACTGTGTACCCACAATCTTTATCAGACCATGCAATGTATCTCTATGTGGATGATTTCCGCGCGATCTACATTCGAAATAATGAATTTCAGTCCTGCATGGTGCCGCAAATCACAACACATTAGGTTAGCTGACCAATTAGAGCCCGTTGACACACATACACTACGGACAATTTAGCTTACCCAATTCACCTATAGCGCATGTCTTTGGACTGTGGGGGAAACCGGAGCATTCGGAGGAAACCCACGCGAACACGGGGAGAACATGCAAGCTACACACAGAAATGCCAACTGACCCAGCCAAGGCTCGAACCAGCGACCTTCTTGCTGTGAGGTGACAGCGCTACCCACTGCGCCACCCCCTTTAATCTTAAATTATTTTGTTAGATTAGTTGGTACAGATTAATCCAATGTATATAATCAAATATCTTATTGTATATGCTCCCATATAAAGTTTTCACTTAAAATAGAGATCTGTGAGGTGTGTACTCTTTTATACAGCGGTTGAACAATGAAACTGAAATGCCTGGTTTTATACCACAATAATTCACTAGTATAGTGAATAGAATGTATATATACATACATATACACATACACACATACATACATACATTATATATATATATATATATATATATATATATATATATATACATACACACACACATATACATACAGTTTAGTGGTGGCAAACCTGCTGTGCTCTCGCAGTTTCTTGTGAGATTTGAAGTGGACCCTCCATCTCCAGGGGTTCTGAGGAGAATTGAGCTGCTCAATGTACTCAAGGATATCTTGTAGTTTTTCTAAAAACAGAGAAATTGCTTTGCTGAAATGTGTTAAAAAAAGACCAAACCTAACCTTAGTAATACACTAGATTGGATAAATAAAAACCTTTGGAAATCGGGTTACCTGCTGTAATGACAGATGGATTCAAGACATGCTCATCTGACACAATAATACCTCCAGCCTGAAAGAGTTCATTGTAGGTGTGGTTCTGAATGTCACTCAGGTTGTCTATGCCAGCAAAGCTCACAGATGGATGTTTCTTTAAGGAAACTAATGAAGGTATCTATGGGCATAAAACACAACAACAACAAAAAAAAAAAAAACATCAGTGATCTACTAACTAGGGATGGCTATTGATTCAGATGATTTGACTCTTGATTCCGTTAAAGGAACGTAGACTTTATAAATAAATATGTACAAACATATGAACATGATTAATGATTGAACATATAAACACGATTAACGATTATTAATGTTTCAAAAATAACGTTTTTTTTACTATGATCATTATTACAGTATATACATGTGCATTATTGTACATACTACAAGCAAAAAAACTTTACCCAGCTGTGAAGTAAACTGTAAAATGTCCTTGCTAAGTATGATCGCATTGGCTTATCGTAAAGTGTAAACAAATATTGAGTTCCTCTCCTTCTTTTGTGCTTACATCTAGTTACATATGATCATATAAATACCAAAAATACCTAACCTGCATACCCAAAATGCAATGCGGTCATGATGTAATACCCCATTCTCTATTTTTCTTCCAATTAATGGAATCAAACAACTTCTCTGAAGCATCAAAGTGAAGTGCTGAGCAATGACCTACCTTGTGAACCTGTGCAGCGATGTCCATATTCTGAATGATGACAAGAAGTTTATCCTGAGTGTTCTTTTTTTCAAGGAAGTCATGAGGGTTACACTCCAAATCTCCCAACTTTTTCAAGTATTCCTGTTACAAATGTCAAATGTTACAATGTTTTTTCTGTGCAAAGCACATTTTTTAAGCAAAAATAAATATGTATTTACTTCACTAACATTATCAGCTGTTTCACAGTTTTATTTACGGCTAACATGTCCTATGTTGTGACAGTAAAAATGAAGAAAAAAAACTCTTAATAATATACAAATAGCGTGAGCGCGATTTATGTTGATTGTTGGACATTCATCTTCATCGGGGAGTGTCTGCAGGTATGGCCAAGTCAAATGCAAGACTTTAAAAGACCTTTTTAGGACCATTATAAATTAAATTTCACTAAGGGTTTTTCCTAAAGGACAGTGGCAAAGACTTTTACTTGCTCCATTAAAATAATAGAAATGTTGTCATTTATTAGTCACATATTTTAAATAACTTATCAAAACAAGCAACTCTAATTATGTACATAAACCTAAAGTTTTAAAAACTATAATAAACAATTTTTTTATTAACAGTCTGTTCAGGTCAGTGTCCTCACCTGCAGGTAGCTATGAATACAACTTTTTTTCTTTTTTCTTCATTTCTCCATGTAAGGAAGATAATTAAACCATATTGGCAAACCGAGTTAATAAATGTAACTTTTGTTAAAAGTTTTATTAGGATGAATTGTTGGTGATTGAATGGGTTTTGGCTTTACATGGACAGAGGTAACTTAAAACCTGTTTAAAATTTAAGACCTACAACACCACATTTCAGTGAATTTAAGACTTTTTAAACTTTGTTTTTGAAACTGTGATGTCTGGTTGGTTTAATGACATTAATTGTACAAGACACAAAACTTCACTTGTGTATTCGGATGTCCCTATGCTTAAAAAAACAGTTATTAGCGATGAAACGAAACGCAAGAGAAAGGAACGGCGCCTCCGACAGAGAGCCCGAAGGTCAAGCGTACTATCTGGAAGAAATATGGGAACTTTACCCCCAAAAGATGAGATGATTATCCAGCTGGAACGCAAGAATAGCCCTAAAACTGCCCAAATGTTGATTCATGTTTATTAATATACTCTAAGGTAGCATTAGTATCTATGCATGATGGCTATAAAAGGCTGGAATATGCTTTTGCGCTTCTGACTTCTCTATACTCAATGTCTTAGGCCCTTTATTCTCAACGGAGGATAAAGTAAAGGATTTTGTTTTGTTATTGTGTTTATTCTCCTTTTTCACTGTATTTTATTTTATAAATAAAAGTGTATTTTATAAATTTTCTTCACTGGAGTGGACATTGGCTTCATTTGCAGAACCCATCAAAGTTACCTTGTGTGGTAAAGTATGAATCTGATTTATTCCTTGAACAACATTACAATAGATGGTCCTAAACAAAACTCTAGCTAAGAAATATAGCCAAGAGAGGATTCTGGTTTCTTTATTTAATTAGGGTATTAGATAAAGACAA
Source organism: Danio jaintianensis (assembly GCA_903798115.1). Lineage (NCBI taxonomy): Eukaryota > Metazoa > Chordata > Actinopteri > Cypriniformes > Danionidae > Danio > Danio jaintianensis. Next base: position 201,266 of record CAIGQV010016850.1, read on the forward strand.
TCCAGCACAAAACTTAAGACATTTTAAGACCCCACGGACACCCTGTTCATATAGTGCTATTTATTTTAGATGATATTATGAACATTTTTAATGTCAGACCAAAGGACAACAAACGTAATTGTGCAGTGGTTCCAAAAAAGTGAAATATGTGAAAAACAGAACATGTGCAAGTCATGGGCTTCATCTTGAATGGGTTCCTTCAACTAGTTTAAGTTTTCAGTGGAACTGCCGATGTAAGTTTAGCATAGTGTCACACCAGAGGACAAGGTTTTCAGTGACAAAACGTATCAAGTTCCTATGTTTCTAAAAATGTATGGATGAAACAAAAGATTGCCATTTACTAAAATAGCCACCTATAAAATTAGTCCTGAGGTATTTATTAATGACTTTTACCGTTTTCTTTTAATAAGAGTTGTAATTTATTGCTAAGATGATGCTAACCATCAAGGACAACACATACGAAGAGATAATGCCAACCATCGAGACAACACAAACACTTAATACACTAATACACTTCATTAAGCATGTACACATAGACATCATCTATATGCAATAAAATTGCAGGTTAATGATGTCTGCATATAATAACTTATATTTGATTGTAACTTTAACTTAATTTGATTGTAATGCAATAATGTGCACCTTTTGTAAAGCTGCTTTGAAACAATAATTATAGTAAAAAGCGCTATAGAAATAAACTTGAATTGAATTGAATTATTGATCTATGCTTGAGACAGTCACACCATAGGACAGTTTTGAGATTTGGCTCCAGATTTGGGATGTTTAACTATTTACAGCGTTTTAAAATGATGACAACACTAATTATTTTGGTCATCTGTGACAGTGAAAATGCAACCTCACGTCAACCCACATCACATCACTTCAAATACATATATTGACGTAAACCTCTATACAAATTCATTTGGCATTAACTTTTGGTAATGTTGTCTAGTCTGAATAATGACTTGCATGTAAAGCACTTCATTATAATAAAAGGAACAGAAACACAGATGTAAAAAGAGCCTTTCATTACTTACCTTTATTTCCCAGCAGACATCACTCTCCTCCTCCTCCTTCAGGGAATGGATATAGAAGTAAACTGTGTTCTTCTGCACTCCTTTAAGGATCTCCACCAGGTTAGTGATCATCTCAGGCTGCAGCTGATCGATGATACTGCTGATAGCTGAATGTGTGTGGTCCATCGAGGCATCTTCGGCTGGCACAGCAGAGTGCGACATTTGACCCTCATCAGCTTCCGTAGTCTCAGCAACCGAACTACCACTGACCTCACACGAGCCTTGGTTTAGATCATTAATGATGTTTGCTTCTGTTATCTGTTTGGCCACTGAGGCTTGCTCTAATGGCCAAATATTTTGGGGCAGTTTGTGGACATCAGGCAAACCTGACTGATGCTGTGCTTGAGTTATTGGCTCAGGTAGCGCGCTAGAAGGCAAACATGGTCTCAGGTGGGACTCAAAGGGTTTGTTGGATTTAGTGGCTGAAGATGAGGAAGCACACACGTTGGAGGACGTATCAGGGACATCTGAAGGATCTTCTGTGGGCAAAGAGGAAGACGACACATCTTCTTGAGCTTCATGGTGTTGATTTCTGTGCTGCGAGTCTATGAACATCATCATCCTGTCATGCAAAGAGCTGACGTAGCTACCGACAGGAAATGGAGTGGTAAAGTTTAAAACATAATCAGAAAGAGGCAGAACTGGAGCCTGAGGTAGTTCTCGTGAGCTCTGATTGTTTAAGCATGACACATAATATATGTTATTGCCCATCAAGATTTGCTCGACCTCACTGGAGAAGCCGGAGATGAGCTCATTGACTATGTGGTCAACACCATTCAATGGTGTGGCTGCATTTGCAGGAGCATCTGTCGAAGTGTTGACCGAAGGGGTTACGGGGTCGTCATCTTCAGCCTCCGCTGTAGTTTGCACATCCAGATCCGCTACGGTGTTGCTGCTGTCAGGCTGGTAAGTGGGAGAGAGATCCTTAATGTCAGGTGTATTGTGTGTCGATACCGTGGGGCTCTGAAGAAAGCGTGGATCTTCAGGATAGTCCTTCTCTCTTTGGGAATATCTCTCGGTTTTCAGACCTAAGCCAACAAACAAACAAACAAACAAACCAAAAAAAACACTTTAAAAGCGCTTACAATTATGTAAACTATAAATACATAGAAAACATGTTTGCTGAGATGGATATTTTATATAATATATAGTAGTCAACATTTCAAGTGGATCAAAAAAGGTTTTCAAAATTGAGAAGGTTTCGATGCACTTGAAATGCTGACTACAATATATTTGTCCATTATAGCTCTGCAGATACATAGTTCTCTATACAAACATAGCTTTATTTGTTTTTGTGTCTGCCCAGTGTTATGCAATGAATTTCTGATAATATGAAACGATACATAACAAAAAACTAAATCTAAGTCCTACTAGCCCAGTGTTTCTCAACCACGTTCCTGGAGGCCCACCAGCTCTGCACATTTACTTGTCTCCTGAACCAAACGCACCTGATTCCGATCATCAGCTCATTAGCAGAGACTGAAAGACCTGAAATGGGTGTGACAGACAAAGGAGACATCCAAAACATGCAGTGTTGGTGGTCCTCCAGGAACGTGGTTGAGAAACGCTGTACTAGCCAACTTGAGAAACTCTCCAGGAACAATGAAAATGTGGATTCCAGGTAGAAATGTCATAAAAAAAAAATTATAGAGAAAAATCTGCCACATGGTTAAAGCAGGTGTTTTTTCCTCTTACAGTCATTCAGCATTTCCTTACAGTTAAAAAAATATCCTTATTAACTTTAAAAATCCATCCTTCTCTATTTTAGGTTTCATATAAATAGAAAGCGTATTAAATTGAATGTTATTTAAATTCTATTTTGGCATTTTACTTTCACAAAAGTAATGTGAATTTAAGAAGACTTTATTTTCATCATCATTCAGATGTAACAAAGGCATTGATGTATATCAAGTAGCAAAATATAAAGATCTTAAAAGACAATTGCTAAGCATTTTGGGGCTGTACTGTGATCCTTCAATACAGTGTTTTAATATGTCATTATATATTCTCGTTATAAAGATGCAGTGAATGACATTTTGGTTGCCTTCTTCTGTAAATTACAGCAAACAAATTTATGACGCATGATGATATAGCTCATAAAATTGAAAAGAAGCTAAAAAACTAAAGCTTATTATTACAGCTTGAATATTTTTAATGTACACAGTTTATAAGATATTTTTCACTGTGCTCACTGTCTTTACCTGTGATTGGTATTAGTACCCATGGAATGGTCTTTTCCCCGACCAGGTTAACACCACGCTGCTGTCCTCCAGAATCGGAACAGGGGCTAAACGCTTCTAAACTACTCAGGCTACCAGCAGTCTCCTCCTGCAATCACAAAAACATCATCAAAACCACCAATAATGCTGACTTCACACCAACCGTGTAAAGCGAGGAAAAATTGTATTCATAAACAAGCCAAATGCACCTCAGCTGCATCTCCCGTGCAAAAAATAAAAAATAAAAATAATCAACTCGAGCTGAGAATTTGTATGAGGTGAAACACATTCCACAAGTAATCTAGAGAGAGTGACGTAACACACGTTTGCTTCACGTTTGGTGTGAACCTCAAAGCGTCTAAATGAATAAGGAAATGCAAAATATGATAAAAAGAAACACTACACTGATTAAAACTAGCAAATGCCATCTAGCAAATCATTCATCTAGCAAATGTGAGCAGACATCAGGTATTCTTCTATTATTTCCCATTATTAAATTGATCGAATTAAAATGTGTTCATGTAAACTAAATACTCTTGCTCTTCATTTGAACAGTTGAACACGGAGTACATTTACATGGACACCAATAATGCGATTTTAATACGATTAAGACAGTACTCTGATTAAGAGTCTACCATGTAAACAGCGATTTTTGATTAATCCGATTAAGGTCATAATCGAACTAAACAGAAAACAGATTAAGACATGTGGAGTACGCCGATTGAAGTGCAGTACAGACATGTAAACACCTTAAACTATTACCGTCATGTAGGACTTTTTGCCATATTTTGCGACAGGATATTCCATGCACACACGGCTGTTTGAGACTATTCTCTGCACATATCGAGTCAGTAAAGGACCACAGACACATACACCGTGAAATGCGGAGGTTTTTTCTCCCATCCGGCGTGCGGTATGAAATTCCATTAAAACTACACTCTTCCTGCAGTTCATACTCGCATCCAATATCTCACATGCATGATGCTCTCGAATGAAAGTAAAACTGCCAAACTGCAGCTAAAGTCGAGAAATTAAAAATGAAACACCCAAAATTACATGAATCTCCGGAGGAAATGTGGATAGTGTGGTGACGCAATGACATTAATCAAACTATGTGCTATAACATGTAAAATGGGATCATGAAAGGAACATTCAAAAAGCAACTCATGTAAACACCTTAATCATATTATTGTCTTATTCAGATTAAGGCTAATAATTCGATTACTGATGTCCATATAAACGTAGCCAATGGCTATAGCGTACACACTGTGTACTGTGACAAGTATGAGGATTTTTATAATGTGCTGGTAATATACCATAAAGAGGTATATATGCACAGGGACTTTTAATTTTCAGTAAGCCAGCTCAAGCGTTTCAAGTGAAATGTCATGCCACGTTTAAGACCTGGTTTCTTTAAAAATCTTCACTGCCTGATTGATATACGACATAAAGTGGGTCTCACAGCGGACAAGAAGCACTGCATTAAATTAGATTTTTCCTCGCCATCACTTTAAAATATGGAAATTTATTTTACCACAGTATGTTCAATGGAGTTTCTGCACTCTCTTGCTCCTCCTGATGACGCTTGTGCTCAAACAGCCTTACATCTCGTTTTACACTTAACCAACAACTAAATGAGTTCTTAAGTCTATTTAACTGATTAAATTTGAATTAAATTACATTATCGATGCTATAAAAATTATTATTAATTATTAATTAATTGCCGTCTATTCAATTTGGTACAAATAGCTGTTGCCAAAATAAAAAGGCAGATGGTATTCTTCCTTGTTTAAATCCACATAGATGCTATTGTGTTTGGTATGAGCCCTTTAATAAACCTGGGTCCTGGTTCCACTGCCATGGTTTGATTTGTGAACAGCTGATTGAACATCTTACCTACCTAAAAATAAACTGATTATTAATATAATAAAAAAATATATCAAAACAACAATAATGTCATGTGACTATGCATCATAATACTGTCTGAAATGCTTACTGTTATGCATTAACACAGCAAGCAGCAGCACACTATGGCCCTATTTACACTGATGCATTTTAAAATGGCGTTTTAGAACGACGTTTCTGAAAAGGTCTCCATATCCATACTATACAGCTGAAAACGCACATCATGTGACCGTACACACACTGTGGTATGCGCAGAAAGTTGCTTCAGCTTATTCGGATGCAAGGCCGAACTTTGGGTAGCCTACTTGATATTGAGAAACGACCCTGATCAGCAGACTTGCCTCGGTTTCAGATGTCTCCGTTTTCCTCCATCCACACTGACACAGAGCAACAGCGTTTTAAAATGAAAACGGCCTCTTCAGCATCTTCAAAACTCTCAGTCTCTGCGTTTCAAAACTAAATTGTATTGGTGTAAACAGGGCCTTTGTATGCCTTTCCAAACACAGTTATATGAATGGTCAAATGACAAGTGCCTTGCAGAGCCATTTGTGAAGCACTTTGATGTCAAAGAAATACCAACAGCACTTTTGGCTGTTTATAACTCCTATCAAAAGCACAAGATTCTGTTTCTACGACAAATGCTCACCCACCTCTCCTCTTTTCACCTGCATCTTCTCTAGGTAGTCGGTTGCATGTTTTTTCTGTGAAAAATCAAGGAACTGTTTTTCTCAAAACACTGGAACTTAACCCACAATTTACACTTTGGCTGCATTTACACTGGCACAAAAAACATTTCAGTTTTGAAACAAAAATGTAACTTCACATCTGTAGTGGTCGATATATCAGCCGATATTTGGCATTTTTTGTTAAATATCGGCAGAGGGCATTTTCTGTTTTGCTGATATGCTGGAGGCAGGACTTTTATTTTAATGGAACGATGGATTTTTTATTTAGACAGCTCTGCGGCTTATGTTCTCCGCTGCTTATTTGAGCACATTTATAATATTATAATAATATTATTAAGTCTTTATAATAATCAGATAGAACTTTTTAAACAAAGTCATTAAAATGTGTACAAAAAGCAAAGAACACTTTCTCGTTTGCCATTGTACTGGAAATTCGTTTATACACGCCATGAGGTCTGTTCCTTATACATTTTAAACCATACGTGGCAACTTTGACATCTGTTAATTTTTTCTGACCTTCTGTATATATTAACTAGTTAGGCTATATGTGGCAGGGAACGAAACTGCAATCTATAACCTTGTGGGCCTCAGAAACTAGATAAAAAGGAGAACACACTCTGCTTCTGGGTCTCCCTCTACAGAAACCTGTGTTGCTGTATGATTGTCTGACCTTCTTTGCAAAGAATAAAACTTTAAAAGACATATTGGGTAAGAATTTGTCTTCTTGACCACAGAGAAAGCCTCTTTAAAGAAAAATAGCCACTACACCATCTGCCTTAAGCAAATAGGCATTTATAGCATTTAAACAAATGTTTTGTTTCACAAACTGTGTTTGATCAACATCGGTAGTAACAGTAATAAATATATATTTAATCTAGCTTTGAAGGCAAACAGCTGTGTTCATAAATACTGTATAAAATGCTGGAGCATACAGACCAGCAGCGCACTTAGACTCAGTATATAAGTCTTAGGCCCCTTGTTCTCAACTGAGAATAAGGTAAAGGATTTTGTTTTGTTCTTTTTCAGTGGATTTATTTTGTTGATAAAAGTGTATTTTTATTAATCATCTTTCTGAAGTGGACATTTGATTCATTCGCAGAATCCATCAAGACACCTTGTGGTAAGGTATGAATCAAATTATTCCTTGAAAGACATTACAAAATACGGTCCTAAACAAAACTCTAATTAAAAAATATAGCGAAGAGAGGATACTGGTACTTTATTTAATTAGGGTATTAAATGAAGACAAAGCACAAAATATATATAAGGGGTGCAATGGTACACTGGAGTCACGGTTCGGTACATACCTCGGTGTTGGGGTACAAGAGGAATAAAAACAAATATCTAGTACTTGATTTTTTTTGTGATGCAAAAGAACAAAATGAACACAATAAAGCTTTATAATTAGCAAACTGTGTATTAAACGTTCAAAGATTATGCTTAGCCCTCTTTTAAAACAACAGAAAAACAATAATTGTGTATTAAATTTAAGATTCAGGAAGCTTCAAAACTGAAATCTCTTTTAATGAAAATGCTTTGTGTTCATCTGTAACAGCAGGTGCAGCTGTTGTGCGTGTGTGTGTGTGTGTGTGTGTGTGTGTGTGTGTGTGTGTGTGTGTGTG